>CM051256.1:66730886-67048386 GCA_027921565.1 Artemia sinica
AAAAAAATGGAGGGCAACTAGGCCCCCTCCCACGCTCATTTTTTCCCAAAGTCACCCGATCAAAATTTTGAAATAGCCATTTTGTTCAGCATCGTCGAAAATATGATCACTAATTCTTTTAGGATGACTTAATCCCCCGAAGTCCCCGGGGGGAGGGCTAAAAGTTATGAACTTTACCCAATGTTAACATATAGTATTGGTTATTGGGAAGTATACAGAAGTTTTCAGGAGGGTTTTTTCTGGTAGTGGGGGGGGATTGGGTCGTGGGTTATGTTGGAGGATCTGTCCATGAAGGAAGTTTTCATGGGGGAAGGGAAATTGCCATGAAGGGGGTGCCGAACTTGCCAGAATTATTTATTGGTTATTGGGAAGTATACAGACATTTTCAGGAAGGATTTTCTTCTGGAGGGTGGGGCTGGAGGAAGGGGTTACTCGGGAGAATCTTTTCGCGGAGGATGTTTCTTTGGGATAAGGGACATTTCTATGAAGGGGGCGCCGGATTTCCAGGCATTATTTAAAAAACGATCAGAAATTAAATAAAAAAAAGAAAGTTTTTTTCAATTGAAAGTAAGAAGCAACATTAGAACTTAAAACGAACAGAAATTATAACGTATATGAGGGGGTTCTCCCCCAAGTCAATACCTCGCTCTTTACGCTACAGTTTTTTTAGTGCTTTCAAAAGAGCTATCTATTCTAATTAAACGGCCTTTGTGATTCAGGGGTTTGTGAATTAATTTTTTTTTTAAACTTTTAACGTAAAGAGCGTGGTATTGACTAAGGGGAGAACCCCCTCATATACGTAATAACATATACGTAATAAAAAAAACAATAAAAAGCAAGCGATACGGCTCAATAGTAATCGAAACTTTTAAAAACGGAATTTTGATGTCAATAAATGTATCAAAAGAATGGGTTTATAATGCTGATTCTAAATATATAAATTTTATTAAGTTTAGTATTACTCATAAAAAGTACTCTTAAAAAGTATTTTTAAGTTTAAATATATAAATATATAAAATATTTAAGTTAATATAAAACTTAAAACGACCAGAAATTATTCCGTATATGAAAGGGGTTGTCCCCTCCTCAACGCCTCGCTCTTTACGCTAAAGTTTGACTCTGTCTCACAACTTTATTTTTTAAAACAATAAAAAACTTTAGCGTAAAGAGCGAAGCGTTGAGGAGGGGACAGCCCCTTTCATATACGGAACAATTTCTGGTCGTTTTAAGTTTTAATGTCGCTCCTTACTTTCAGTTTAAAAAACTTGTTTTTTTTTTTTATTTAATTCCTTACAAGCTTGGTTTTCAAGCCCACAGCCCAGCCCTCGCATACTATGCATATGATAATACCATCCTGGTTTAGGATAGGCTGCATTTTTGCAGATAGGAGCTTGAAGCTTCTACAATAGGCTTCTGGAATACGCTGAATCTGATGGTGTGATTATCATTAAGATTCATTGAATTTTGTTTTCCCCTTTTTTCGAAAATCAGGAAAATTTTCCGAGGCTCATAACCTTTGATGGGTAAAACTAAACTTAATAAAATTTATATATTTGAAATCAGCATAAGAATCCGATTCTTTTGATAAATCTAGTATATATTGTTTTTTAGAGTTTCAGTTACTATTGAGCCGGGTCGCTCCTTACTTACAGTTCGTTACCACGAACTGTTTGATTGGTACAAAATTAGAACGTTAGCGTAAACAGCGAGGTATTGACGAAGTATATATATATATATATATATATATATATATATATATAATATATATATATATATATTATATATATATATATATATATATATATATATATATATATATATATATATATATATATATATATATATATATATATATGGAGCACGTTTTTAAGGGAATTAAACATGTTTTAAAAGTTAGTCCTTAATATTTTTCGGCTGAGATTACCGTGTAAAGTGTATTGCTATATTGATGACCCCCTCCCTGTTGATTCGTCGCAAGTATGCACTCGCTTTAATATAAATAAGTTTATATGTGTTTTAGGTGTATTCGTTAAAATGGTTGGCTTAGAAGAGCTTGATCTTTCCAAGAATGAGCTAACACACTTCCAACCACAGGAAATTGGCAACATAGAAAACCTGAAGATCTTGAATATTAGCCACAATAAGCTTGAAGAGCTTCCACGTGACGACATTTTCAATTTGACATATTTAACATACGTTGATGCTGCCTATAACCGTATTCAAACGTTTGACGATAACATCCTCCCAAGAATTGAGAATGGAACCCTCATCAACTTAGAAGGTATGTTAATAAAATAGGAAATACATCTGTTTTTTTATCCTGGGACGGTATTATTCACGTATTTTATCCCGTTTTTATCTTTTTTTATTCATCTATTTATCCTGGGGCTCTTTTTGTGAGCATTTAATTTGCTGTTGATCCAATAATCCTACCGTGAAAAAAAATTGTTCAGCATCTAGAGTCAGATTAATATAAGGCCCCTAAGCTAGTCCCCCTTTAGTTAGAGCATATTTTAGAGGAAAGTCATAGTTTCATAATAGGAGCGCCAAAATGAAACTTTTAAAACAAATATTTTTCTTATTTCTCGGCAAAAGGATTGCATATTTGCCCCTCAAGTCTGGTAGCCTTTACGCCTCAGCACGGGCTATTGTGTAATATGACCTTCTTATACGCAAATCGAAATGACTTTCTCTGTTTAAGAAGAGAGGTTAATTTCGGATATTTTGCCCAATCTCATGGTTTAGAATGTTTGAAAAGCGGGTAGGGTCACTTGCTCACTCTCCGCCACCTGCCTCACATCTCAGAGCGCTGCCTGTTCTGCCACGCTTAGCACACTTCCTACAGACCTAGACTCTTTTTGTCTAGATCTGTCGTTTGTTGCATGTCCCAGTTGTTTTATACAATTTTGACGGTAGGTTTCACCTCGGAAAAATGAGTCCTGGTCATAAATTGAAAAATTAAGGTGCACCCTATCTTCCCAATTGTATTTAAACATTCACCCTGATATGTTTCTCTTACGTGGATCTAGGTCAAGATTTCCTGAATCGATATGTTAAATAATATCAAAGGTATACTTTCGTAACATAAATCAAAGATTGCATTTTCAAAGAAGACGCGCCTCAATGCACAAAAACGTACAAAAAAAGTTTTCAAAATAGATGGCTTGTTTTTCACTAGCCTTTTAATTTGTTTATATCAAGGACTTGCTAACAATGACGATTATGCATTATTCGACCCTCCCACTTCATAGAACTTCCCTCCGTTTTAGTGTTTATAAGATAGGCATACTGCAGAGAAATAGAGAGACAAACTGTAAAAAACTATATGAATCAGAAACTTTTTTTTTCATTTTAGTGGCTATAAAATCGCAAAGGAAAATCTATCAGGGGTGATTGAATTACGTTTGTTTTACTGCTCAGAATTTACAAACGGGATTTACAGCACTAAGGTTTTAAAAGGAGAAGTTATTGATTTTTTCGGAAATAAGGAATATTTTGATTGGCTTACAAAAATAAGTTACAGAAGTAAACCAATGAAGTTGAAACCCACCATTTGCTATGGAATTATAGAAAATTAATATCTCGTGGTAACGAACTCTCAAGAAAATTTGCCTGCTTTTCGAATAAAAAGAGGAAACAACCCCAAAAACTCGAGGAATTTTAATGAAAATTGCAACATCAGATTCAGCATATCAGAGAACCCAACTGTAGAGGTTTCAAGCTCCTATCTGCAAAAATGTGGAATTATATATTTTTTTTTCCAAAATATACTAATTATCACGGATATGTGTTTATTTGTTGGTTTGTTTTTTCTCCAGGGATGATCGTATTGAACCAATTGTCCTATATTATCGGGAGAGGGCTCTTTCGAGACGTATTTATTGGCTTTAAAAACTCAAGTAATTTTTCTCTTAAAGCAATCATTTTTATATTGTTCAATTCAATTAATAAAAGATTAATTAATAAACTAACAACTTAAATTTTCGGCATTAAAATAATTAAATATTAACATATAGTAACTAATCATTAATAATTAAAAATTTATAAGAAAGGTTCACGTTTCTAGCTTAAATTGTTTTTTTGTAAATCCAGCGAGCAAATTATACATTAACTATCACATTCAAATTTATTTTATATGTATAGATATATTTTTTAATTATTATATATTTATGTATTATTTGTTCTATTATTTACTGTTAGAGTGTAAAATTTAATCTTACACTCTAACGTAAAATATCTTATAAATACACTCTATATATGTATGTATTCGAGTTTTATTTATCAATGCGTATTAATTTCTATAGGGAATCCAATAGCCTGTGACTGTCGTATGAGACCTCTTAAGAAATGGCTGGACCTAGAAAATTCATATGGTATTTGGTCCCAGCTTCAGTGTTATGCCCCGCAAACCTTTAGAGGCAAACATCTCAAAGAACTTTCTCAAGAAGATCTTTCGTGTTCTCTCACGACAAGTGGTATAGTTGGTCAGCAATATGACCTTCAACCGGACTTGGAGTTTATCGATATAACAAGGTAAAGAAATACCATTTTATGTATTTACTAAAACAATATTTGGTACTGGTGCATTATATGGTCACTTCTAAAAAGTCAAGTTTGGTTAATGCTAGTGAAATGAAATAAAATAGGATCAACGTATAACAGTTTAGAAACAATTTGGGCAATATATTTGCACATTAGGGGGTGGGGGATAAAAGCATAGCATATATTGAATACATAAACTAGGTACCTTCCCTCTCTCTCCCTAAACCCCAAAAAACAACAGTTTAAATATCGTAAACACAATGAAAACTAATCGTTGCATTCCATTTCTCAATAGCGGTCTCTTGAAAACAACCAGTCTGGCGGTTTTCGTCTCTCGTTAGTGTATAAAAGCGACCATATAACGCACCAGTACCTGTATTTAATATTTGCTATGCTTTACCCCCCCCCCCCCCAAATGTGTAAATATATACCCAAATTTGTTTCTAAACTATTATATATTCATCCTATTTTATTTGATTAGCATTAACAGGCTTGCAACCTTCACTGTCAGTAATGAAGATCCGTTACGATATCAAAATTATTGTGTTTCATAAGCGTTTTTTTTTTTTATAAATTTACAAAGTCCCACTGGCCGATTTTCCTTGAGAAAATACTTAGTTCTCCTGCACGATTTAAAAAAAAATACCCACAATTTCAGGGTTTTGAGGCCTAACATTTGATGTGTAATTGAGCTTTTTACCTTTACTACCAATGATGAATTTTCATCAAAGTCGGAAAAATATTGTTTTCCATGTTTCCTTTAAATATTTTCGACGCCACTGATGGAGTGCTTAGTTATCCTGAGCCATTTGAAAAAAGGCAAATGTAAGGTTTCTACTGTTCATCTGCAATATGTAACCAGGTATATGACCTTCAATACCAGTGACAAAGCTTTATTACGGTGTAGGAAGAACTGTTTACAACCTAAATTATTTTATTAACTTAGCATGGCCTGTGATGGAGTTTTCATGACGAAGCACTTAATTCTCCTCAAGAACCATGATAAGGTTTTCAATGTTCATAAGTGATATTTAATTAGGCCTGTGACCCTCTTTGTCGACGTCGGTTTTTTTTTGACAAAGTATATAGTCCCCCAGAGCAAAAAACAAAAACAAAAACCCAGTAACTGTACCGATGATGTGTAATTGGCTTGTGACTTTTAGAGTCAATAATTCTAACCTCCAAAATTACAAATAAGTGTTCTAAAGTATCATTACGCATATATTTCGATATACTTCTAATTTCAAAACTGTTTACTTTTCGATTAATTATATTCAAATATAAGTATAATGGTTGTAATAACAGCAGTGGGCTTTTGTGGCCTGATCCTCGACTCAGTCTAGTGAACCTGGTCATAATAATCATTCTGGTTGCGGCAACAGCTACAACCTAGTAAAAAGCAAACGACAGCCCATTGTGATTGATAGTTTAAGACACGTTTTCTAAGAAACTGTCTAGTGAGAAACATTTCCGAATAGACACTGATTCAGAAATGAGAATTATTGTTCAGATTTTAACATAATAAAAATCTATCAACAAGTGATGTCTTGTTTTGCCCAGGGTGATTGTATTGAGCTAATGGTAGACTTATTTGAACAAAAATAAAATATCTAGTGCTTCTTTTGATTAGTAAATACATTGAGCAACAACAAAAGACCGTCATCTATCATTTTCTACCGCAAACATCAATTTTAACTAAAATACAGTCAATAGTCTTACTTTCGCATTAGTAAGTGGTATCACTGCAGGGCTGACAATATTTTAAATAGCTTGAAGTTGAATAGTATATATTAGTGGCTATAGTACTGAGGGGTAAGCAGACCATTCTTACATTCCTTTTCATTGGCTTACAAGACGAATTTGAATGGATACTGAAGAGGGCATTGTCAGAGTAGCGTTTATTGACCACAGGGATTTTTGGTATGCAGTAATAGCGGAACGAACTATATAGAAGCGTTTAACGAACCTTTTGCGTTTAACGTGCGTTAAGTTGCGTTTAACGAACCTTTTAATTTGGTCACAATCGAATACCTATTGAGTACAAACGAGGAAATAGTCCAGTGTTTAGGTCCAGCATACCTAAGTCTTATTATAAGTACGATAGCTAGTCTTGTGTGGTTCAAAATAGAATATGGCATAAAATAAAGCTCCATTATGTAGCAGCTTTAGCATACAATAAAAAAGAACCATTTTAAGGAGGAATTAGTATCAAGTTTGCCCTTAAACAGTCAAATGAGAGTAAAAAGAAATAATAACATATTCCGTTTTATTCTATCTAAAAGATGTTCTGGCGCTAAAAATATCCCTAATACCCACATTTAAGATTAAGTCGCACAGAATAAATTAAATGGTTTGATATATATGAAATATCACAAATCAATAAGACTACCTTGCTATTGTAAAGGCCAAGACTGGGAATTCTGTTCGTTTCGTGCGTTTTATTCAATTTTAAATTTAATGAGTGTGGCCTGACAGCCAATGAGAGATTTACAATCAATTTCTCCTGGTTAATTATCGGAGAATTGTGGTTTCCAGTTATCTCCCCCGCCTCCCATTTTGAAAAAAAAGTTCACATGTCTGGGGGCAAAATCTCTAACATTTTTCACAGTACTAATGGTATCTAACTAGAGGTCGTAATCGCGCCACAACGAAGTACCCTTTTCTACCACAAACAACAATTTCTGTCCAAATTGGGGGAAATGCCAGTGAGTGACATTTATGAGATATCCAGTCCATTTTTCATGGTCGAAAGCCCTTAAATGGAGGATTACGATATGAAAGTTCAATAGACCTAGAGCAATTGCGTATTATCAATCGGGCAGTTGTTTCTAATTTGTCGTATTCGATTTTTTTTTTAAGTAAAACAGAACTATAAACTAATTTGTAGTGTCAATACATAATATAATAATAAATTAAGAAGATAATATAAATATAATAATAATAACAAACAAATATTATTGTACTAAATGAAGAAAAGGCTCTAATGAGCTAATTCTATACATTCATCTTTTTAAATTCATTTGCCCCCCTAAATATTAAAAAATTGGTAAAACTGCCGAATACGTAGCAAAAAGAACTAGGGCTATTGAAGGACTAACTAGAAAATAAGGTATTTTTTTCCTGATGTCTTGTCACCATAGAAATTCTTGGCCTTCATCCTTACCCTGTTATAGAGAAAGTTCAACAGCGTCTCATTGACGGTGTGAATAGATTCGGTATGCGTTAATATTATGCATCTAAATACTAAAAAAACCAATTAAACCAAACGAACAAGAAAAAAAAAATCCAAAATCAATGTGTTATCGACAATAAGGCAAAAGTGTCATCAATCTTCCTATCTTTCTCTTATCTCTTATCCTATCTCTTAAATGATAAATACAAGAACTTTCATCAGTTCATCCCGATCAATCCACTTTCAAAAGTATGGTTACGCTGAGTTTAGCTTTATTGAGCAATTAAATTAAAAAAAAAGTTTATTTCAACTAAAAGTACGGAGCAACATTGAAATGTAAAACAAACAGAAATTACTCTGTATATGAAGGGGGGGGGGGTGCCCTACCTCAATACCTTGCTCCTCACAGCAAGTTTCTTTTTGTGCTTTGAAAAAACTTCTTATTCTAATTAAACGGCCCTTGTGTTTCAGGCTAGGTCCTATCCAGGGGAGGAGGATAGGAGGGTTGGACCCCCCCCGAAATGTTTGTTCGACTCGTAAAAACGTAACAAAAATTGAAATAAACAAGTTTTGATGCGTTTTCCTCAATTTTTTGTACCCCCCCCCCCTCCCGAATTAAAAATCATGAATACGACCCTGGTTTCACGAGTCGTTTTTCTAAAAGTTAGGGCAAAAAGTGAAACTAGCAAAAGGATCGAGGTATTGAAGGGGGGGACAGTCGCTCTAATATTCGGAGCAATTTCTGTTCGTTTTAGATTTTAACGTTGCTCCTTACTTTCAGTTGAAAAAACTTGTTTTTTTGTATTTAATTTTGGATCGCTTTTCAAGTGATTCTAGGAAATCCCCCTCCCCCTCCATAGAACCCCACCCCCCACAAACACGTAAATTCCTGCATAAAAAGTTCTTCCCGCGTAAAATCCCCCCGGACGATTTAATCCTTGCTGGAAATTCCTCCCAGAAAATTTCCTGCTGGTAATTAGGCCTTGATAATTCTCCTTAGACTACTTTCATTTGAAAGACTTGTTTCATTGAAAAGACTTTAAAATTTTCTCGGAAATCACCTCCCTCCCCCAATGGAAAGTTTTTCCCGCGGAAAACTCCCCCATAAAGAATTTATCCTGCGACAATTCCATCATGGAGAATTTGTTCGTCGAAAATCCTGCCAAAATTCCCTCATCGACAATTTCTTCGTCTGGAAATCCCTAAGACTTTTCCAACCCCGCTGAAAGTTTTCCCCGGAAAGTTCCCCTGGAATATCTTCAAATGTAAAATTGAGCTGTCAACGAGAAATTAAGACAAATAAAGAGAATTTCGTATAAGAATTCTGGCGAATTCCTTCCGTGAAAAATTTCCCCTGGACAGTTCACCTTCTGAACATTCCTCCCTACGAGAAATTGTCCTCGAAAAAATCACCCCCTTCTGAAGATTTCCCCCTCAACCCCCAAAAAATTTCCTGCAAACAATTAGGCCTTGATAATTCTCCTTAGCCTACTTTCATTTGAAAGACTTGTTTTTTTAATTTAATATCTGGTCGTTTTAAAATCAATGCCGAAAATCCCCTCTGCTTGGAATTTTTTTTCGGAAATCACCTCCCTTCCCCAATGGAAAGTTTCTCCTGGGGAAAACTCCCCCATGGAGAATTTTTCCTGCAAAAATTCCCTCGTGGAGAATTTCTTCGGCGGAAAATGCCTCCACGGAAAAATCCCTCAGATATTTCCAACCCCGCTGAAAATTTTCCCCGGAAAGTTCCCCTAGAATATCTTCACATGTAAAATTGAGCTGTCAAAGAGAAATTAAGACGAATAAAGAGAATTTCGTATAAGAATTCTGGCAAGATTTCCCCCTCAACCTCCCAAACAAAATGTTCTTATACTTCCCAGTAGCAAATATTATGTGGAAACAATATGCAAATTCAGAACTTACGTTCCCCACCTCAGGGGCTTTGGGAGGGGGTCAGGTTATCCCCGCAGTTATAACTTTTGAACGTTTAAACTATTTTGAATGAAATGGCTAACTCAAAATTTTAATAGGATGACTTTGGAGAAAAGGGGATCGTGGGAGGAGGGCTAGTTGCCCTCCAATCTTTTTGGTCACTTAAAAACACACAAGAACCTTTGATTTTTATCCAAATGAACCCTTTTCCGACCCTCTAGGACCATTGGTTCGATACGGTCCTCCCTAGAAAAAAAAAAACAAAAAAAAAACGTGTGTCTGTGATCTATCTTCTGGCAAAAAAAAAGAATTCTATATTTTTGGAGGTGGGAGCATGAAACCTCTACATCAGAGTTCTCTGATACGCTGAATCCGATGTTGGAACTACGAAGATTTCTTGACTCTTTATAGGTATTTGACGGATAACATTACACCATTAGACATAAATGAACTTTGTATATATGGAATCGGTGTAAAAAGTCAATTCTTTTGTTGTATCTATTGTTACCAAAATTCCGTTCTTAAGGGTTTCGGTTGCTATTGGATGGAGTCATTCCTCACTTACTGTTCGTTCCAAAGAACTGTTTGATAGGATCCTATCAAGTTATGTAGGTTTAAACATGCTTAGCTTTAATAATTAGAAAATCTATGGCGGCAAGATATCAGGAAAAAACATCTTATTTTCTAGTAAGTCCTTAAATAGCCCCGGTTCTTTTTGCTATGTATTCGTCAGCTTTACCATTCCCAGTTGAAGTAACGAAATCAGTACATTTGTCAAGTAAGAATCTATAATATAAAATTATAATAATTCAATCAACTTCAATAGCTTGGCAGGATACCAACCGATTAAACTTTTTCTTTGCATCTGTCACTTATTCAGAATTGATCAAATCAATCCTGCTTTCAAAGACAGAATATTTTTTCTGATTTATGACTCTTCGCTTAACCTTTTCTATGGTTATCTTGTGCTCCCTCAGCAGCTTTGCTTGGGAACTGTGACAGTTTGTGCTGGTTCTAATTTAAAATTTACGATTTTCTTGGTGCCATGTAACCAGACTAGGAAAAACTTTACAAATGACAGTCATAACAGCTTTCAATTTCCGTTGTCAGCTACAACTGTGGCCATTTTGTTTTTATTATTATTTTTTTTTTGTTAGAGTAAATGAAAATCCGTGGGAAAAATAAAATAGGGAGAAAATTGGAGATAAGAAAAATGTGTGTATAATAAATATTCAAAAGATAAAGATATCTACGGGCTTCATTATTCTTTTAACCTAGAGCTAAAAAGAAGATAGCTAAAACTCTTAGCCTATGCTAAGATTGTGATTAAGGGTAAATTTCAAGCAGACCAACCGTCTTAGCCGTTACCAAAGAAGTGAATGTGTCTGTTGAGGATAACTTATAAGGATCGACGGTATGTTTCTAAAATAGGACAGAAGAATGTAACGGCCAAGTGGATGATTCTATCAGAGGCACTTATGTCTGGTCTCCACTTATCTGATATTTTATCACCTAAAATATCATTATTTATATATTTTTAACGATCCTCCTGGTATATCAAGATACATTTTAAAGAAGAAGAGATCTATCAGAACAACGTTTTTAAGATGTTCCATGAATCTTTTGCTTCACCCTGGAAAGATAATAGCAGAAACTATCGACCTGGGCTAAGATTTTAGATCATCATAAATAATGACTTGATCAGCCTCCATAATAACTGTTGAGCCTTATAAGAAATACAAAACCCGGTATGGTATTTAGGCAGTTCTTGGTTTTATATTAATAAACCCTGTCAGATAAGGTCTATGAGAAGACATTTTTTCCATGGTAGGTGTCCAAAAATCCTTCTCTAAGACAAAGAGGCATAGATTTCTGAAAAAAATACCCATTTTGCCATAAAAGCGTTGTATTTTTCCCAAGTCTTACCAAGTTCCACAGCTTTAAATGTTCAAATTGTAGATAAAGAGCGCAAGTAAAGAGCGAAGTAGCTTCTATGTGCTATGATACATAAAAAAAAGTCAAGTTTTTTTTTCAAATGAAAGTAAAGAATGACATTAAAACCTTAAACAAACAAAAGATATTCTGTTTGTAACATTCTTTTTTTTTTTCCTCGATCACCGTCTCTCTACTCTAAAGTTTCATAAGGCCTATAACTCATGGATTAAATGTTTCATTGATTAAAGTTGTTATAGATGATTTTTGGTATTTGAGATGATTTATTTTATTTTTTTAAATATATTTACTCAATATGATTACCACATTCTAAGCTCATGCTCATTTATCTTAGATAGTTTAACAGCTATTTTTAACAAATTAGAACTATCTTTGCATTTTTTTTCCATGTTTGGGTTAATTGAGGGATGGTCCTTACAGGTGCCCTATGTGTAGAGAGATGGATGATTCTTTGCATCATTTTTGAGGGGATACAGGGAGTTGAAGGAGTTGCGCATGGAAATACTTGGTAGGGAGGTCGGGGGGAGAAATTGGATTTTGGAAATTCTGAGAAGTAGGTGTTACTTAAATATAAATAATATTGGAAATTTTGTCCGGGTAGATATGAGGTATCCTGATGATTTTCTTAAATAATCAGTTTTAGTGTCTTTTCAGTCTATGTTTTGTTGCTGTATTTTTTCGCTTATTTTGTGTCACCATGGCCCAATTGGGTTTTCGTGTGAATAAATCTATTTATCTATCTATCTATATTGATATTTTAGACGATTTATTTGAATTAATGAATATTTTTTAGAAATCATTTCCTTGTTTGGGACTACTCTTCGCCTACGATTTATCAAGCCAGATGCTAACTAAATTTTAAAAGAGCTGTTCTTTTTTCTCACTAAGTTTTAACACCACTCGTTTTTGATAAATAAATATTAATAGAGTCGATTTTCTTATTTTTTAATTTTAATGTACATGTATTGATTTTGGTTAATTAATTCTTAATACGACTTGTTTTTTTTTTGTTCACTAAGTTCTAATACAATTTGTTTTATGTTCATTAAATTATAGAAAAACTCAATTACCATTCACTAAATTTTAATGCAGATCTGCTGCTCACAAAGCTTAAATGCAAGTTTTCTTCGATATGCATCGATATGTTTTAATGCATCTTGTTTCTTCTCTACGTTATGCATCAATACAACTCGGTTTTTTATTAAACAAATTTTCACGAAAGCTGCTTGTTCTCATAAAACTTGTTTGTTTTTTTTTTGCTAACTAAAATTCAACACTACTTGTTTCTGTTTGCTAAGTTTTGATACACCTTGCTTCTTTGTGTATCCAGGCTACAAAATAAAGTGTGCAATATCTTAGGAATGGCAACGGGTATTAATTCGATATTTTCAGGCAATTTTTAGGGGAAACTGAAAATTTTCACTAGAACCTATATATATCCAGTTTGTCAAAATGACATATTTCAGGTGAAATATTTCAGGAGTGGATAGGGTATTAAGTTAGAACTTTCAGGGAATTTTGAAGAGCCGTTGAACAGCCACAAGACAAAACTTAGGAAACTCTCATGTCAAACTTACTAATAAAAGAGTTTAAAAATTCAGAAACAAAGAGAGCTGATTGATTCCTCTTTAATACATTAATATTCTTTTTTTTCATTTTCATTCATCTGTAGTATTTTAAACAGTCCCCATATAGATTCGTTGAAGTTCAAGAACCGTTTCAAACCTTTATTTCAAACAGAACGAATTTATACAATAATTATCTTTAATGTCATCAGAGTCAATGCTCAGATCAGCGTTTTTAGAGTTGTCCATATTAAAACTTCAGATGAATCTGTCATTGAAATGTGTTGCTCAAAACGATTGTTATTCAGAATACTGACAGAATATTCTAAATTTGTCCAAAATCTAAATAACTATCCAGCATATTAATTGTCAAACAGAAAAATAAAGAATAACTTAAAAACACTAAATCAACTGAAAACGAACAGAAATTAGTTTAAAAAAAGAAGTTTCCAAGAAGGCAGTTTTGAAAGAAAAAAAAAGAACTATATTAAAAAAAAAAACAGTAGAAATAAAGTCATAAGATAAATGAAACTCAAAAGGAACAGAAACTAAAATGAATATTCAAGTCAAACTAAAAATGGCCAGGAACTAAGGCTAACATGAGTAAGTCTAATGGTCCCTTGCCCTTCTAAAGACCACAGCGTCATTTGAACTTAACTGAAAATGTGTTGTATTTCGAGCAGCGTACGTCGTAACATCAGCAACGGCAAAACAAAACAAAATTTCTCAGGGCTAATCAGAGTTTACAAATAAGAGTTATGCTTCCTGCCCCCCCCCCCTCAGAATCTCTAAACGGGTTGAACGTAATCTACATCCCATTGGATACCCAAACGTGTTCTGAACAGAATGGTCTTTATTTGCCAAAACATCAACAATAACAACAAAAAAGACAGAACATCGCCATATTAACCAAAATCAAACAGTTCGTGGTAACGAACCGTAAGTAAGGAGAAACGCGGTTCAATAGTAGCCGAAACTCTAAAAACGGAATTTTGATATCAATAGATATATCAAAAGAATTTGCTTATTATGCCAACTCCAAATATATAAGCTCTTTGCGCTAAAGTTCTTCTGTTTGACCCAATTTTGAAAGGACGGCACCTGAAATACAAGGGCCGTTTTATTAGGATATGATTTTTTTTAAGTGCGAAAAGCTCTAGCGTAAAGAATAAGGTATTGAGGAAAGGGGCAACCCCTTCATATACGGAATAGTTTCTGTTCGTTTTGACTTTTAATGTTGCTCCTTACTTTCAGTCGAAAAAACTTGTTTTTTGTTTGTTTAATTACTGAAAAGAACTAATGAAAGAAAACTGACTGTTTAATAAATAATGGTACTCATTCCTAGAAGTCTAGTAATTTTTGGTGTATTAATGTTATAAAAGAGAAACTGTTTAGAACATTTATTTTGTTTTCAGTAAAGCGCAGTGACTTATTGACAATATCCTTATCCTTGCTAGATAATGAAATATATGCAGAAACATTTATATTTCTTGCTAGTGCTAGAACAGGGGCGAAGCTTCTTTCCTATGGGAAAAGGCCACATATAAATCTGGGGAGGAAACGGCTCTCCAGTAGTTGCAATTAAGAACTCCATTGCATGGAATAGGCGGGAGTGTATCATTGGGATTTTTATTAAAGATCTTCTTTTATAGTTTAACCCTAGACTGATCAACATAAAAGTGTTAAATCATATAACTCCACTACGCGAAATTGACTATCCCATCTGTCAGTGGAACAGCATTCCCATGATCTAGATTGTCAGTAAAATGGTCAGAAATTGTCAATGTAAAATGAAAAATTGTCAATTAAAAATGTAAAATTGTCAGACAAAAATATATTTTGCAATTCAATTTGCCAACAGAAAAAGCCTTAGAGCTGCCACTGCTAGATTCTCATCAACGAGGCATAGATATATTCAGTAAAATACCCATCAACCAAAGTAAAAGTCTCTTGATATTAGCCATTTATACTTATATGTAGTAATTATAAACAAAACAACTATTTTTGTTTTTTCACAACCATGATTCGAAATTTCTTTCCACGTCGTAATCACTATTTCAGAAAGTCTATCATGTCAACGTAGATGACAAGATTACATTATCATTTATTAACTTTTTTTTGTTCTTCCAGTTCATCAACTCGAATCACATTTTCATGGGTAGTTTCTACGAGAAAGGACATTAGCGATTTCCGTGCTATCATCTTTCCAAGTCAAGGCGTCCGAGTTCAGAGTAACGACCTATCTAGTGCAATTCCAATCTTCGATTATAGGTCAGACCCTATTATTGAAAAGGATATTGGCTACGGAATAAGAACCAGCTTTATCGATGGGCTTGAATCTGAAAATTATTATGTTTTGTGCATCGTTGGAAGAAGATCTTCAGGAGCGTTAACTTTGCTTAAGCGAAAACACTGTCGAACAGTTGGGCCTTTGTCTGGCTGTGGAAAACACGCAGAGTATCGAAATACGTTCTATTTGAGTCTGTTTTCTCTTGTTTTAACTGCGTTTTTCGGATATTAAAAAGGAAATTGTTAGGTAGTCCGAGAAATGATGTTAAAATATTTGGGTCACCAAATAATGATTTTCTACAATTTTAAAATAAGTCCATTTTAAGTATTATATTTACAGAACATTTTTTGTAATTATAATTTACTTATTATTACATACTTTAAATTTACTTATAAATAATTTCCAATGTATATATATATATATATATATATATATATATATATATATATATATATAATATATATATATATATATATATATATATATATATATATATATATATATATATATATACATATATATATATATATATATATATATATATATATATATATATATATATATATATATATATATATATATATATATATATATATATATACATATATATGTATATATATATATATATATATATATATATATATATATATATATATATATATATATATATATATATATATATACATATATATATATATATATATATATATATATATATATATATATATATATATATATATATATATATATATATATATATATATATATAGAATTTATGTTAGTATTATTTCGTTCACAATGTCGATCTTGATTTGATTTATAGAAATTATTTTGAGATCCTTAGATTTTTGGAATAACTAAGAATTTAGAACTTAGAATCTTTTTAATAGCCATATTTAGGTCAGTCGGTGAACCGAATGTCTTCAATGGTATAAATGTTTGTTGGGGCAAGGTGGCTCAGAGTTAAAATAGTAATTTCTCAGGCTGATAAAATAGTTTTTAAAATCAAAAAATTCTTCCTGTTTATATACCTTAGACATTCTTTAAATTTATTTAAACGATAGTTTTTAATAAATTACTTAAGGACGACATCAGAGGATTTCACTTACCACTGATGATTCTTCTGTCAGACCTAGTCTAAGAATTTAGTAACTAAATTTCCCGATCCTAATGAGACACGTCCTCTTAAGTGCGGTAAATAGAGACATCCTAATTTAAACTTTACCAGTTTATGTTTCAGAACTCTGCTTTATATGACAAGTATAACTTTATATGTTGAAAGATATATTTCTTCATTTCTATTTTGGAAATATTTTAGTCAAATCTTATAAAAAATTATGTCTAAGCAAAATCTACTTCGTAAATTTTCATTTTGCTATTTATATAATGTCAAAATGGTTTTAGGCGCAAACATTCAAATATTTTTTTTCATATAAACTTGGTTTCAGTTATAAAGGAGTGGGAAGTAATTTTGGGATGTCATTCGAGATACAATTCAAAAATGCAACGTTCATGGAATTTTTCCAAGAAGTCAGGTTCCGGTACAAATCAAAGAAAAGTAATAGACTTTTGAAAGTTCTGAGAGGAACCACTCAAGGGTCACTTAGCAGTCAAGTGATAAGTAGAATTGGAGCGATTGACAGCCCTACTGTTTGCTTTTATAATCTATGTTCGTTTCAGTTTACATTTTTATTCGTATTTTTCCTGTTCTTTATATGTTTTTACCCTTTATAATAGTTGTTTTCTTATTGTTTACTTTTTAACATTTTTACTTTTCTTTGAAGAATATCTTGTGTTTTATTTTATATTTTATAATAAATGTCTTATTTTGTTTAAAATCATATTTAATTTTAGCTATCTCAGAAAATCTAATTTGGATGTTCTAAATAGAATCGTCAGATAGGTTTTTTTAGAATCAAAGTGTGCTACTGTTTCAAATTGTGTCTTCACAGTTTATTATTACTTATGGAAAAAAAAGATGATACAATGTATCGATTAAAACTTTTTAATTTTTAATTTATGTTTAATTAGTTAGCAATCTTTAATTTATTCTTATTTTTGTGCTTTACCAAAATTAAAAAATGAGAAAATACGTCGCTAGACACTTTAGAAGCTGTGAATTTAGAATTTCCTTTTGATTTTTTATTTATGTCTATAGGGAAATTTGCAGAACTTCATCTCTTGAGATTTTTGAAAGACCTCTGCTCCTAATTTAACTTCTTTCATGCTGCTGTGGTTGCTGATTTCGGATTCAAGGATCCAGCTTTTTCGAATAAAAGAACTTACTTTTTTGCTTTTAACACTTTGGAAGGGATTATTGCTGAAGATTCATGTTTACATCCATATCACGGTTTTAGCAAATCTAGATTCTTCTCTCAAATCTAATTCGATTTTTGTCTCTTATAATTTTTTTTCCCTTTTGTGACACAAATTTGTTAAAAACTCATAAACTGTCATAGCAAAATAGAATATACGTAGATAAAATGAAATTAAAGAAGTCATTCGTCTAACTTTTAGTCAAGGCAGGGAATAAAATGAACAAAAAAACGAACAATTGGGGTTTCTTTAGCTTATTTTATTACCAGTGCTATCAGTAGTAAGTACATATGGAATTTGCTCTCTTTACGTTCCCTGGCAGCTTTCCAAGGCAGATTACCAGACTGGTTATTTGACAACCCATGCCTGAGACATTACACTTACGCGTGAACATTTTAAAAAGATAATCTGCCTTGGAAACAGTTTGATGTGTTCGGGGAAATTACGTTCCTTGGCGTTTGATTGACATTTGCAAAAAAGGGGTAATTAGTGATAGGATAATTTTTTAACATGAAATCTCTGAATAAAATATTTTTGGAGCATGTACTTGACGATGAAGAAGGGTTAAGGTGATTAGCAATTACGAGCGGGGATTCCCCCCCTGTTCCTAAACATTGCAAAAAAAGATAGTCAAATTGCGTATTTAGGAATCGTTTTTTAGGGAAAGCTGTCAAACACCCATGTGTTATCCACAGTTCCATTTTTGAAGTATGTGCTATCAAGAGCGGTCTCTGATCTGTTCTGGACAATTGCCTTTAGCCAACAATAGTTTGATATGAATGTGTCGGTAGATAGGATTTGCGAATTTGATCCTATTAAGGTGGAGAAAAAAGAAAAGGGTTTAGCATTTGCAAATACTTCAATGTGTTGTCAATTTAAAATAGTTTAGAAATAAAAAAATTTCACAAGAAATGGCTGAAGTGTTTTGGGGGAGATGGGGTGATTGTGTATTGTATAATACACATGTGATGTTTGGACAATGTTGTCAATTTAAAATAGTTTAACGTTCCCTCCTTCCCCAATTTCTGAGGGGAGGGGGGGGTCAATTTTGGAGGGAAAACCAAAAATACTCAGAATCGAAAATAAATGGGATCTGCCTCAAGGAGAAGGCTCAGAGGCCCCTCCTTCCCCATTTCTGAGGGCAGGGGAGGGGGGTGGGGTCAATTTTGGAGGGGAAACAAAAATGCTCAGAATCGAAGATAATTTCCATTCGTCTTAGTTTTTAACGATGCTCCTTATTTCTAGTTGAAAATGCTTATTTTTTAATTCAATTGGGAATGAAAAGTCAAATTCTAACATAAAGAACAAGGTATTTCGGAGGGGATAGCTAACTTCATATACGGGATAATTTCCATTCGTCTTAGTTTTTAACGATGCTCCTTATTTCTAGTTGAAAATGCTTATTTTTTAATTTAATTGGGAATGAAAAGTCAAATTCTAACATAAAGAACAAGGTATTTCGGAGGGGGTAGCTCACCTCATATACGGGATAATTTCCATTCGTCTTAGTTTTTAACGATGCTCCTTATTTCTAGTTCAAAATGCTTATTTTTCAATTTAATTGGGAATGAAAAGTCAAATTCTAACATAAAGAACAAGGTATTTCGGAGGGGATAGCTAACTTCATATACGGGATAATTTCCATTCGTCTTAGTTTTAACGATGCTCCTTATTTCTAGTTCAAAATGCTTATTTTTTTATTTAATTGGGAATGAAAAGTCAAATTCTAACCTAAAGAACAAGGTATTTCGGAGGGGGTAGCTCACCTCATATACGGGATAATTTCCATTCGTCTTAGTTTTTAACGATGCTCCTTATTTCTAGTTCAAAATGCTTATTTTTTAATTTAATTGGGAATGAAAAGTCAAAGTCTAACATAAAGAACAAGGTATTTCGGAGGGGGTAGCTAACTTCATATACGGGATAATTTCCATTCGTCTTAGTTTTTAACGATGCTCCTTATTTCTAGTTGAAAATGCATATTTTTTAATTTAATTGGGAATGAAAAGTCAAAGTGCCAGAATGGTTGAAATCCACTAGCTCAGAATTGGGGTCTCAGTCCACCAGCCAGAATGGTTGAAATCCACTAGCTCAGAAGTGGGGTCTTAGTCCACCAGCCTGAATGGTTGAAATCCACTAGCTCAGAATTGGGGTCCCAGTCCACCAGCCTGAATGGTGGAAATTCACTAGCTCAGAATTGGGGTCTTAGTCCACCAGCCTGAATGGTGGAAATTCACTAGCTCAGAATTGGGGTCTTAGTCCACCAGCCTGATTGGTTGAAATTCACTAGCTTAGAATTGGGAGTCTCAGTCCACCAGCCTGAATGGTGGAAATTCACTAGCTCAGAATTGGGGTCTTAGTCCACCAGCCTGAATGGTGGAAATTCACTAGCTCAGAATTGGGGTCTTAGTCCACCAGCCTGAATGGTGGAAATTCACTAGCTCAGAATTGGAGTCTTAGTCCACCAGCCTGAATGGTGGAAATCCACTAGCTCAGTATTGGGAGTCTCAGTCCACCAGCCTGAATGGTTGAAATTCACTAGCTCAGAATTGGGGTCTTAGTCAGTGTTCAGATTGGAGCGTTTGGGTCCGACTATCTGGGCTTTATTTGTCAAGGCCTGAATGCTAAGCGATGGACATGAGCTCGATTGGGACCCCATTTTGAAAATGGAAAACAAAAAACAAAAATATATTGTCGGTATGTGTGTAGAGCATGGCATGGTTACCGCTAGGGCAACAGTCTAACCGTTGACGGTTTTAGGTATCCGTGAATAAGTTCTAAGGCGAGAGTGGAAGTTGGGACAAATTTTTGGAGGTGCCCAACTCACCTGCCCAGAGTCTCAGGCAAGTGACCCTAAATTTGAAAAAGTGGAAATTGATTCAGATTTTCTAAACTGAGCTGAGACAATTAATAGATACTATTGGGAAAGTGATTGGAAACGCTGGGCATCCGTGAACAAGTGCTAAATTGAGAGATGAATTTGGGACAATACTTGGGGGCGCCCACCCGCCCAGAGTCTCCGGCAAGTGACCCAAAAATTTGAAAAACACACAGAGACGACAGACACAAAGAGACGAATCACACACAGAGAGGACAAACACACAGAAACGACACATAGAGACGACACATGCACAGAGACGATACACACACACAAACACAGAGTCAACACACACAGAGAGACGAGACACATACACAGAAATGACAAACACACATAGAGACGACACACACAAAGAGACGTCACACACACACAGATACGAAACACACTTAGAGACGACACACACATAGAGACAACACACACAGAGAGACAACATCCACACAGAGACGACACACACACACAGAGACGACATAAACACAGAGACGACACACTCAAAGTGACGACTTACACATAGAGACGACACACACACAGAGACGACAAACACTCAGAGACGACACACATAGAGAGACGACACGCACACAGAGACGACAAACACACAGAGACAACACACACACAGATACGAAACACGCAAAGAGACGACACACGCACAAAGAGGACAAACACACAGAAACGACACACACACACACAGAGACGACACACACATAGAGACAACACAGACACAGAGATGACAGACACACAGATACGAAACATCCCACAGAGACGACACATGCACAGAGACGACACACACACACAGAGTCCACTCACACACAGAGAGGACAAACACACAGAGACGACAGACACAAAGAGACGAATCACACACAGAGAGGACAAACACACAGAAACGACACATAGAGACGACACATGCACAGAGACGATACACACACACAGAGTCAACACACACAGAGAGACGAGACACACAAACAGAAATGACAAACACACATAGAGACGACACACACAAAGAGACGTCACACACACACAGATACGAAACACACATAGAGACGACACACACATAGAGACAACACACACACAGAGACAACATCCACACAGAGACGACACACACACACAGAGACGACACACTCAAAGTGACGACTTACACATAGAGACGACACACACACAGAGACGACAAACACACAGAAACGACACACACACACAGAGACGACACACACATAGAGACAACACAGACACAGAGACGACACACACACAGAGACGACAAACACACAGAAACGACACATAGAGACGACACATGCACAGAGACGATACACACACACACAGAGTCAACACACACAGAGAGACGAGACACACACACAGAAATGACAAACACACATAGAGACGACACACACAAAGAGACGTCACACACACACAGATACGAAACACACTTAGAGACGACACACACATAGAGACAACACACACACAGAGACAACATCCACACAGAGACGACACACACACACAGAGACGACACACACAGAGACGACACACTCAAAGTGACGACTTACACATAGAGACGACACACACACAGAGACGACAAACACACAGAGACGACACACATAGAGAGACGACACGCACACAGAGACGACAATCACACAGAGACAACACACACACAGATACGAAACACACCAAGAGACGACACACGCACAGAGAGGACAAACACACAGAAACGACACACACACACAGAGACGACACACACATAGAGACAACACAGACACAGAGATGACAGACACACGGATACGAAACATCCCACAGAGACGACACATGCACAGAGACGACACACACACACAGAGTCCACTCACACACAGAGAGGACAAACACACAGAAACGACACACACACAAACACAGAGACGACACACACATAGAGACAACACAGACACAGAGATGACAGACACACGGATACGAAACATCCCACAGAGACGACACATGCACAGAGACGATACACACACACAGAGTCAACACACACAGAGAGACGAGACACACAAACAGAAATGACAAACACACATAGAGACGACACACACAAAGAGACGTCACACACACACAGATACGAAACACACATAGAGACGACACACACATAGAGACAATACACACACAGAGACAACATCCACACAGAGACGACACACACACACAGAGACGACACACAAACAGAGACGACACACTCAAAGTGACGACTTACACATAGAGACGACACACACACAGAGACGACAAACACACAGAAACGACACACACACACACACACAGAGACGACACACACATAGAGACAACACAGACACAGAGACGACACACACACAGAGACGACAAACACACAGAGAACGACACACACACACACACACACAGAGACGACACACACATAGAGACAACACAGACACAGAGACGACACACACACAGAGACGACAAACACACAGAAACGACACACACACACACAGAGAGACGACACACACATAGAGACAACACAGACACAGAGACGACACACACACAGAGACGACAAACACACAGAAACGACACACATACACACACAGAGACGACACACACATATAGACAACACAGACACAGAGACGACACACACACAGAGACGACAACACATAGAGAGACGACACGCACACAGAGACGACAAACACACAGAGACAACACACACACAGATACGAAACACCCACAGAGACGACACATGCACAGAGACGACACACACACAGAGAGGACAAACACACAGAGATGACATACACAAAGAGACGAATCACACACAGAGAGGACAAACACACAGAAACGACACATAGAGACGACACATGCACAGAGACGATACACACACAGAGTCAACACACACAGAGAGACAAGACACACACAGAAATGACAAACACACATAGAGACGACACACACAAAGAGACGTCACACACACACAGATACGAAACACACACATAGAGACGACACACACATAGAGACGACACACACACACATAGAGACGACACACACACAGAGACGACACACTCAAAGTGACGAATAAAGTCGCAGGTTAAAATTGCGCACAAAAAGCAATTTGCTTATCTCAATAAACAACTGTCACGCCATGAAGACACAATTCTATGTGCTTCAACTATTTTAAGCATACCATCTCAAGTTCCGCAGCAGCCTTGTACATGATGACCTAAAATATTTTGAGGACGAAATTTTGTTTTTCCGATGCACTAAAAAAAATTTGCAACTTCTTTAATACTACTTTCAGCATTCCTGACATATTGGCTTTTATTGCACTTGGAAATCGATAGGTTAAGAGCATGATTTTTGCTTCCACAGAGATTGCTTTTTTGCAACTTTTTGGATCCCTGATACTGCCCCTCGCATTTCAGAAATTTTGACACTGCATCCAGCGCAGCTTACGCCAACACGATCGTCAACGATTAATCCAATGTCTTCCATTAGCTTGAGCACAGACTTGCCCTAAATTTCACCTATAATGTTTAGTTCATGTTCAGTTATACCCTTATAGCTCGTTTCGTGAAGGTCCATAAATCCAACAAAGTCTTCTAACTACTGTTATAAACATTGTGCAGAAAAAGACTAAGTTGTGAGGTATGTGACGTATTTGTGGTCTCGTCAAATATAACACTGTAAAATTCAGCTTCGTAGATTCTTGTTTTAATAGTGCTTAAAATTTCTTCAGCGCAAGACTGTATCAAGTTATTTGCGGTCGTCTTGCTAATATACCCCAACCCCAAAATCCGTCACTACGGTAGTGGGGGGGGGGCCACCTGGATCCACCACTGGTACCGTCTTGACTCAACTACTATCCACTGCTTAAACATTTCTATACTTTTTATAAATGAGATTTTCATAATTAAGAATTTTTTATTGTAACGTGAAATACCCGTAGCCTATTATAAAAATATGCAATACTGGAATAGCATGGCTAAACGATGTTATAGTAATAATTATAATAGAGATTTTATATGTTTTTGGCAATTTCTAGAGATTTTATTGATAAATGGAAAAACATTCGGTATAAAAACTATTAAATACAAATTTTCCAGTAAACCAACCAATGCAAAACAATAGATGGGAAACTCATTAAAAAAAAACTGTTGTAATACTCATATACTCGTAATACTCATATAACAAAAATACAAATGAATCTGCATTGTCAGTTTAATGTACATATACTGATATAAAGTAATCAGAATGTTAATATTACTTGAATTATTAAAGTTATAAAAGTAAAAACATTTATATTTTTTTCAGTAAAGTGCAAATTATGTTCTGGCCTTGGAAAGGTATCGGGGGTTTTGAGCCCAACTTATGTTAATTTCTGCTCGTTTTGAGTTTGACTCGGTTATCTATTGTAATTTCTGTTCATTTTTGGTTTCATTTATTTATCGATGCTGATTTGTGGTAGTTTCACGCTTGGTAGATTTTTTGATTTTAGTTTTGCTCATTTTTTGTTTAATGGAGTTCTTTACTTTTCTTTGAACAACTTCTTTTGTGGAAAAAGCTTTTTTTTTTAAATTAATTTCTATTCTTTTTATATTGACATTGTCTTTTCAGGGAAAAACAAAGTAATACTTTTTATCTTTTCGTTTTTTTAAGACTTTATAGTTTGGCCAGCTATTTGTATGCTGGAAGAAAAATTTCAGCAATTTTTAACAACATACACCCTATTAAAAATCTGGACATAAATAGTAGTGTTTAATTTAGTTTCTTACCTCCTCTAGTTGACCTGAAATGGAAAACTTGATACCATCCGCAAAAAAATCTGTTTACTTACTTTGATAGCTTGGATACACTTACGCTATTTTGATTTGGTTAAATTTTAAGAGCAGCCCCGAAAGTTTTAACATAATACCCTCAGTCGTTCTTGGGATACTGCTGAGATGCCTTATTGGGAATTAGCATTAAAACAGTGCATTTTGATTTAATCTTAAGGCAACATTTAGTTTTTAAACATAATGGGTAAATGGGAGGGTGGGCGAGGGAGGGGAATTAGTTGCCCTCAAATCACTTCTGACTATTAAAAAGGACATCAGCCCTCTCTATTTTTAATCGAATGAGCCCTTTTAGAAGTTCCTACGACAACTCCTTCGATACAAAGTGCCCTGGTCTAAACAACAACAACAAGAACAAAAAATAATACATTATGCCCACATCGATCTTTACTATAAAAATGTCAAGCCTTCCAATCACTTTCGACTATTAAAAAGGGCAATAGGCCTTTCGATTTACAATCAAATGAGTCCTTTTTGAGTTTCGACGACAACGCTTTCTATAAACATCTTATATACCCCCAGGGCATAAATTACTACCCTTACCGTAAGGGCTGTATAATTTCCAGAACTTTCAACTACGTTGAACAAAATGGCTATCTCTAGACTTTGATTGAATGTTTTTGGGGAAGTGGTGGGCGTGAGAGGGGGTTAATTACTCTCCACTCACTTTCGACTATTAAAAAGGGCTATTTCAATTTCCAATCAAATGAGGCCTTTTCGAAATACATACATCAACTTTCTATATAAACCTTATATGCCCCCAGGGCACAACTTACAACCATTGCACTGAGGGCTCTGAGGGGGTTATCATCGTCAAAGACCTATTTTCCAGAAATTTCAACTACATTGGACAAAATGGCAATCTCAAAATTTTGATTGGACGTGTTTGGGGAAAAGATGGGTGCCAGAGGGGGGGGGGTTAGTTGCCCTTCAATCACTTTCTACTATTAAAAAGGGTACTAGCCCTTTCAATTTCCAATTGAATGAGCCCTTTTTGAAGATTCTACAGCATCGCTTTCTATAAAAACCTTATATGCCCCCAGGGCATAACTTACAACCCTTGCCCTGAGGGCTCTGGGGGGAGGGGTTGTCATCCTTAAAGACCTAATTTACAAAACTTTCAACTACGTTGAATAAAATGAATATCTCAAAATTTTGATTGGATGTGTTTGGGGAAAAGGTGGGCGTGAGAGGGGGGTTAGTTGCCCTCAAATCCCTTTTGACTATCAAAAAGGGCACTAGCCCTTTGAATTTCTAATCGAATGAGCCCTTTTTCAAGTTTCTACGACAAAGATTTCGATAAAAAACCTTATGTGCCCCCGGGGCATAACTTATAACCCTTGCCCTGAAGACTGTGGGGGAGTGCCCTGCTCAAAGGTATAACTTCCTGGACTTTAAACTGCGTGGAAAAAAATGGCTATCTCAAAGTTTTGATTGGATGTGTTTGGGGAAATGGTGGGCGTGGAAGGGGTGTTAGTTGCCTTCAAATCACTTTTGACTATTAAAAGGGCACTAGCCATTTCAATTTCGAATGAGCCCTTTTTGAAGTTTTTACGACAACGCTTTCTATAAAACCTTGTATGCCCCCAGGGCATAACTTACAACCCTTGCCCTGAGGGCTGTGGGAGGAGGGTGTCATCCTCAAAGACCTAATTTCCAGAACTTTCAACTACATAGTCAGATAAAAAAAAACTCCAGTGTCAACACAACCACCCAGGGCCCAGGGCAGGCGTTGCAAGTTATGCCCTGGGGCATATCTGGTTCTTATGGAAGGGATGCTCGTATAAACTTCAAATAGGACTGATTTGAATGGAAATTGAAAGTTCTAGTTCATTTTTTAAGAATCCCTAGCCCCCCACGTCCTTTTTTCCCCAAACCCATCCGATTCAAGTTTTGAGATAGTCATTTTTTTTTTAAATAGTTCAAAGGTCAGATAACAAAAATCGGTGTCGGCACAACCCCCAGGGCCCAGGGACAGGCATTGTAAGCTATGTCCGTGGGCTGTATATGGTTCTTATGAAAGGGATGCTCGTATAAACTTCAAAGAAGGTTCGTTTCATTGAAAATGGAAAGTTCTAGTTCACTTTCAAAGAGTCAAAAGAAATCGAAGGGCGATTAGCCCCCCCCCCCCTCTTCCGCCCTTTTTTCACCAAACCCATCCGATAAAAATTTTGAGATAGCTATTTTGTTAAAAATATTTCAAACATCAGATAATAAAAACTCCGAGGTTGGCACAAACCCATTTTTTCCCTTTGATATTGTTTCTTTGATACCAGTTTTGATACTTTGATGAATATTTGATTTTTTTTTTAAGTTTGATTTTGATATAAGGAATTTTTTAAAACTTGAAACTTTTTGCAATAAAAACGAGGAAAAATGAATTAAATAAAGCTTTCCGAAAAATACGTTTTTCAAAGAAAAGTAAAGGCCGTTTTAAACTTAAGATCAGCAGATACAAATACCTGTTAAAATTCAAGCTCAAAACGACCAGAAATTACTATTTAGGAATAAATGAAACCCGAAACGAACAGAAATTAAATAAACAATCATAGCAAAAACATACAACAAGTAATAATATAAATGAATAAATAGATCTTAAAGTGAGCAATGCTTAGATTGAATATGAAAATTAAGCTTAAAACGAAAAAAAATATTTTGCTGTTGAAGTATAAATGAAACTTAAGACGAACAGAAATTAAATAAACAATCAATGTAAACAAACATACAATAGATATTAATGTAAATGAATAAATGAGTCTTAAAACGCGTGAAACTTAAATTGAATATGCAAACCAAGCTTGAAACGAACAAAAATCACTACAAACAAGAGTTTGGGTATCGCCTCCTTCTCTCACTGTAAAAGTCTAAAACTTACCGCGTCATTGGCGCTTTACTGAAAACTATATGCGTCTTGAACAGTCTTGGAAAGTATAAACAACATCAGATTGAATATTTGATATATAATGATATTAATTAGTGAAAGATCCATCAGTTCAATAATCTATTTCACTGTAATTTATTTTTATTTTCAATACTGTAAGAACTGGAAGACCAAATATTTGTAATATAATTCGTTTTCAATGACGCAGTAGGCTTTTGATTTTTATTTACACTTAAGGAAGGGGGCAGTATCCAAACTCTTGTTTGTAGTGAAACTATATTCGTCTTGAACAACTTTAGAAAGAATTAATAAATTAAACTGAATATTTGATGCATAATGATAATAATTGCTGAAAGCTCATCAGTTAAAATTTAACTATAGTTTTAATACTTTTCAATAATAAGAACAAAAGAAGATATTTGTGATAAAATTGGTTTTTTAGTATAGCGCCATGGACACAGTAGGTTTTAGCCTTCAGTGAGACAAGAAGGCGATACCTAAACGCTTGTTTATAGGGATTTTTGTTCGTTTCAAGCTTGATTTTGCAATCGAATGGATTTTCCAATCGAATGAGCCCTTTTTAAGTTTCACGACAACGATTTCTATAAAAACCATATATGCCCCCCAGGGCATAACTTACAACCCTTTCCCTGAGGGTTGAGGGGGGTTGTCATCATCAAAGACCTAATTTCCAGAACTTTAAACTACGTTGAACAAAATGGTTATTTCAAAATTTTGAATGAATGTGTTTGGGGAAATGGTGGGCGTGAGAGGGGGTTTTGTTGCCCTTCAATCACTTTCGACTATTAAAAAAAGCACTAGCTCTCTAAATTTCTTATCGAATGAGCCCTTTTTTAAGTTTCTATTACACCACTTTCTGTAAAAACCTTATATGCTCTCAGGGCATAATTTAGAACCCTTACTCTGAGGGCTGTGGGGGGTTGTCATCCTTAAAGACCTAATTTCCTTAACTCTCAACTACGTTGAAAAAATGGCTATCTGATTGGATGTGTTTGGGGAAATGGTGGGGTGAGAGGGGGTCTAGTTGCCCTCCAATCACTTTCGACTATTAAAAAAGGCACTAACCCTTTCAATTTCCAATCGAATGAGCCATTTTTAAAGTTTCTACGACAACACTTTCTATAAAAACCTTATATGCCCCAAGGGCATAACTTGCAACCCTTGCCCTGAGGGATGTGGTGGGGGTTATCACCCTCAAAGACCTAATTTCCAAAACTTTCAACAGTGTTGAACAAAATACATATCTCACAATTTTGATTGCATGTGTTTAGGGAAAAGGTAGGCGTGAAAAGGGGTTTATTTGCCCTCAAATCACTTTCGACTATTAAAAAGGGCACTAGCCCTTTCAATTTCCAATTGAATGAGCCCTTTTTGAAGTTTCTACGACATCGCTTTCTATAAAAACCTTATATGCCCCAAGGGCATAACTTGCAACCCTTGCCCTGAGGGTGTGGGGAGGGGGGTGTCATCCTCAAAGACATAATTTCCAGAACTGTCAGCTACGTTGAACAAAATAGCTATCTCAAAATTATGATTGGGTGTGTTTGGGAAAATGGTGGGCGTGAGA
Source organism: Artemia sinica (assembly GCA_027921565.1). Lineage (NCBI taxonomy): Eukaryota > Metazoa > Arthropoda > Branchiopoda > Anostraca > Artemiidae > Artemia > Artemia sinica. Next base: position 66,760,773 of record CM051256.1, read on the forward strand.
GGGGGTTAGTTGCCCTCCAATCACTTTCAACTATTAACAAGGGCACTAGCCATTTCAATTTCCAATTGAATGAGCCCTTTTTGAAGTTTTTACGATAACGCTTTCTATAAAAACCTTATATGCCCCCAGGGCATAACTTACAACCCTCGCCCTAAGAGCTGTGGGGGGTTTGTCATCCTCAATGACCTAATCTCCAGAACTTTCAACTACGTTGAACAAAATGGCTATCTCAAAATTTTGATTGGATGTGTTTTGGGAAATGCTGGGCGTGAAAGGGGGGTTAGTTGCCCTCCGATCACTTTTGAATATTAAAAAAGACTCTAGCTCTTTGAATTTCCAATTGAATAAGCCCTTTTTAAAGTTTCTACGACAACGCTTTCAATAAAAACCTTATATGCCCCAAGGCATAAATTACAACCCTTGCGCTGACTACTCTGGGAGGAGTGTCCTCCTCAAAGACAATTTCTAGATCTTTCAACTACATTTAACAAAATGGCTAACTCAAATTTTTGATTGGATGTGTTTCGTAAAGTAGTGGGTGTGGAAGGGGTGTTAGTTGCCTTCCAATCACTTTCGACTATTATAAAGGGCATAAGCCCTTCCAATTTCCAATCGAATGAGCCCTTTTTCAAGCTTCTATGACAAATCCTTCGATACGAAGTGCCCAGGTCTAAGACCAACCAAAAAAAAAAAAAAAAAAAAAAAAAAAAAAAAAAAAAAAAAAAAAAAAAAAAAAAAAAAAAAAAAAAAAAAAAAATTGTGCCAACATCGTTCTTTACTTAGGGAGCGCGTGTAAGTTACTACAAACGCCAATTCTTTTCTGTGAGGGGGGGCCAAATGAAATAATTTGAAAAGGAAAACATTGCAAAGTGCTAAGAACGGGTACTGACTTATTATAGAAATATTTTGAGGTTAAAAAAATATTTACATTTGCTTTCCTACATAGAAATGGACTTAAACTGAAAGGCCTTCTCTATTTGTCTGCATGCATGATATTTTTCAACCAAAAAATAACATAAATAATTCAATAATACAAGGACAAACCCCCCAAAAGGCTCCATGGCCTGTAAAGGCCGTAACTGCTTTAAGGTATGGCCTCTTCTAGTAGTATATCAGATTCCTTGTCAGCTAAATCGCTATAAATAACAAATTGATAAAAATGTTAAGTTTCACGTTTAGTATTTGCACGTGTGGCTGCAGGGTAGAATTAAGATATTAAGTTCAATTGTTTTATCAGTGAAAAGTAAATGAGCGTAACTACTGCGGAGAAGTTCTCATGGAACAAGTTAAGAAAGCTTGTCATGCACTTGAAAAACACATTTGAATTGTATTTTGTACTTGAATAAACAAACCCTCAATAAATCACCTTAAAAAAGCAATTTTAAAACCGGAAAGATAGAGAGAAATAGTAAGGTAGAGAGTAAAGAAATAAAAAAGGTGAAAATTTCGATAAAATAAAGAAAGACAGGGGTAGCTTTTCTTGCCGTGACCAATATAAATAACGTTTTTTAAGCTGGCACTTTAATTGAGCAAGAGATTCCATCACTCTAATTTAATCTGGAAAAATTAGGTATGCTAGATGGCTTTCTCAAAGATGGCAATGCAAGGACTCAAGAAGTTGTAGAAAGACCGTCACTGTCATATTCTATCTTCAACAGAAAAACTTGAAAGTCCAAACCATAACATGACAAGCACTGACAAAGGAGACACCATAGAAACAACACCAAAATTTAAAACGAATAGAAATAAAAATTGTTTTAAATGTATATTCCTTAGCAGTGTGGACAAGGTAGCAGATTCTTGAGTAAGACCCTTAATTAACCCAAGACCGGTTTCTTCCCTTGCTCCCTTCCAGCTAAAAATTTTCTCTGTAACTTGAAGGCCATCTCGCTCTCAATTTCAAATCTTCTCACATCAGAAAAGAAAACACTCCAATTCCAGAATTCAAAATCTTGGAATCATCAGAAATAAAAACACAGGCTTTATTCATTTGCAATTTAATACGAAATGATTAAAATTGCATTTAGAAATTAGCCCAACAATTTAAATAAAGGCTTCAAATGGCTGTTTTCTTTCTGCTAGGAATGCTCATGACTTTTCTTACGTATAATATATTTTGTTAATTCACAAATTGGACGGCAGAGTCTCAGTCAGATTTGATTAGTGTTTTATAAAAGTCAGAAGTTGTCTCTCTACGGTTCTTCCCTGATAACTACAGAATTACATTCGCTTTGACTCTAGTTTCGATTCTCTTAGGGTAATTTAAGATATTTCTGGTAAAATACTTCTGTAGTTTAAGATTTTTTAATGCCTACAATTAAAAAATGTGTGTAAGACACTAAGACACTTTTACAACGCAATTTAAAAGAGATATGACCGCAAACTGTTGTGATCTTTCAAAAAAACTGAATAATGAAGAGATACTTGTTTTGCCTTTAAACGGCATTCACATCACAAAATAAAACACTCTAGTTCCAGAAACCTGCTTCTTGGGATAATCGGAAATAAATGTTATAGTTTTAGTCATTGGGAATGTAATTTAAATTGCACCGAGAAATTGGCCTTTATATTCACTAAACATTAAGCCTTAGCGTTTTCATTCACATTGAGGCATTAACTACAATCATAAGATAAAGTAACTTGTTTTCTCATTTCCTTTAAAATTCCTTATAAATAGGGATTTCTTAGTTATGGAGCGAAGTAATGCAAAGGTTATTTTAGTATTTCTTTGCATTTGGCTGTGTCTGTCCTTAACATAAATTGCCGCAGGAAGCTAAAGAGGGAATGAAAAAAAGTTATGCGTTATGGATAAGAGCATTAAATCAGTTAAGTGAGTCACGCTATTATGTTGTTCCAAACAAGCTATTTTTAAAATAGCAATACCTTTAATGAAAATATCATATTGGGACATTTAAGCTGGTGGTTTCTACCTAATGAGTCCTGATTGATAACATAATGGTTTTTAACTAATGAAATTTTCGTTTGTTTGGGCGATATTTAGCCTACATCTATTGTCTTAAAACGAGCAACTGTGCATATATTATATATGTATATGTTTTTTCTTAATAACGGCTCCAAATTTTTTTTAACATTGAAAACCTTGGGTTTTCTAGCCTGAAAAAATAATATAGATAGGTCGCAAGTTTGAGAAAATTCTTTTAGAGCCTTAATTTTGGGGATTAATTCATGTGAGATACGTCAAATTTATATACATTTAAAAAGTAAATATTACATGGTCGTATCGTATCAAGGGATGGTCGTATCGTTTTTAGTATATATGATGCATACAAGATTAAAAAATATGACAAAAGACTCTGAATACCTAAAGGTTAAGACATGAAACAGTAAATAGAAACATCAGATTTGAATTACAGCAAAAATGCTGCACAACGAACTCAGCGGAACGCGAAGGAGCACAGAACGCGTTAGTTTAGCGTGTGTGGGTCTGTGAAGGGTAAACAGGAAAATCAAAAAGATTTGACAAGATGACAAATGACTGAACAGCTAAAGAAAAGACATAAAACAATAAACAGAAACATCAGATTAGAATTACAGCAAAAATGCTGCACAACGAACTCAGCGGAACGCGAAGGAGCACAGAACGCGTTAGTTTAGCGTGTGTGGGTCTGTGAGGGGTAGACAGAAAAATCACAAAGATTTGACAAGATGGCAAATGACTCTGAACAGCTAAAGAAAAAGACATGAAATAAGAAACAGAAACATCAGATTTGAATTACAGCAAAAATGTTGCACAACGAACTCAGGGGAACGCGAAGGAGCACAGAACGCGTTAGTTTAGCGTGTGTAGGTCTGTGAAGGGCAAACAGAAAAATCGCAAAGATTTGACAAGATGACAAATGACTGGACAGCTAAAGAAAATTTGAATTTTTTAACCACTCTGGAATGTAATGAAGTTAATTTGACGCCTGTGAAGGGTAACAGGAAAGACGAATTGAATTGATACCCGAAGTTCGTAAGTACAGGAAATTGCTGATTAGCCACTCTATGACTTAAAACTAAACAATAACACGACAGATATGCTATTGCGTAATTTAAATATTTCAGAAATTATAGTGGAATAAGGAACGTGCTATTTTAGCGTCTGTAAAGGATAAACAGAAGGAGGAATTGAGTTCACACTAGAATTTCTTAATTCAACCAAAATCGCTGATTTGCCATCCTGTGAATTGAAACTAAAGAATAAAGCGATAATTATGTCAATGCATAAATTAGATGTTTAAGAGGGCATAGACAATGGAACATTACTGGTTGTAACTAAATTATATAACAACCCAATTAAAGGGAAAATACAACCACTGGGGAAAAACTGTGAGATAACGCTTTGGGCATCTATGTCGTCTTGTAAAATTAGATATAATTTTGAGTGAATCTGAGTAGCTAAAGCAAAAGGCCTGGAAAATTATCTGAGATAATGATACACGAAAATGAGGCGCAACGAAGATATGTGGCTGAACGACATTTAGCCCAGTAAATCTACGGAAAAAATCGACGATTTGGGGCAAAATTGCAATATAAATGATTTCTGTACAGCATACCAAAAGTTCCCAAGAATCCCTTTGGTGGAACAGGGTGAAAATGGGAGGAAATGGGAAAATCCAGGGGAAAACTCGAAAATCTACGACCGGTAGTTTTTGATGCTGAGATTAGCATTCCTGATGCTCTTGGGTCCAAAAAGATTGATACGTTTTTGTAGTGCTGTGTAATTCGGCGTTTCCCCATTTCCTCACTTACAGGGGGAAAAGAGGGAGAAATAAAGATCCTGTGCAGCAGTCTGCAAGACTTGTTTTCTGGGGTTTTCCAGGGCGAGAAGAATGAATATGTTACTTTGATTGCTCTGTCATTAGCCTTTCCCCTCGTTTTCCAGTTACAAATGACAAACAGGGGGAAATCAAGATATCCTCTAAAGGGAAAAGATAATCAGACGGCCCTACAGAATTTGGAGAGTAGACAAAGGGTCTACCAACTCGGTTTTAAACCTTCTAACACCGTTTTGACGAGAGTTTAAGATCCTATTCCCTGGTGCTTATCTTTTCCTGTTTGCTGGAGATTCACTAATGATGCATGTACACATAGTGAAAATACGAGCGAATTGTAAAAACCAAACCGATTTTCCGACCGGTTTTGTGCTTGAAATTTTCTCTAGCCGAAAACTAGAGAAAATTTCAAGCACAAAACTGGTCGGACAATCGGCTCAGTTTTCACAATCCGCTCGGATTTCTGCTACGTATGAATGCACCGTAAGTCTAAGTGCATGCACATGCTGTCACCTAGTGAAAGATTTAACATAAGTTTTGGACAAATTTTACTGATCATAAAGTTAAGACAGTTTTGTTTTTTATAATTATCAATGAGAACTTCAGGAAGAAAGTGAAGGTTCAAAGGAAGAAAAGGGAAGGCTTGTGGGAAGAGAGTTCCAAAAACACAGACAAAGCAAGTAAGGGAAATTTCCTTCACCTAATTTTGCAGCGAAATCTAGCGGCATGAGGTGAAAAAAATACAATGCTTTTGGTAGATGGTACTAAGATTCTTCATTATTAAGACGATTATATGCATTTTACCAGGAGATGGCTAATGGACTAACTCCCGAGCCACATTATAGTCACACTTGTGGCTAAACCCAAAGTCTTGGATACGAATACAACGTCAGTCTAGTGACCTAGTTCTTGAAATTCGTGCTGGTCCATCCATTCAAGGCTCTCTCTAAAGCGGCCTCAAACGCGGGTCGCAAAGTGCTTTAAGTCTACTTTACGACCGGTCGTAAGGTTTAAAGTACATTCCCGCACTGATCTAAAGTGGTCGTTAAGGTCATAAAGTGAATTCAAAGTTTAGGGAAAAGGTGAAGCTTTCCTTAAAGCTCAGTTTTTTTTTTCAAGTTTTTTATGTTGTGAGGCAAAGCAGAAATAGAAGGAAATAATTTGTATTACTTGGAAAGTGTGACGCGTCACATTTAAGACGCTGGCTGTACAGTTCCTAAATTCTATTTTTACGTGTGAAGAGAGCGGTAAAGCTTGCTTACAGCTTAAGGTACTTTGCTTCATCACTTTACGTTTTATGGCTGAGCGTCGCTTAACTGGTCAAAATTCTTAACTGCACCTACTTGCTTGAGGCTGATTAGAGGTGTTGAACTCACAAATCTTATGGACCGATTCGCTTTGTGGGTTGTTTTCGTGTCCAAAACAGAGTTTAGGCTTGGGTTTAGCCACAAGTGTGACTACAATGTGGCTCGTGCAAAAAGCTCCTCTTTCATGCCTAATAAATTTTTATTTGCAGTTTTCATATGACACCCTCTTCATGGAGGAAGAAAATGAACGTTGCAGGCTCTGCAGTCGCAGCATCCGTACTGGTGGTGAAAGTGTCAGAATCACAAACAAAAGAGCTCTTCGGATCAACGAGGCCAGTGTGCAACGTGGTGAACAGGTAACAGTTGAAGACAGTGAAATAGTGCACAGCTAGTGTAGAAAAGACTACTGCCGTCCGATGTCCATAGCTTGTCTCATAAAAAGAAAGAGTGACAATTCCGGTGACACTGAAGTTTCTCTAAACAGATCCACTAGATCTAGTCAAGACGCATACGATGTGAAGTCAAACTGTGTGTTTTGCAATACGAAGCTAGTCCTTTTGTCTGAGACAAAAAAAGTCAAAAATGACGAGTGCCAAAAAGTGACCACAATTGAAGTAAAAAAATCGATTCTTAAATGCTGTGATTCTAGGAAAAACGACGATTGTGCTAACGCTGTCCGTGGCAGGCTGAATTCCATAAGCTCGGATTTGCATGCAGCTGATGCAGTGTATCATTAGACATGCTACTTTATCTTCAAAACTCTAAGAGAGATTCCAAAGCGGTACTCTAGTGCAACTAATCCGGTCAACACTTCAGGAAGGCAACAGGAGAGTACAAATCAAGATGTATTCATTAAAGGTATTAGTTATTTCGAAGAACTCGAAGATGAACAGTGTACAGTGAAAGATATAGCAGAAAATATGAGGCTTTTTCTTGAACCAGATCAGTCACCGTACACCACAAATTATATAAAACCATTCCTTAATAAAACCTACGGCGATCGAATTGTTATAACTGACATAGGCCTACGCATATCCTTAAGCGTTAAGCATATCCTCAGCAGTAAGGCTGTTTCAAGAGCCATGAGAGCGCACGAGCTTGTAGATTCATTTGTAGAGGACTCTCATTTGTAAATCATATGGTGTCGACCGTACAGATGACATACGTTCGAGTCATCAAGACTTTGCAGAAGCTCCGGCAATATGTATGGCTCTACTGAATGAGGAAGTAACCCTCGAAGACTCATCCAATGCACACGTAGTACGTCGAATCCAAAAGCGAATGATGTAGTTTCAATACACGCTGCAGGACAATAGGACTGCAAAAATATGGCTTAAGAATTCAGAAATGTTTGGAGTGCTTAAGAAGGCCATCAGGACGGAAAGGATCAAAAACTAGGTGCAGTATCTTCAAGCACTCTTTGAGATGCTCCCCTTACTTTGTAGATGCAGGCCACAACCTGCATACGAAGTTGGTGAGAATATTTCTTCGGCAAATGGAAGAGCTGAAAAAAAAAGTAACCAGCAGCTGTATAAAGACATCGCGGATGGGATGTTTGTCATTCAAAGGAGTGATTTTGGGCTGGGCTCTCTCCCGACTTAGTAATTGAACAAGTACTGATGAGGTCGCTGAAAAAAAGCGGGGGACTCACGAGAAAAAATAGAATGAGTGAGACGCAAAGGTTGATTTGGAAAATGTCCAAATCAACCTTTGCGTTGATGCAACAATGTCCAATGCAATGTCAGTGCGAGCTGAAATTAATGAGCTTATGCAGTCACTCACCGGTGTTGAGTACGTGTCATCTGACCAGCACGTTTCCGCAAGACCAGATCGGATAGAAAGAGATAGAAAGGACGTAAAGACTTTAGTAGCTTTTTGAGCAGTCCTGTCCGTCAATATATTGAATGGTATGACAGCAGCAAGGGATGTCAACGTGAATGCGGCAAAGCCGATAGGAAAAGAAATTCTGAAGTCAACGGACGACGCCGATGTCTATCGCTACATCTTCAAACGTAAAAGCAAAGCAATTACGATGCCATATCAAGGCAACATTTCCGAAGCTGACGGCGAAGACGAACAAATTGACGCAAGTCTTCTGTTCCAACGTATTGCAGCAGCGGCAACTACATCCAGAGATGATGTGGAAAAAACTCTCAGATTCGAACTCTCAAGCTATCCTACTGCCTGTTCGAATCGTCAAGCCTGTTGCGACAGCCAGATAAAACGGAACTAGCGAAAGCTATTTGGAAGTTAGCAAAGGCAAAACCTATTAACGTCCTATCAAAAGAGCCAGAAAAATACGTGGCCGATGGCGGATGGATGCTCCAGCTTATTCCATGGAAAACAAGAAACACTTTTGAACAGATTTGCAACATTTACGTTTCATTCGTCAGACAAAAGTATTCAAATGCTTCCGTTGTCTTTGATGGTTACACTTCAGGTCCGTCTACCAAATATGTAACCCAGGTTAGACGAACAAAAGGTATCCAGTGTCCGACCGTCGATTTCACACTGAGTATGAAGCTGCAAAGGAAGAAGGAGGACTTCTTATGGAATCCCAACAATAAGCAGAGCATTATTTGAGCTATTGATAAAAAGCCTGTCCAAGCCAGCCTCACTGTTCTTCATGCAGAGAGAGAGAAGCGGACGTTCTGATTGCATTGACAAGTGTTGATGCGGCCAAGGAAAGGGTAACCACAGTAGTCGGAAACACAACTGATTTATTGATCCTTCTCCTCCATCACCTGCCTCTTGGAAGCCAGGGATCTCTACTTCGAAATCAGTACCAATTCAGAGTGTTGTCAACTAAATATTGGCACATCAATTTTATCAAAAGATCATTGGGACAGGTTTGTCACTATATTCTTGTTTGCCACGCTCTTCTTGGTTGCTACACGATATCCCATTTCTTTGGGATAGGAAAGCAGGCTGTCGTGCCATTCCTGAAAAGTCATGAAGAATTGAGGAATAACTGTGAAGTATTCCTTAATCCTCGCTCTACGAAGGAAGAAGTCCATCAAGCCGGTGAAAATCTTTTGCTGTGTTTCTACAAGGCTAAGAAAGGGGAGGGTCTCAGCAAAGCTCAAAGACATCAACTTTTGTGAACCCAGAGAGACTTCCACCAACTCCATTGGCTTCGAAATTTCATTCTTATAGAGTCTTCTATCAGGTAATGGAATGTCGTAATACCGCGTCAGAACTCATCCCGAAAGACTGAGTTTGGCGATTACCTGACAGATGCTTCACTCCAATCATGACAGACATCGGACCTAATCCACCTAATCTGCTAAATGTGATTCGTTGCAGCTGCATGCGTTCTAACTGTGACAGTTCACACTGTAATTGCCGAAAAAACGGATTCCCTTGCGCACTTGCTGCAAAGACTGCCAAGGGATTGTGTGTTCCAATAAAGATGTTTTTGTTGATAACGATGAAGAGGACGATTTTTAGTACAAATCCTTGATCTTATCCTTTTTAGCTCAATCAAAACCGTAATTATCGTTTGCTGTGATAACCGAAGTTACCTGATTTATCTTATTTTTTACATTTAGTTTTGTCTTATGTTTCAATTTTATAGTCGAAGTATATCTGTCCACGTACTCCGAAGGTCCAATGTATTGTCTCCCCTACGGTGAAAACACTGCAGAAGAGCAAGATAATAATCTAATACCACGTTTTATGAAATCATAGAGTAAAAAACCTTGGGGCAACATTTTGACCAGCCACATCGCATAACTGTCGAGGATACTGTTTTCCGCCCCCCTCCCCACTAAAGGGGGAAATCGAACCAAGTCCAGCGATAAAACAACATAATTTTTTTTTTTCGATTACTCCGCACAGAGAAAGAGCAGCCGTGAAGTTCAAGCGCACAATAAATCTGCTCCTGAATTTTTATAATTTTCCCATTTTCCCCTGATTTTTACCCTGCTTCACCAAGGAGATTTTTGGGGACTTTTGGTGTGTTGTACAGAATTTTTTTCTCTACAAGACGGTGTGAAAATCTTTTATATTGCAATTTTGTCCCAGAGTTTTGTAGATTTACTGGACTAATTCGACAACAAGCATCACAACTAATGTCAAATGAAAATAATGAAAAAAATACATCTGCAGTTAGAAGATATGCGACAGGGATAATCACATCAAATCGTAAAGGAAATCTGCGGTTAGAAGAGAAGCAAAAGCGCGAATCGCAACGAGGAGAAAATAAATTCTATTGACTGGATGATTCTTTGATGCATTAACAGGAAGAAGGAATTGAACTCACCTCGGAATTTCTTAATTTAATGGAAATTGCTGATTTAACACCCCATGACTTAAAACTAAAGAATAACGTGATGGTTATGCTAATTAAAAAATCAAATATATACAATTCTGTCATATGCCGAGTACCAATTTATCTATTTATGTATGTGTCTATAACTTGTTTCTCAAAAACGGCTCCTTATTTTTTTCGGAAAATTGGAATCCTCGGATTTTCTGGCCTGAAAGTTCGATCTAGATAGATCACGAGTTTGAGAAAATTCGTTAGGAGCCATAATTTAGGAAGAAAAAAAATATTCACATTATAGATGTCATATTTATATACATCAGTATTGTAATGAGGTCATGCACTAATATAAAAGGCTACATTCATGATACATCCGTAAATGACGTCACATAACCAGTTTTATCTGAGGAGAATTGTCAGTGTATCTTGTGAAGTTCTTTAAGGAGTTTTACAACTATAAGAAAATATGACAAGAGGACGACCAAAAAACGCAAATTTATAATTATTATAAATGATGATTCGTTGGGAAAAAAATATCCAGCCATCTGAATTATCAAACATGATAAGTCCAAGAGAACCACTCAAATAAATTCACAACAGGTGGAAATGAACGCCCTGGACCATCAATTGAGACTGGACCAATACGGGCAGCTAAAGAAAAGGATATTGAAAAATTGTCTGAATTAATAAGAATCCAATGTCTAAAATAATGAGAATCATAATCCAATAAAGAAAAAAGAAAAACGCGGCTAGAAGACTTGTAACAACGAGGATCAAAACGAATTAAAAATGGAAATGAAGAAAAAAGAAACTAGCGATTAGAAGACAAGCGACAGCAAGAATCAGAACGGGTAAAAAATGAAAGTGAAGAACAAAGACACTTGCGGTTAGAAGAGATGCGATAGCGAGAACCAGAAATAATTAAATAAGAAAGCACAGAAAATAGCATTTTGCGGTTAGAATACTTGCGACAGCAAGTGTCAAAATGAGTCAAAAATAAAAGTGAAGAAGAAAGAATTGTGGGGCTAGAAGACAAGCGACAGCATGAATCAGAACGAATGAAAAATGAAAGTAAGAAGAAAGAAGAGAAGCGTCGTCGCAATCTCCGGAGCCAACTAGATATGGCACAAAACCCAGTACAAACCTACAAAGATACCGTAAACTACACAAATGTTAATAACAAGTCATTGGGACCCTTCACTATTGCATGTATTCACTGCGGAGCCTCCATTTTCCTGAGGAAAGAATATCAAACAGAGGTAATTCATTTGGAGACTGCTGCTTGTATGGTTGATTGCATTACCATCTCTACAATTTCAAAATGAATTAGTTTGCCTTTTTCAGGACGTCACTTGCTCTCTAAAGAGTTTCACAAACCAATCCAAAACTTGAATTCATGTTTTGCTCTAGCTTCAGTCAACGCAAACGATGATCGAACCATCAATAGCCGTAATGTTATAAGCTTTAAAGTACCTGGACGACTTTATCACAAAATCAATCTAAAGGGACATCCATTACAAACTACTGAAGGTGATTTTAAACCCCCTTCATATTGCCAAATATACTTTTTAGACCTCAAAGAAGCTGTTGAAGAACGCCTCGCACATCCTTTAAATTATGGGATCTCTCGTAACCTAATGTATCTCTTAAAAGAAATATTGCGAGACACAAACCACAACGCTAAAGGTTACATGACAATGCAAAAGTGGAGAATGATATTAATCAACGCGCTACTTCATTTGGACACCACCCTCCAAATGTGTGCCTAATTTTACCCAGATTGTGTCAATTATAGACGGTTCAGTTCAGTCATAATTTAATTGAGGAAGTGTTTGGAGAATGGCAGTCAATTCAAAATTTCAATTCAATGAAGGATCTTGTTATTACAGCTTTGTTCAACAAAGAAGCTAGTAAAATAAATACGGAAATTGTTTGATCGCCTCCCAGGAAAATACAAATCTTATAAAAGTTATGATTTTGTTAAAGAAAAAGAAGAAGTCAAATCAAAATTTCAAATTTGAATTCACTCCAGAATTCCTCAATTCAATTTATGCTGCAGATTTGCCACCCCTTGACTAGAAAAAACAAACAAAAAAAAACCAAAAAGTTATGCTTTTACGCAACGAATATATTTCAAAAAGGACGTGGAATGGAACCCACCTTATTGTTACTTAATTATGTAACAACACAATTAAGGCGAGTATAATTAATGGGGAAATCAGGAAATAAAGTTTATGTTTCTTGAGTTACCCTCGACTTCAGTAAAGCTAAACTTGGACGTACTATTCGACCTACATTTGCAATGACGATACGTAAGTCGCATGGCTAAACTTTCGAATTTGTTGGCGTTGACCTCAGTACTCCTGTTTATAATCATGGTTTGTTGTACATGGCACTTTCTCGTGTTATAAAAAAAAAATACAGCTTAAAAGTTCTGCTACCACCTGAAAATTTACAACGTACACATAATGCTAAGTAGAAGGAAGCATTACCAACTGCCAACAAAACATCTTATTGCTAGAACTATATGCCTTTTATGAAGTAACTAAACGACCAATAATTGTATCTATATGTTCTTATAGATTTTTCCTCGAAAGCGGTTACATAGTTTTTTTTTTCTTGAAACTCGCATATTGACATTTCTGGTCACAATCTAAGGTCACGATCTAAGTAGGTGGCAACTTTAACGAAGAATTCGCATTTTTCCCAGGGTGGTAGTATCGAAATATGATGACGCCATGACATCAAGAAGAAGTTGACATGGTCTGAGGTTAGAAGGCAAGTGACAATGAGAATCAGTATATACGGGCTTACCGCGTAGCCATGCTGGGGACCAGCAGCGAAGCCACCAGTCTTCAAATACTATATATATATATATAATATATATATATATATATATATATATATATATATATATATATATATATATATATATATATATATATATATAATATACATACATACATATATATATATATATATATATATATATATATATATATATATATATATATATATATATATATATATATATATATATATATATATATATATATATATATATATATTATATATATATATATATATATATATATATATATATATATATATATATATATATATATATATATATATATATATATATTATATATATATATATATATATATACATATAATATATATATAATAATGATATTGTCCATTTCTGGTCGTTCTGCACGCATCGTGTCGGTCTTGACTGTTTATACATGGTGTGTGAGGACCAACTTCGTCCAACTGTCGGTTGGTTTTGGTACATATTAATCAAAAAAGCTTATTGCACAAAATTAATTTTTCAAAAAAAAGTAAAGAACTCCAGTAAACCAAAAATGAACAAAAATGGAATCCAATAACTTACCAAGCATACAACTACCACAAATCAGTATCAATAAGTAAATGAAACTCAAAACAAACAGGAATTAAAATAAGTAAAACTCAAAATGAGCAGAAACTAATCTGAGTAGGGTTCTAAACCCTATGCTTTCTAAAAGCGAGAATAAAATTTGTACTTTACTGAAAAAAATTAAATGAATTTACCGGAAAAATGCGCATTGTCAGTTTAATATACATATGTTTATATTTATTCCTTAAAATCTTAATTAATTTTTGTTTTCTTAAAGTTATATGTGAAAACATTAAAAAAATATTTTTTTTTTCAGTAAAGTGCAAATTATATTCTGACTTTTAGAAAGCATAGGGTTAGAACCCTACTCAGATTATTTTTTCTCGTTTTGAGTTTGATTTATTTTAATTTCTGTTTGTTTTGGGTTTCCTTTAGTTATTGATACTGATTTGTGGTAGTTGTATGCTTGGTAGATTATTTGATTCTATTTTTGTTCATTTTTGGTTTAATGGAGTTCTTTACTTTTTTTTGGAAAAACTTATTTTGTGCGAAAAGTTTTTTTTGATTAATTTCTATTCGTTTTATATTGACAAAGTCTTTTTCAGGGAGAAAGACTAAGCCTCTTCTGAAGTTAAACAACCATCCCTTCCATAAAAACCTTTAATACTCCCTGTGCATAACTTACAACCCTTGCTCCTAATCTTTGGGGTTTGTTTAAACCCCAAAAGCCTTGTTATATGATATGTAGACTATTTTGAATAGAATAGCTATCTCAAAATTTCTATTAGTTTTACGACAACACTTTCTATACGACATTATATGCTCCCAGGGCATAACTTACAACCTTAGCCCTGAGGGCTGTTAGGGGATGTCATACTCAAAAACATAATTTCCGGACCCTTCAATTACGTTCAATAAACTTGTTATATCAAAATATTGATCATAAGGGTTTGGGGAAATGATGGGTATGAGGGAGGGGGGCATTCGCCCTCCAATTGCTTTTGACTATTAATAAGGGCACTAGCTCTCTCAATTCCCAATTAAATGAGTTCTTTTTGAAGTTTACACGACAACGCTAGCAAAGACCTAATTTCCGGAACTTTCAACTACGTTGAATAAAATGTCTATCTCAAAATTTTGATTGGATGTGTTTGGGCAAATGGTAGGCTTAAGAGGGGCGTTAGTTGCCCTCCGATCACTTTCGACTATTAAATAGGGCACTACCACTTTCAATTTCCAATGAAATGAGCTCTTTTGAAGTTTCTACGACAATGCTTTCTATAAAAACTTATATACCCCCAGGGAATAACTTACAACCCTCGCGCTGAGGGCTGTGGGGGGAATGTCATCCTTAAAGACATAATTTCTGGACTTTTCAACTACGTTGAACAAAACGGCTATTTCAAAATGTTTATTGGATGTTTTTGTGGAAATGGTGGGCATGGGAGGGGTGATAGTTTTCCCCCAATCACTTTTGACTATTAAAAAGGGTACTATCCCTTCAAAGTTTTCGAACTTTGTATTACAACGCTCTATAAAAACCTTATATGCCACCAGGGCATAACTTACAACCCTTGCCCTGAGAAATGTGGGGAGTGGTTGATCATCCTCAAAGACATAATATCCAGAGCTTTAAACTACGTTGAAAAAATGGCTATCCCAAAAAATTTTTTGGATGTGTTTCGAGAAATGGTGGGCGCGAGAGGGAGGTTAGTTGCCCTCTAATCAGTTTCAATTAGCCTATTAAAAAGGGCACTAGCGTTTTCAATTTCCAATTGAATGAGCCTTTTTTGAAGTTTCTACGACAACATTTCCAATAAAAACCTTAGAACCTTAGCTTTAAGGGCTCTGGGTTGAGTGTCATCCTCAAAGACCTAATTTCAAGAACTTTCATCTACGTTAAAAAAAATTGCTATCTCAAAATTTTGATTGGATGTACTTAGGGAAATGGTGAGCTTGAGAGGGGGGCTAGTTGCCCTCCAATCTCTCTTGACTATTAAAAAGTGCACTAGCCCTTTTTATTTCCAATCGAGTGAGCCATTTTTAAAGTCTCTATAAAAACGCTTTCTATAAAAACCTTATCTGTCCCCAGGGCAATACTTACAACCCTTGCCCTGAGGGGTTTGGGGAGTTTTTCATCCTCAAAATCATAATTTCCAGATCTTTCAACTCCGTTGAACAAAATGGCTATGTCAAAATTTTAATTGAGTGTGTCTGGGTAAATGATGGGCGTGAGAGGGGGGTTAGTTGCTCTCCATTCACTTTCGACTATTAAAAAGAGCACTAGCCCTTTCAATTTCCAATCAGATGAGCCCTTTTTAAAGTTTCTATGACAACACTTTCTATAAAAACCTTATATGCCCCCTGGGTATAACTTACAACCCTTGCCCTGAGGGCTCTGAGGGGGGTTGTCATCTTAAAATACCTAATTTCTAGAACTTTTAACTACGTTGAACAAAATGAATGTCTCAAAATTTTTATTAGATGTGTTTGGGAAAATGGTGGGCGTGAGAGTGGGGTTAGTTGCCCTCCAATTACTTTCAACTATTAAAAAGGGCACTAGCCCTTTCAATTTTCATATGAATAAGCCCTTTTTGAAGTTTTACGACAACGCTTTCTACAAAACCTCATATGCCCCCTGGGCGTAACTTACAACCCTTGCCCTGAGGGCTGTGGGGGGTTGTCATCCTCAAAGACCTAATTTCCGGAACTGTCAACTACGTTGAAAAAATGGCTATCTCAAAATTTTGATTGTATGTGTTTGGGAAAATGGTGGGCGTGAGAGGGGGGTTAGTTGCCCTCCAATTACTTTCTGCTATTAAAAAGGCCTCTAGCCATTTCAGTTTCCAATGGAATAATCCCTTTTTGAAGTTTCTACGACAACACTTTCTATAAAAGCCTTATATACCCCCAGGGCATAACTTACAACCTTTGCCCTAAGGGCTGTGGTGGGGGGGGGGGGGGTTGTCATCCTTAAAGACCTAATTTCCAAAACTTTCAACTACGTTGAACAAAATGACTATTTAACAAATTTGATTGTATGTGTTTGGGGAAAAGGTAGTTTTGAGAGGGGGGTTAGCTGTTGCCCTCCAATCACTTTTGACTTTTGAAAAGGGCACTAGCCCTTTTAATTTCCAATTGAATGCGCTCTATTTCAAGTTTTTACGACGAAGCTTTCAATAAAAACCTTATATACCCCCAGGGTTTAACTTATAACCCTTGCCTTGAGGGCTCTGAGGGGGTTATCATCCTCAAAGACCTAATTTCTAGAACTTTCAACTACACTGAAAAAATAGCTATCTCAAAATTTTAATTTTATAGGTTTGGGAAAGTGGTGGACGTGAGAGGGGGGTTAGTTGCCCTTCAATTAGTTTCGACTATTTCAATTTCCATTTTCAATTTCCAATGGAATGAGCCCTTTTTGAAGTTTTTACGACAACAATTTCTATAAAAACCTTATATGCCCCCAGGGCATAACTTACAACTCTTGCCCTGAGGGCTGTGGGGGGGGGTGTCATCCTTAAAGACCTAATTTCCAAAACTTTCAACTACGTTGAACAAAATGGCTATCAAAAATTTTTATTGTATGTGTTTTGGGAAAAGGTGATTGTGAGAGGGGGGTTTGATGCCCTCCAATCACTTTCGACTATTAAAAAAGGCATTAGCCCTTTTAATTTCCAATCGAATGCGCTCTTTTTCAAGTTTCTGCGACAAAGCTTTCAATAAAAACCTTATATGCCCCCAGGGTATAACTTATAACCCTTGCCCTGAGGGTTCTGAAGGGGTTATCATCCTCAAAGAGCTAATTTCCAGAACTTACAGCTACGTTGAACAAAATGGCAATCTCGAAATTTTAATTGCATGTGTTGAATAAATGGTGGGTGTGGAAGGGGTGTTAGTTGCCTTCCAATCACTTTTGACTATTAAAAGGGCACTAGCCATTTCAATTTCAATCGAATGAGCCCCTTTTGAAGTTTCTAAGACAACGCTTTCTATGAAAACCTTATATGCCCCAAGGGTATAGCTTATAACTCTTGCCCTGAAGGCTGTTGGGGGGGGGGGTTGTCATCCTCAAAGACCTAATTTTCAGAACTTTCAACTACATTGAAAGGGCACTAGCCCTCTGAATATCCAATCGTATAAGCCTTTTTTGAAGTTTCTACGACAACGCTTTCTATAAAAATCTTATATGCCCCCAGGGCATAACTTACAACCCTTGCCCTGAGGGCTGTGGGGGAGTGTCCTCCCCCAAAACATAATTTCTATCTGGACATCAACTAAGCTGAACAAAATGGTTATCTCAAAATTTTGATTGGATGTGTTCGGGGAAATGGTGGGCGTGGAAGGGGTGTTAGTTGCCTTCCAATCACTTTCGACTATTAAAAAGGGCACTAGCCACTCCAATTTCCAGTCAGATGAGCCCTTTTCGAAGCTTCTGCGACAACTCCTTCGATACGAAGTGCCCTGGTCTAAAACCAAGAAAAAAAAATTCATTGTGCCAGCAACGTTCTTTACTTAGGCAGCGCTATTGCACTCCCTATGATAAAAGAAGCAGTTCTTTCCAATGATATTTTTACTATCATATTCTTTCGTTTTTTGCTCTTTCTTCTCTCTTTTTTAAAATCTTGACAGGAACTTATAATTATTTGTGGCTATCAGTATGGACTTCCGGACAGTAGGAATACAAAAAAAAGTGCTTATACTCTTGTGAGGATGGAAAACCTTCTCACTCTGACTGTATAGTGCAGCACGCATATCAAGAAATACTGCATTAAGGAAAGTTGCATACCATTACTTGTTTTCAGAGTTTGAGATAAGTGATTAGCTCGCAGTTACAGATGTAACCAATCTCCGCCAAGTCTTTTGATGATGTCCTTATTGTGAAAAACAGTTGTCCCTTCATGTGGATTTTAACTTTCGCTCACCCTTTGTACATCACTTAGAAAACAAACAATTACAAAAAATTCATGATGCCAAACCAAAATGAAAATAAGTCATGATTCAACAATTAGAAATATTGTCCGAGTGACGTACTTCGTAAACGTAGAAACCTATTAATGTGCATTATATTTCGTACTTCGATTGCTCAGAGACATTAGTGCCAACATAAAGGTCGGAGGGACGGAGCGGTACACCTTAACCCTAACACGATAAATACATACAAAGAGAAGAACATTATGCGACATTCAGTAAGATATTTGGTTCTTGTCGGCAAAATCCTTTTTCAAATCTTTACATACCAAAGGAAAATCCTTTGTAGATTTCTTCCCCTCTTCGCCCCTCAGATTATTTCAGGCGAATTAACAAGAAATTTCAATATTGAATAAATTGAATAGTTTCCTAAATAATTCCAAGTGATAACTAACTTGGCTACTTAACCTTTTTGCAAGGGTCTCGTATGCCTTTTCGTAAGCGTCTCTTATGTATAATGTATGATGATTTACTGCTTTCATAAGATCGTTTTAATCGACTAGCTCTATTTATTTTGGATGAACTGGCAAGATCCCAGAGCCAACAGTTGTGAATCTTCAGCGGTTCTGGGCTCGTCGTTCCTTGACAGATTTAATGGAATATATTAGGCATCTAAAAACAAAAGGCTCTTAAATCTATTCCTTTGCTTTTTCCGCTTAAGACCTCAGACTCTTCAGTGGAGTGAAATTTAGGAATGGCAATAATAGGGATACCCCCCCCCCCCCAAAAAAAATAAAATAAAAAATCATCTTAATTTCAGTATCCACTACAAATTCAGTTATACTCAAGAGCACCGTTTGTTGGTTTTTCTGGGCGGAGAGGATAGGACGAGGGGGGGGGGGGACAAGTACAATCTAAAAAGCCAAGTTTGGTTAATGCTAATGAAATAAAATAAAATAGGATGAATAAATAATAGTTTATAAACAAATTTGGGCTATATACTTGCACATTGGGGGTGGGATGGGTTGGGGGGGGGGTGTAAAACATTGCATATATTAAATGAGTAACCTAACCTAACCTAGGTACCTTTTTTTCCCCCTAAACCCCAAAAACCAACAGTTTAAATATTCTAAATTCAATGAGAAATCACGCTCTTCGATCAATTTAGATAACAATTACCCGCTTTACGAGTCTCCATCACTGCATTCATTCGACTGTCTAAAGCCGAGGTGCCCATATAATGGGAAAGTACCTTTTTTCTCTTTTGTTAAATTTCTTAGACGTCTTCCTGTTTTCTAAAGGGTGGTCATGGCTCCCCTGACCCCTCACTGATGCTCTCATGAATACAATGAATACATTTTATATCCCGTTGAGTATTATTTAAGGGTAATATAATTAAAAAAAAAAGATAGTAAAAAATTGTAAATATTACTCTCTTAAACACATGCAACGGTGCTGTTATGTTTATTTAAATAAATTTCTTGAAAACGGTTCTATATTATTTTTTTTGGGGAAAATTGGCACCCTGGGATTTTTTGGCCTGTCAAAACAATCTAGATAGGCCAGGAGTTTGGGTAAACGCGTTTAGAGGCTTTTTTTGAAAGAAAAAAATCATATCAGGTACGTCATATTTACGAGCACAATTCAAGAGCATTAATTAAATCATTTTCTCCCCAAAAGTGGTAGTACCGTTTTTGTTATCTATGACGCAACCAGAATTATAAGAGATGACAAATGGCTCTGGACGGCTAAAGAAAATGGCATGGAACAAGAAACAGCAAAAATCATATTGAATTGCAAAGGATAACGTTGCACAACGAAATCTGGTGTTAGAAGTTAAATTAAAATTACAATGGAATGAAGGAACGTGTGGGTTTAGCGTGTGCGACTCTGAGAAGGACAAAACAAAATCCAAAGATTATTATTAGAGCTTGTTCGATTTCTAACAACGATTTCTACTGAGCTTCAAACTTTGGTTTTATTTTTCAAGGTTTTTGAATTTTTGTAATCCCTTGTTAAAATATATACAAATATTTTTGCATTTTCAAGTTTTTGCTCTTTAAACAATTATTTTAGTTACTATAGATTTTTAACCCAATTAATTTCCTTTAAAATGAGCCATTGAACAACTCTCTACGATGTTCCAGTGCCAAGCTATCTCTGGATACAAAAGAAAAAAAAAAAGAAGAAAAAAATATCCCGTTTAGGCAGAATGTTGTAGTAGCTGCCACTTTTCTTGATTTTTAAGCCAATATATTTCCCTTGCTGTTCAAGCCAAGGGACAGAAAGTTTCCTATACAGGGGTTTCGGACAAGGCGGTTCTAATGGTGTACTTTTTGTTTTGATCTGACTCCTCTGTTAGGAACTATGGGTTTTTATATTTCTTAACATTGGACGTGATCGTCTCTTACTAGGTTGCTAGCTACCGCTGCAACCCGGATTAAACATTTTTTCATACTGTAATCTATTTAAAGATATTTGATTATTACAGCAAGTCCGATTTTTAACAACGATTTCTACTAAGCTTATGCTCTTTCCGCAATTCAGTATCTTTTCATACTGCAGTCTATTCAAAGATATTTGATTATTAAGGAAAGTCCGATTTCTTACAACGATTTCCACTAAGCTTCAAACTTTTGGTTTTCTTTTCTAAGGTTTTGGAATTACTGTAATCCCTTGTTAAAATATATACGACTATTTTTGCATTATCAATATTTTTGCTCTTTAAGCAATTAAACATTTATTCATGCTGTAATCTATTTAAAGATATTTGATTATTACAGCAAGTCCGATTTTTAACAACGATTTCTACTAAGCTTTTGCTCTTTCCGCAATTCAATATCCTTTCATACTGCAGTCTATTCAAAGATATTTGATTATTAAGGCAAGTCCGATTTCTTACAACGATTTCCAATATGCTTCAATCTTTTGCTTTTCGTTTGTAAGGTTTTGGAATTACTGTAATCCCTTGTTAAAATATATACAACTATTTTTGCATTATCAAGATTTTTGCTCTTTGAGCAATTAAACATTTGTTCATGCTGTAATCTATTTAAAGATATTTGATTATTACAGCAAGTCCGATTTTTAACAACGATTTCTACTAAGCTTTTGCTCTTTCCGCAATTAAATATCCTTTCATACTGCAGTCTATTCAAAGATATTTGATTATTAAGGCAAGTCCGATTTCTTACAACGATTTCCACTATGTAACGATTTCACGATTTCAAAACGATTTCAAACTTTTGCTTTTCGTTTGTAAGGTTTTGGAATTACTGTAATCCCTTGTTAAAATATATACAACTATTTTTGCATTATCAAGATTTTTGCTCTTTGAGCAATTAAACATTTGTTCATGCTGTAATCTATTTAAAGATATTTGATTATTACAGCAAGTCCGATTTTTAAAAACGATTTCTACTAAGCTTTTTCTCTTTCCGCAATTCAATATCCTTTCATACTGCAGTCTATTCAAAGATATTTGATTATTAAGGCAAGTCCGATTTCTTACATCGATTTCCACTAAGCTTCAAACTTTTGGTTTTCTTTTCTAAGGTTTTGGAATTACTGTAATCCCTTGTTAAAATATATACACATATTTTTGCATTTTCAAGTTTTTTGCTCTTTAAGCAATTAAACATTTGTTCATACTGTAATCTATTTAAAGATATTTGATTATTACAGCAAGTCCGATTTTTAACAACGATTTCTACTAAGCTTTTGCTCTTTCCGCAATTCAATATCCTTTCATACTGCAGTCTATTCAAAGATATTTGATTATTAAGGCAAGTCCGATTTCTTACAACGATTTCCAATATGCTTCAAACTTTTGCTTTTCGTTTGTAAGGTTTTGGAATTGCTGTAATCCCTTGTTAAAATATATACAACTATTTTTGCATTATCAAGATTTTTGCTCTTTGAGCAATTAAACATTTGTTCATGCTGTAATCTATTTAAAGATATTTGATTATTACAGCAAGTCCAATTTTTAACAACGATTTCTACTAAGCTTTTGCTCTTTCCGCAATTCAATATCCTTTCATACTGCAGTCTATTCAAAGATATTTGATTATTAAGGCAAGTCCCATTTCTTACAACGATTTCCAATATGCTTCAAACTTTTGCTTTTCGTTTGTAAGGTTTTGGAATTACTGTAATCCCTTGTTAAAATATATACAACTATTTTTGCATTATCAAGATTTTTGCTCTTTGAGCAATTAAACATTTGTTCATGGCTGTAATCTATTTAAAGATATTTGATTATTACAGCAAGTCCGATTTTTAACAACGATTTCTACTAAGCTTTTGCTCTTTCCGCAATTCAATATCCTTTCATCCTGCAGTCTATTCAAAGATATTTGATTATTAAGGCAAGTCCGATTTCTTACAACGATTTCCAATATTCTTCAAACTTTTGCTTTTCGTTTGTAAGGTTTTGGAATTACTGTAATCCCTTGTTAAAATATATACAACTATTTTTGCATTATCAAGATTTTTGCTCTTTGAGCAATTAAACATTTGTTCATGCTGTAATCTATTTAAAGATATTTCATTATTACAGCAAGTCCGATTTTTAACAACGATTTCTACTAAGCTTTTGCTCTTTCCGCAATTCAATATCCTTTCATACTGCAGTCTATTCAAAGATATTTGATTATTAAGGCAAGTCCGATTTCTTACAACGATTTCCACTAAGCTTCAAACTTTTGGTTTTCTTTTCTAAGGTTTTGGAATTACTGTAATCCCTTGTTAAAATATATACAAATATTTTTGCATTTTCAAGTTTTTTGCTCTTTAAGCAATTAAACATTTGTTCATACTGTAATCTATTTAAAGATATTTGATTATTACAGCAAGTCCGATTTTTAACAACGATTTCTACTAAGCTTTTGCTCTTTCCACAATTCAATATCCTTTCATACTGCAGTCTATTCAAAGATATTTGATTATTAAGGCAAGTCCGATTTCTTACAACGATTTCCAATATTCTTCAAACTTTTGCTTTTCGTTTGTAAGGTTTTGGAATTACTGTAATCCCTTGTTAAAATATATACAACTATTTTTGCATTATCAAGATTTTTGCTCTTTGAGCAATTAAACATTTGTTCATGCTGTAATCTATTTAAAGATATTTGATTATTACAGCAAGTCCGATTTTTAACAACGATTTCTACTAAGCTTTTGCTCTTTCCGCAATTCAATATCCTTTCATCCTGCAGTCTATTCAAAGATATTTGATTATTAAGGCAAGTCCGATTTCTTACAACGATTTCCAATATTCTTCAAACTTTTGCTTTTCGTTTGTAAGGTTTTGGAATTACTGTAATCCCTTGTTAAAATATATACAACTATTTTTGCATTATCAAGATTTTTGCTCTTTGAGCAATTAAACATTTGTTCATGCTGTAATCTATTTAAAGATATTTCATTATTACAGGAAGTCCGATTTTTAACAACGATTTCTACTAAGCTTTTGCTCTTTCCGCAATTCAATATCCTTTCATACTGCAGTCTATTCAAAGATATTTGATTATTAAGGCAAGTCCGATTTCTTACAACGATTTCCACTAAGCTTCAAACTTTTGGTTTTCTTTTCTAAGGTTTTGGAATTACTGTAATCCCTTGTTAAAATATATACAAATATTTTTGCATTTTCAAGTTTTTTGCTCTTTAAGCAATTAAACATTTGTTCATACTGTAATCTATTTAAAGATATTTGATTATTACAGCAAGTCCGATTTTTAACAACGATTTCTACTAAGCTTTTGCTCTTTCCGCAATTCAATATCCTTTCATACTGCAGTCTATTCAAAGATATTTGATTATTAAGGCAAGTCCGATTTCTTACAACGATTTCCAATATTCTTCAAACTTTTGCTTTTCGTTTGTAAGGTTTTGGAATTACTGTAATCCCTTGTTAAAATATATACAACTATTTTTGCATTATCAAGATTTTTGCTCTTTGAGCAATTAAAAATTTGTTCATGCTGTAATCTATTTAAAGATATTTCATTATTACAGCAAGTCCGATTTTTAACAACGATTTCTACTAAGCTTTTGCTCTTTCCGCAATTCAATATCCTTTCATACTGCAGTCTATTCAAAGATATTTGATTATTAAGGCAAGTCCGATTTCTTACAACGATTTCCACTAAGCTTCAAACTTTTGGTTTTCTTTTCTAAGGTTTTGGAATTACTGTAATCCCTTGTTAAAATATATACAAATATTTTTGCATTTTCAAGTTTTTTGCTCTTTAAGCAATTAAACATTTGTTCATACTGTAATCTATTTAAAGATATTTGATTATTACAGCAAGTCCGATTTTTAACAACGATTTCTACTAAGCTTTTGCTCTTTCCGCAATTCAATATCTTTTCATACTGCAGTCTATTCAAAGATATTTGATTATTAAGGCAAGTCCGATTTCTTACAACGATTTCCACTAAGCTTCAAACTTTTGGTTTTCTTTTCTAAGGTTTTGGAATTACTGTAATCCCTTGTTAAAATATATACAAATATTTTTGCATTTTCAAGTTTTTTGCTCTTTAGGCAATTTAATGTTTTTTCATACTGAATCTATTCATAAATAATTCATTATTACAGCAAGTCTGATTTCTAACAACGATTTCTACTAAGCTTCAAACTTATGGTTTTCTATTTGAATGTTTTGAATTATTTTAATCCCTTGTCAAAATATATACACATATTTTCGCAATTACCAATTTTTTGCTCTTTAAACAATTTTTTGTACTTCTCCATACATGAAAATCTTCAATTTTTCCTCATAAGCGTGACGCCACCGGGCCTCTGCACTCGGCACGCGACAGGCTTCTATTTATAGATTCTCACAGTCGCTTGTCTTCTAAACGCAGACAATTTGATCCTTTTCTTGATGTCATGACGTCCAAATGGACCTTAAATTAGAAGTGGTGCTTTTGTAAAATAATTCATTTTTTTTTTTATTGGACCTTTAACTTTTGCCTCGGCTTGTCTTTTGTAACTATGAAAGACATGTCACCGAACCTTTGTTTCTTTTAATTGTTCAGGCGGTGGGACAACAATTTTCCACTTCCAATGATTCATCTAGTCAAGGTTTTCGATTTTCAAAAGTATGGAAGGCATTGACTACCACCATTGTTTCTGTTAATTGTTCAGGTGGTGGGATAAAAACTTCTTCTTTTGCCTTGGCTTGTCTTTTGTCATTATGAAAGACATATTGCAGAACCTTCGTTTCTTTTAATTGTTCAGATGGTGGAACAAACACATCTTTTTCTTCCAACGATTTATCTAGTCCATATTTTGATTTTCAAATGGTAGTGATCGAGTGATCGGTGCAGCTGTCATCGAAATGGCATCGAGTGCGATATTGCTTGCAAAACTTGAAAAGGAACTAGTTGCTCTAATGCTCAAGTCCAAATGGAAGATGAACAAGACGTTTCATTAATTAAATAAATGTGATGAATCTCCACTCCTTAAGCAATTTCAAATAATTTGCGATTTTTTGTTCAAATTAAAATCAACGATTTAGCTAGTTGTGAGAAGTTGCTTATTGGATTCTCAGGATTCAGGGTGGTCACGTTTAGGGTGGAGGGTGGTGGTATGGTAAATTGACATGGAAAGTGGAAACAACTTCTTTTTTACAACTTCTTCAATTTCCTCTGTATGAATTCAACTTCGTGTAATGTTGCTCTCAGCCTATATCAACGCTTGATTTACGGGCAGGAAGGGGAAGGGATAACTGAACATCCTTTAAAACAATAATAAAGCGCATATTCGTGATCTACGTACCAGATTTACCAATTACCGTCTTTCTGTACGTGCAAATTAAATTGTTTTTAAAAAGTCGTCATTTTAGAAGAAAAGACAAAAAACGGTCAATTTCGCCTCGTCCAAATTTGACCGATTTTTGTATGTTGTATGGAATTTTTTCCGGTTCGAATTGTACCAAAATCAAAACTTACTGGAAAGCAAGCTATTTCTGGAAAGCAAGCTAAGAAGAGAAATTTTTGCGAAGGTAAAATAGAAGAGCATTTTACAGAAATTTATTTGTATTCAGTTATTGGATGGCATTCCAAAATATAAGAGAATAATTGTAAGTAGTTTTGGAGCACTTTCCACCAACCGTGGTCAAGGAGGAAAATATTTTAAAACTGCAGTTAGGAGGTGAGCTTCAATTATGACGTCAAAAGGGGAAGTCTAAAAACAAGAAAAAATGTCACCCAGCAATGTGTATTATATCTCATCACTCGTGCAATGAAGAACTTTTTCCAAAAGTATAATCGCGATTAAGTAATCTTGCCAACTTGCCTGTCAGTGTTGCTCCCACTTTGCATTCATTCACTACCTTGCCTTGAGTCAAGACATGGCTATCTTCGAGGATGACAGAAGACTGGTTAGCTGGACTTCGTCTACTGCACATATACATTAATAATCACTTTTTAGACATTATTGTCCATAAAGACATTAATATTAAAACTAACAACACTATTGATCCAAATCTAGGCGACTTGATTTTATCAAGTAAGGCTTATTATCACATAAAACCAGATAAATATGTCAATACTATTCCATGATTAGAAATGGGTATAGTGCTTAATATAGTCTCAGTGAACACGAGCAATCAGTGATTTGTTTTTATCGGTGTGCTCGCGGTCGTGTGTGTATGTGCGTGTTCTCATTACGAGTGAAAACTCCTATGGATCTCTCTCCATGGATTTCATTAACGTATCTTTTACAAGAAAAGTCTAAGCTTCCTAATTACTTGCCACCATTTATTCCAAGTCCTCCTACCAACTCCAAAAATGTTCCTTCAAGCCCAAACAAACTCTCTCCTGTTTGGTGGACAACCTAATATATAATTTACTGCCGCATCACCTTCCCAGCGACCAACATCACCGGACGATAGAGACGATATTCAAAATAATTAAGAATATAAATATCCTTTATGTTCCATATTAAATACTACTTAATCATTATTATTTATTGTCATGTATGCCACCTGATTTACCGCAATAAATTTGATTGGTACTGAAGACTGGTTAAATGGACTACATATGCTATACGTCCATGAACAATATTAATTTTAAAATGGAAAACCAATAGAGTTTCCAAGTCTAAATCTAGGTGACTTGATTTTGCCATATAATGCTCATTATATACCCTATTTGTTCAAAATAAGATAAATATGTAAATATCATTTGATGATTTGAAAGTAATAGTGAACATGAGTAAGTAGTGGGTGTTTATGTTGCTGTAACTTACTGCCACATCAGCTTCCCAGCGACCAACATCATCGGACAATAGAGACGATATTAAAAATAATCAAGAATATAAATTTCCTTTATGTTAAATATAATACTACTTAATCATAATTATTTACTGTCATTTATAGCACCTGATTTACCACAATACTTTTGGTTGGTACTGAAGACTAGTTAAATGGACTACATATGCTATACGTCCATGAACAATATTAATATTAAAATTGACAACCAAAAGAGTTTCCAAATTTAAATCTAGGCGACTTGATTTTGTTACATAAGGCTCATTATATACCATATTTTGTTTAAAGTAAGATAGATATGTAAATATTTTTTTATAATTTGAAAGTAATAAAGTACTTTATGTTGCCTCAGTGAACATGAGTAAGTAGTGGGGTGTAAGTAGTGGTGTGTACGCGTGTGAGTGCGTGGATGCACGTGTTTTAATTACAAATGGACACTCCTATGAACCCCTCTCCGCAGATTTCACTAGTGCTCCATATACGAGAAAAGTCGAGGCTTCCATATTACTTACACTCACTTCCTATAAATTATCCTACCAATTCCAAAAGTGATCTTCCACGCCCTAGCACCCTTTCTCCCATATGGCAGTTCAATCTTAAACTTCATTTCCTGCCGCAGCAGCTCCCCAGCGAGCAACATCACAGGACACTAGAGACAACATTAACAGTTAAAAAAATTAATAATACAAATATTCTTTATGTTTGATATTAAATGTTACTTGGTAATAATTATTTATTGGTATTTATGACACCCGAATAAGTAAAATACTTTTGGCTTGTTTTAGAATAAATGCATAACAGTCTTTCTTTGAGTATCTGTTTCCATAGCCTATCAAAATACATTGAATACCTATTACAATAGGGGCTAATTTAACAAACTCCGTCTACTTTCAGGTCATTCTTAAAAGAAATGTCTAAAAATATTTTGATTGTTTTTTGATCGTTTTAAGTTTGTGTAGAAATATTTTCTCTCTTTTCATTCAGTTGAAAACTCACACATATTTTTTTATTTTATTTCTAAGTTTTTATGGGTCACAATTACCGCAGTTAAATTATCTTGGCTAATTTATCATTTAATAAATAATAACACACATCAAATTTTCCATTTCATGAGAAAAAATACCCCAAAAAGTTATACAAAACAAATTATAAATCCCTACTTAAAAGAATGGAAAGATGAATGAGGAAGAGCTCAAAAAGGGCCTCAAGCTAAGAAATTCGCTGCAGCAGTTGAAGAACTAGTGACGAAAAGTACACTGCCTTTCCATCATAAACAACAAATAGAAAAATAGGGGAAATTTTTATATAAGACAGTGGAACGCAACTTTAAATGAATTTTCATTTGTTTTGCTGAGGACGGCCCTTTGATATAGGGTCGAAATATTCATTTAAAGTTGCGTTCCTCTGCCTTATATAAAATTTCCCTATTGTTCTAGTTAATGTTTATAGCAATTGAAGAAATTATAAAAGTTATATGGAAAACCCTGAATAGATCAAGCTCAGCTTTACTAAGCGGACACGGACATCTAAAAACGTGCTAGCACAGGATGGGTTTGGCAAGGTTCTCCATTATGCATCTGTCAACGTGTCAACAAAGGAAGGAATAAAAAGTGATCCACATACTATTTCTAGAAAGAGAACGAACCAAGCTGACGCATGAATGTTCAGTTAGAAGCATCCCTTTAATACAAAAATCATTTTTAAATTGTAAAATCGCATCGATCTTGTAAAATTATAGTTTCCTGCATTACATTCACATTGTTTGGTTAAATTTAAGCCAATCGTTTTTTTTTAGTATGTTTTAATGTTTGTTTATATAATCTTACAATGATATTAATTTTAAATTGCTGATTTCTATGATTGATTTTTTTTATTGACGAAACCGTCAATGCATGGGGTACCTAAGGCGCATGTTGGGATAAATAAAATCCTTGACAAGAGGGGTTTCTTGCTCAGAAAAAAAAAATAATAACCAAATAGAAAATAAAAAATAGAGTTCAATTTTATAGTGTCGGCCTATTAATCAACTTACATTAAGAAGAGAATATTTCATGATAATAATGCTGGTATGAGCTTCAAATTACTGTTTGGTGGTTTTTTTGAGCCAACGCTTTAGTTTTTTAAGATAGAAATTTAATGGTTAAAAACTAAAGAGCGATATTATCAGGGAGCTAGATTCCCCCCCCCCCCCCTAAGAAAAACACACAATAACATGACATCTGAAATCTCACACTGCCCCCTTACATCCTTGGCCTGGAAGCACCCTTGGTTTCTTGCAACGTATTGAAAACCTAAGTCGTTTGATTTTGTAAACTAA
Organism: Artemia sinica; assembly: GCA_027921565.1. Taxonomy (NCBI): domain Eukaryota; kingdom Metazoa; phylum Arthropoda; class Branchiopoda; order Anostraca; family Artemiidae; genus Artemia; species Artemia sinica. Next base: position 66,791,016 of record CM051256.1, read on the forward strand.
AAACGACATAGAAGATTTTGTACTTAATTATTTTTTAAAAAGTTGAAATAAATACAGTAAAATCCAACTTCATCAATGCTTTTCTACTGAAGGACTTCAAATCACTTAATACTTCCAATCACTAATACTTCATTTGAGTTTCCCATTATCTCCACTTCGCCTAATCACAGCTTCAATCTTTCACCAGTCTATCATTTCGCTTTTTTTGTAATCACAACCTGAACAAAATTTTAATAGAATTACGTTTATGTGAATAAACTAAATATTAAAAAAAAGATTAAATTAAGTCATTTTAAGACAGCGATAGATGCACTCGTATTACCGTATTGGACCGAAAAAGTTCGATCTCGAGGAGGATATGGAGGGGTCAAAGATTTTTTTCAAGGGAGAGGGTGGGAAGAGTATGGTGGATCAAAAATGGAGAAAAGGTGTGCTTTGGCCAGACTTTAACGATTGTTGCTTTGTAGAGGGATTGGAATGTGAGCGACAAGGATTTCTTTTTTACTCTTTTGCGCAGTAATATGTATTATTATGATTATTTCTAAACAGTAGCAAACTGGGAACGACAAGAAAGACAAAAAATAACAAGATTCAAATTCATCTATAATCAGATCTTCAAAAGGAGAGAGGCGGGAGGTAAACTGTATCTTCAGCTAATTTTTCTAATTTTCTTCAGTGAGCAGAGGAGTCTATATTATGGTTATTAAATAAAATTTTTATTAAATAAAAATATATTGAGTTCAAGATTCCTAATCAATCAAAATCACGGTTTTCCTGGGGGTGGGGTAACAAATATTGGCACCAGGGTAGTAAATAAAGTAAGTTTAATACTCATGATTTTGAATTTTTCTAAGAGTAAAGGGGGGGGGGGTCGCGGGGTGGTCCATTTTTCATGGGAAGGGGACTTCCTTATTTTTCTCCTGTTTGCGGCATCATTTTGATAGATATTAAACAGGAACAGATTGATTAGAAACTTTGCAATAAATTCAATTGAAAACGGAGAAGTGGGAGGATAGGAAAAATCCGTTTATGCTCAGATATCCCATTTTCAGAAAGAAGGTAGGGTAAGGGGGTTGGAACATCTTTTGAGGAGGGTTCACCTTGTTGTTGTAAGTATTCGCATGATAGTAATTGTCTTAAACCGCAACAGAATGAGTACAAGATTCACTATCAACCTGTTCGTCGGTTTCTACAAAGTTGCTTGTCAATGCTGCAACCTCTTCGTCAGGGGATAAACCTTTGTCTTTTTTCCACTGTTCCTCTGAATTTTCCTCCTCCTTAAAAGGCTCCATTTGGGAAAAATTTCGCTTGGGGAATTGCTCATGCCTCTGAGTTCGCCCAGAAAATTGATTTCTTAACATTTCCTCCTTTTTGGACTGTATTTCATGTCTCTGCATGAATGGAGAATGAACTATATTATTTGATTCATTTTTCTCTCGCTTATAAGGAACAAATGAGGATTTTATGTGTTTATCCATTAGGGATTCCTGTTGAATAAAATCACACGGGTGACCTTGTAATCGGGAATCATCGTGCCCAAAAATAGGCTGTCTTCTCGTGTCCTGATTTTCTTTTCGAAAAGGAGCGTTTCGAGGGTCTATAGGGGGCTGTAAAGCATTAAATATATTGTCACCAGGTTCATATTTGTCAAGTCGATGTACTTGACGTTTTTCGAGTATTGTATTTAATGAGCCAGCTCTTTGAACTTGAGTTTGAGGGACGGCAATTTGCTGGCCAAGACTAGAGGGTCTCTTTGGACTGTTCTGAGTATATCTATCGTGTGGTGACATTTCATAGCGATTAATCTCTTCATAAGTTGACGACTCATCACCATTATTACGCACTGAATGAGTACAAGACGAAACATCTGCAAAATAGATTTCAGATTCAGGTTCTATTTTGTTTTGGTATTTCGATCCACTAGGAGATGATTCCTCACTTGCCCGTTGAACTGGTGACTGAGGAATATTTCGTTGTCTTTCCTGACAACAAGAGGTATTAGCGTTACTGCAAAGAGCAGACGCACTAAGACTCACGCCGAATTCATTGATTGGTTTTAAATGGGGCGAAGAGGCAGAGGCAGCCCCAAAAAGAAGGGCCCTTTTTATTCTTCTCTGGGTTTCTTCTTGATGGCGTAAACTAGCATCACTGTTATTGCCACTCTGCCCATAAAGGGTAGATAAGGACCCAGGTGATATTTCACCGTCCTTCCAGTCACATCTAGACTGATGGACAATTTTATAAGGATCGGGATTACTAAAATGAGCTGGACTTCCATTAGGAGAAAGAGTGCTGGACCCTCCAGAATTCACAGATCCTCCTCTTGAGTATGGTGGGGGAGGTCCCCATGGCACAGGCGGAGTAGAAGCAGTTGAGCTACTTGTTGGCAAACGTCTAAATGGCACTTGAGAAAAACTCTGGGAATTACGAACAGCAATTGGGGATCGTGTGTTTATAGAAAGTGGAAATCCATAATGAGCATCAGGTCCAGCTGCTGTGCTTCCAGGCGAGTCCCTAAAATAAAAAGAACTTTAATACTAACTGTATAAACCATAGTTTATCTCATTACTAGCGAAACGGAAGTAACCAAGCCAAAGTTTTATTTAATTCTGTTAAATTGTTTATTCAACTATTCAAGAGAAAGGAAGGTATGCAAGATTTTTTTAACTGCCATTTTTTCCTCTAAATAAATTTCCAACTAAATAAATCTGAAAAGTCGGTTGCGATAATTCAAAGGCGTTAAAATTAATATAAAAATAACACGATTTGATAATATTAAAATGAAACATAATGCAGAGATATGTTAAACTATAACGTAGAACTAAATCAATCTGAAAAGTCGTTTGCGATAATTCAAAGGCGTTAAAATTAATATAAAAAATGACACTGTTTATTAATATTAAAATGAAAAATAACGCAGAGAGATGTTAAACTATACCGTAAAACTATACAAATCTGAAAAGTCGGTTGCGATAATTCAAAGGCGTTAAAATTAATATAAAAATAACACGATTTGATAATATTCAAATGTAAAATAAAGCAGAGAGATAGATGTTAAACTACACCGTAAAACGAAATAAATCTGAAAAGTTGGCTGCGATAATTCAAAAGCGTTTAAATCAATATAAAAAATGATACGACATGATAATATTAAAATGAAAAATAACGTAGAGAAATGTTAAACTATACCGTAAAACTAAATCTGAAAATTCGGTTGCGATAATTCAAAGGCTTTAAAATCAATATAAAAATGATACGACATGATAATATTAAAATGAATAATAACGCAGAGAGATGTTAAACTATACCGTAAAACTAAATAAACCTGAAAAATCAGTTGCGATAATTCAAAGGCGTTAAAATTAATATACAAAATGACACGATTTGATAATATTCAAATTAAAAATAAAGCTGAGAGATAGATGTTAAGCTACACCGTAAAACTAAATAAATCTGAAAAGTCGGTTGCGATAATTCAAAGGCGTTAGAATCAATATAAAAAATGATAAGACATGATAATATTAAAATGAAAAATAACGCAGAGAAATGTTAAACTATACCGTAAAACTAAATCTGAAAAGTCGGTTGCGATAATTCAAAGGCTTTAAAATCAATATAAAAATGATACGACATGATAATATTAAAATGAATAATAACGCAGAGAGATGTTAAACTATGCCGTAAAACTAAATAAATCTGAAAAGTCGGTTGCGATAATTCAAAGAGGTTAATATCGATGTAAAAAGGATCCGACATGATAATAATAAAATCAAAAATAACACAGAGAGATGTTAAACTATGCCGTAAAACTAAATAAATCTTAAAAGTTGGTTGCGATAATTTAAAGGCGTTAAAATTATTATAAAAAAAGACACGGTTTGATAATATTAAAATGAAAAATACAGTAGAGAGATGTTTAACTATTAGAAGGGCAGCTTAGCATAACAATTGTGCACTTGGTGAAGAAAGCATGAAAATTTCGAGGAATAGGCTTTAAACTATAGATAATCCAATGGAAACCAGTGCTACTGTGACAAAGCGCTACTTTGCGCGCTTTGGGTGCTAAAAGCGCGCTTTTAGAGTGTGTCTTCAGTTAGGCGGTAAGTGGGTCAAAGAGGGATCTACTAGATGCGGAAATCTCTGCTGATTCTGCATATCATATTTGTGTATTTGTGTATTTTTGTGTATGTGCAATAACGTGGGTGCTAGGGTGCCAAAAGTGAAAACAGAAAGAGCCGAAAGTGGATTTTAACTCTTCTAGCATGTAGTATGCATTGCATAAGATGGTACAAATAGAACCAGCAAGTTTGAGTATCCCATTTCTGTGCAGAGTAACCATTTTTTTCTTTTCTGATGCACCCCTGGGGGCACGGGGCGCAGAGAATAAGGGCATGAAATATCTAAAATGCTTACATAAGTGTGAATGTCGGCAACAATGCGTCCGTCCGACAGAGACTTTTTTTGCTCGATCCGAAAATGTCATCACTTTTTCTCTAGGTTGAAAAAATGGCGGCGCTATGGCGCCAAAAAAGTAATCAGAAAGCCCCAAATTTGTTTTTATTCATTTCAAATGTTTTTTTAGTTCGTATTGTTTGTACCGAAATGTCTATGCAATAGAACTTTTTTTGCTGGATCCAAATCCCGTCATTGCTTTTTACATAGTTCCAAAAAGGGGCACCAGGGTGCAAAACAAAATAGTCGAGCTCCGATTTTGTTTTTATTCGCCAAGTATGTAGTATGTAGTATGCACTTAACGTGTAAATAATCTGTTTGGGACTTCCTTCTCTAGACAAGACGAACATTTTCTCAGGTAAGGCCATGTTGGCGCCGTGGCGCTGAAGTAAGGACCGGAAATATCAAAAGCTGTTTAAATTGCCGCTATTGGGCACTTTTTGGTAGCATTGAATCCGACCACCATATGCCATTTCTTCTTTCTGCAGGAGCATGGCTGGAGACACTGGGTCACATAACGGTACAGACAATAAGTCGGCGTCAGTTCCTTATCTGAATTTGCTTAATGCCAAGACTCGGAAGGTTTCTGTGCCGTGTTGTCAAAAGAGACGAAATAACCAAAGTTTCTATATTCTCTGCTTCAAGGTAAACAGTAGGGCCCTTCCTCTGAGCCTCGAGACTGCCACACGTGAACCTTATAGCTTCGATCCTTTAGAGATACTACATTAAAAAAACCTAGCTTCTTGTGTCACATAAAGAGCAAGTATTTATGATTGTCTTTAATTACCAAATCATTTGAACTCGAAACAGATTTTAGGTACTTAATGAACGACATCGATCTTGTATTCTGAAACTGGAAAAAACACATAACTTGACTAAAAACACGAACTTAAATAGATCCAAGGTGCTTAATAAACGAGATCAATCTTCTCAAAAAGGACAACGTATAACTTGACTATAATTTGAAAAGAATGCACACAATGAAAGCGGAAAAAGTAGAAAAATTAAAGACAAGACCATTTACAATGACACAAATCGGAACATTTTAGGTGGTTTGAGTGGCAGGTACACCTCGTCTTGCAATACCTTTGACAACCACAGCACAGGAGTTTCCGACAAACAACAGCAGCTTTTGGCAGTGGGGTTCAATAAGGTATCCAGCCATTGTCAGACTTCCTCCACCCATAATCTGCCGGGTAGATTTTAGGCAACAGGCTCTGGCTGCTGTTAGCCCGAATCTGTCTTTGCAAGAGTGCCCATTTGGTATGCTCTACAAGCGATCCACGGGATGGAGGAAGTCTATCCACGGTTGTTGACCTCTTGGTAAACAGGTGCCTCCGAAGCTGATCGACAGAATCCTTGTCACTGGTTTTTTCGTACATTTGGACAACGAACTTCTTGATGATCGATAAATGGTTATCTGTCAACTCAGCATTAGGTATCGAGAGCTCGTTGAATGTCACTGTTACTGTTGAATAGTCTTTCCATGTCTTCCAGGCGTTCATCTTACCTTGCCATGCGAAAGCTGATGTTGTGTCGCAGCCGGTTAATGAATGCATGAAGAGAAGAGCTTTTGATCGATCACAGCCGAGCGCTTGAACAACTTCATGGACTGGGATGTACCTACAGCTCTTCCTAGAGCCGAAGGCTACAACCAGCTCATCAACGTCAAGTGCAAAGAAGAATGCTGTGAACAGCGCCACGACATCTGAATCAACAGTCTTCACCATAATAGAACGGATACCTTGGTGTGCCATATGAAAGGCATGGAGGATAACGCGCGTATCTCCTTCTTCATGGTTGCAAGGACTGAACTCTTCTCTTCTCGGAACTTCTTTCAATGAGAAAATTTCATCGCCAATTGTGGTCACGACCTGTTTGTCTCTGATCTCTGCCGAAACGACATGACCTAAGAAGATGATAGCATTTCTTTATTGTTTGAGTTCTGAAGGAAGTTCTGTCAGCTGCCTTTGGGAATGGATGTCCCTTCTTCGACCTTGGATGCATATGAAATAGATCTACGTTTTTCTCTAGCACAGTTCTTAAGGAACTTCGGAATGTAGACGTCAAATATCAGGTATTCTCTCACTGTATCATCGTCAAAGAGTCCTAAGATGCATGGATAGAGCTCTTCACGAGCGTAGCGGCCGAAGGTTTTTGCATTACGTGGTACGATCATGTGTTCTAAAATTAAAAGAGTTCGTCTTGGGGTCAAACTGCTGCATTCTGATTGATTCAGTGCACTGATCAGCCTGAAAAAAAGATGAATCAGTTCTGCCATTCCGTATCCAAGGTCCCGAGGTAAAACAGGACCCATCTAAAATGGAAATCAACAAACAAAGCAAAAATGTACAGAACTAAAAGTCTAGTTTGATTTTTAAAACCAATAAAGTGTCCAAAAAACAAGTGTCCAAAATAAAGCTACCGAAAAGTGTCCCATATAGCGGCAAGTTAAAACAGCTTTTGATATTCCCTGTCATTGTTTAAGCGCCCCGGCACCCAGAAGAGCTTACAGGAGAAAAATGGTCGTTCCGTCTAAAAGAAGGAAGTCCCAAACAGACCAGTCTTCTTTTATTTACACGTTCAGTGCATCTAACGTACTTGGCGAATAAAAAAACAAAAAACAAATCGGAGCTCCCCGATTTTGTTTTGCACCCTGGAGCCCCTTTTTGTACCTATGTAAACAACAACGACAGATTTGGATTCAGCAAAATAATTATATCGCAAAGACGGAGCGTATGAAGACGTACAATACGAACTAAAAACATTTTAAATGAAAAAAAAAATTGGGGGACTCTCTGGTAACTTTTTTGGCGCCCTAGCCCCCCCCCCATTTTTCAACCTAGAGAAAAAATGATGACATATTCAGATGGAGCAAAACATTCTCTATCGGACAGATGCATTGTTGCTGACAACAAATATGATATTCTGAATCAGCAGAGATTTGCGCAACTAGTAGACCCCTCTTTGACCTACTTACCACCAAACTGAAGAAACACGTTCTAAAAGAGCGCTTTTGGCGCCTAAAGCGTGCAAAGTAGCACTTTGTCAGAGTGGCACTGGTTCCCATTGGATTTTCCATAGTTCAAAGCCTATTCCTGGCAATTTTCATGCTTTCTTTACGAAGTGCACAATTGTTATGATATTTGTCGCTAAGCTGCCCTACTATATACCGTAAAGCTCAGTTTAAAGGTCGGTTGCAATAATTCAAAGGCGTTAAAATCAATATAAAAAAGATAAAATATGATAATAATAAAATGAAAAGTCAAGTAACGAATTGTTAGTAAGGAGCGACCCGGCTCATGGTAACCTAAATTCTAGAAAACAGGATTTTGATACCAATAGATACATCAAAAGAATCAGATTTTAATGCTGATTTCGAATATATAAGTTTCATCAGTTTAGTCATACCCATTTAAAGCTACGCGCCTGAGAAAATTTGGCTGATTTTCAAAAAAAGGGGGAAAGGCCCCCAAAAAAGCTATAGAACCTTAATGAAAATCACACAATCACATTCAGCGCATCAGAGACCCCTACTGTAGAGGTTTCAAGCTCCTATCTACAAAAATGTGGAATTTTGCATTTTTTGGCAGAAGAAAGATCACGGATGAGTGTTTATTTGTTTTTTTTCCCCAGGGGTAATCGTATCGACCCAGTGGTCCTAGAATGTCGTGGGAGAGCTCATTGGAACGAAAATTAAAAGTTCTAGTGCTATTTTTAAGTGACTAAAAAACGGAGGGCAACTAGGCCCCTTTCCACGCTCATTTTTTTCCCAAAGTCACACGATCAAAATTTTGAGATAGCCCTTTTGTTCAGAATGGTCGAAAATATGATAAATATGTCTTATAGGATGACTTAATCCCCCGAAGTCCTCGGGGGAGGGCTGAAAGTTATGAACTTTACCCAATGTTAACATATAGTATTGGTTATTGAGAAGTATACAGACGTTTTCAATGGGGATTTTTTCTGGTACTGGGGGGGGGGTGTCGGGGTTATGTGGCTGGATCTTTCCGTGATGGAAGTTTTCATGGGGGAAGCGAAATTGATGTGAAGGGGACGCCGGATTTCCCAGCATTATTTAAAAAAAATAGAAATTAAATAAAAAAAAGTTTTTCAACTGAAAGTAAGGAGCAACATCAAAACTTAAAGCGAACAGAACATATTACGAATATGGTTGGGTTCACCCCCTAGTCAATACCTCGCTCTATAAGCCAAAGATTTTTTAGTATTTCATAAGAGCTATTTATTCTAATTAACGGCCTTTGTGATTGAGCGGTCATTTTTAAAGAATTGGAACAAAATTCGAACTTTAGCTTAAAGAGCAAGGTATTGACTAGGGGACGAACCCCCTAATATATGTATTAAAAATATATGAATAGAGAAGTTCGTTACGTAAGTTAATTCGTAAGTTACGTATATTTATTACTAATAAAAACATTCGTAAATAAAATTAAACAAGTTTCGAGAAAACCATTTAACCAAATAAAAGTAAAATTAATATGCAATTTTTTTTTAATTATTCATGTACGGTGAGCCAAAATCAAAACCTGCATTAATTCAAAACCGTTGAAAAATTAAATAAAAAAAACAAGGTTTTTTTTAACTGAAAGTCAGAAACGACGTTAAAACTTAAAACGAACAGGAATTTTTCCGTATATGAAAGGGGATGTCCCCTCCTCAACTCCTCGCTCTTTACGCTAAAGTTTGACTTACTCACAACTCTATTTTTTTAAACAATAAAAAACTTTAGCGTAAAGAGCAAGGCCTTGAGGAGGGGACAGCCCCTTTCATGTACGGAATAATTTCTGTTCGTTTAAAGTTTTAACGTCGCTCCTTACTTTCAGTTAAAAAAACTTTTTTTTTATTTAATAACGCAAAGATATGATAAACTATACCTTAAAACTAAATGAAACTGGAAAGTCGGTTGCAATAATTACAAAGGCGTTAAAATCAATTTATAAAATGATACGACATGAGTAGGAATGGGTAATTACATACAGAACGAACACAACTGCTTCCATCTATAATTGAGTCTAACTGTACCTAACCGCATAGACAATATTATTGATCTACGAAGGGGACAAGATCAGACTAGATTTCTGGGAAATTGATTTGCATAATCTGACGGGAATTCTAATGTAACATGAGGGGGGTTAAGAAACAATAAGGCTTCTCTACTTTAGTGACAGAGATAAATTAATATTATATTTTTAAATATGGCTTCTCTACTTTAGTGTCAGAGATAAATTAATATTCTTTCGAAACCTTAATAATGTAACTAGGAATACCTTAGATTTTATCAGAAATTCAAACGAGATCAAGACAGATTGAATATATTTTACGCGGGAAATGGTTTCCTGGGAATTTCAAATGTGACAGCGCAAAAGGATGCCGAAACAAAGGAACTGATTTCCTGAGAATTTCAAATGTGACAGCGCAAAATGATGTCGAAACAAAGGAACACACAGAAATTACTTTTAGGGGATTATTTGGGCGAAACAGTTTGAGACATTTTAGAAGATCATTTGGGGTGAAACTATGTGGTCCTTATAATACACAAGTTCAATTTGAACAGTGTCGTAAGGTCCCCTACCAGAACCCCCAAGGGCCCTCCTCCATACAACTTTTTGCCCCCCCCCCCTCATTTTTTTTTACTTTTTTTGCACGCTCGAGACACAGAAGGGCCCTCTCCCCCCAACTTTTTTGCCCCCCCCCCCCATTTTTCTATAATACTTTTTTTTGCACGCTTGAGACATAGAAGGCCCCACCCCCTCCCTCCAACTTTTTGGGCTCCCTCCCCCATTTTTATACTTTTTTTAATTTTTTTTTTGACTGAATTTATCCAACTTTTTCTCCAGTTTTTTCTTTAGCCCATTAGCTTAGAGTTTTAGTTAGAGTTATAGTTTAGTTTAGTTTTAGTAAGGAGTTTCATTTTAGTTTTAGTTTAGTTTTAGTTTAGAGTTATAGTTAGAGTTATAGTTTAGTTTTAGTTAAGAGTTTTAGTTTAGAGTATAGAGTTTTAGTTTTGAGTCTTAGCTTAGAGTTATAGTTAGAGTTTAGTTTAGTTTTAGTTAAGAGATTTAGTTTAGAGTTGTAGTTTAGAGTTTTAACCTAAAGTTATAGTTTAAAGTTGTAGTTTAGTTATAGTTAAGAGTTTTAGAGTTTAGAGTTTTAGCTTAGAGTCTTAGCTTGGAGTTTTAGTTAGAATTATAGTTTAGTTTTATTTAAGAGTTTTGGTTTAGAGCTATAGTTTAGTTATAGTTAAGAGTTTTAGAGTTTAGAGTTTTAAATTAGAGTCTTAGCTTAAAGTTTTAGTTAGAGTTGTAGTTTAGTTTAGTTATAGTTAAGAGTTTTCGAGTTTAGAGTTTTAGCTTAGAGTCTTAGCTTAAAGTTTTAGTGAGAGTTATAGTTTAGTTTAATTTTATTTAAGAGTTTTAGTTTAGAGTTATAGTTTAGTTATAGTTAAGAGTTTTAGAGTTTAGAGTTTTAGCTTAGAGTTTTAGTTAGAGTTGTAGTTTAGTTTAGTTTTAGTTTAGAGTTGTTGTTTAGTTTTAGATAAGAGTTTTAGTTTAGAGTTTTAGATTGGTATTAGCTTACAGTTTTAGTTCGAGTTATAGTTTAGTTTAGTTGTAGTTCAGAGTCTAGAGTTTCAAGTTTAAGTCTCAGTACTTAGAGTTTTAGTTTAGAGTTATAGTTTAGTTTTAGTTTAGAGTTGTAGTTGAGTTTTAGGTAAGAGTTTTAGTTTAGAGGTTAGAGTTTTAGCTTAAAGTTATATCGTAGAGTTTTAGTTAGGGTTATAGTTTAGTTTAGTTTTAGCTAAGAGTTTTATTTTAGAGTTGCAGTTTAGTTTTAGTTAAGAGTTTTAGTTTAGAGTTTAGAGTTTTAGTTTAGGGTTTTAGCTTAGTGTTTAAGTTAGAGCTATAGTTTAGTTAATTTTAGTTTAGAGTTATAGTTTAGTTTTAATTAAGAGTTTTAGTTTAGAGTTTTAGTTTAGTTAAGAGTTTTAGTTTAGAGTTATAGTTTAGTTTTAGTTTAGAGTTGTAGTTGAGTTTTAGGTAAGAGTTTTAGTTTAGAGGTTAGAGTTTTAGCTTAAAGTTATATCGTAGAGTTTTAGATTTATAGTTTAGTTTTAGTTAAGAGTTTTAGTTTAGACTTGTAGTTTAGTTTTAGTTAAGAGTTTTAGTTTAGGGTTTTAGCTTATAGTTTTAGTTAGAGCTATAGTTTAGTTAATTTTAGCTTAGTTTTATAGTTTAGTTTTAGTTAAGAATTTTAGTTTAGAGTTTAGAGTTTTATTTTAGAGTCTTAAACTAAATCCAAATCATCCTAATCCTAAACTAAACTAAACTATAACTCTACCTAAAACTCTAAGCTAATTGGGCTAAAGAAAAAAACGGAAAAAATGTTGGATAATTTCTAAGTCTAAAAAAATTCAGTAAAATAAAACTTAAAAAAAGTATAAAAAATGGGGGGAGGGGCCCAAAAATTTGGAGGGAGGGGGCGGGCCCTTCTATGTCTCAAGCGCGCAAAAAATATTATAAAAAAATGAGGGGGGGGGGCAAAAATGTTTGGGTGATGGGAGCCCTTCTGTGTCTCAAGTGTGCAAAAAAAGGTATTAAAAAATGGGGGGGGGGGCAAAAAGTTGTATGGAGGGAGGGGGGCCCTTTGGGGTTGGGGTGCGTCTCAAGCGCGCAAAAGAAAGTATTAAAAATGGGTGGAGGGGCAAAAAAGTTGGGGGGAGGGGGCCCTTCTGTGTCTCAAGCGTGCATAAAAAGTATTAAAAACAATGGGGGGGGCAAAAAGTTATGTGGAAGGGGGCCCTTGGGGGTTGGGGTGTGTCTCAAGCGCGCAAAAAAAGTACTAAAGAATGGGAGGGGGGGGGCAAAAAATTGTGTGTAGGGGGCCCTTGGGGGTTGGGGTAGGGGACCTTACAATACTGTTCAAATGGAACTTGTGTATTATAACGACCACAAAGTTTCACCCCAAATCATCCTCTAAAATGTCTCAAACTGTTTCGCCCAAATAATCCCTAAAATGTTGATTAATTTGTTTTCGCCCAAATAATCCCCTAAAAGTAATTCCTGCGTGTTCCTTTGTTTTGGTATCCCTGCGCTGTCACATTTGAAATTCGTAGGAAACCATTTCCCATGAATAAATTATGTAGGCGTCATATCTATTTGGTCCCTCCTACTAAGGTCTGTTGCGATAATTCAAAGGCGTTAAAATTAATATAAAAAAGATACGAATTGATAATGTTAAAATAAAAAACAATATACAGAGATGTTAAAAGGTACCGTGAAACTAAATAAATCTGAAAAGTCGGTTGCGATAATTCAAAGGCGTTAAAATCAATATGAAAAGTGACGCGATTTGATAATATTAAAATGAGAAATAATACAGAGAGATGTTAAGCTATACCGTAAAACTAAATAGATCTGAAAAGTCGGTTTCGATAATTCAAAGGCGTTAAAATTAATATAAAAAAGAAACGAAATGATAATGTTAAAATGAAAAATAATATAGAGAGATGTTAAAAGGTACCGCAAAACTAAATAAATCTGAAAAGTCGGTTGCGATAATTCAAAGGCGTTAAAATCAATATAAAAAGTGACGCGATTTGATAATATTAAAATGAGAAATAACGCAGAGAGATGTTAAACTATACCGTAAAACTAAATAGATCTGAAATGTCGGTTGCGATAATTCAAAGGCTTTATGAATAAACATAAAAAAGATACAAAATAATAATATTAAAATGAAAAACAACCCAAAGAGACGTTAGACTACACCGTGAAATTTAATAAATCTAAAGAGGCTGTTGCAATAATTCAAAGGCGTTAAAATAAATATAAAAAAGATACGACATGATAATATTAAAATGAAAAATAACCCAAAGAGACGTTAGACTACACCGTGAAATTTAATAAATCTAAAAAGTCTGTTGCCATAATTCAATGGCGTTAAAATCAATATAAAAAACTACACGATTTGATAATATTAAAATGAGAAATAGCGCAGAGAGATGTTAAACTATACCGTAAAACTAAATAGATCTGAAAAGTCGGTTGCGATAATTCAAAGGCGTTAAAATTAATATAAAAAAGATACAAAATGACAATGTTCAAATTAAAAATGATATAGATAGATGTTAAAAGGTACCGTAAAACTAAATAAATCTGAAAAGTCGGTTGCGATAATTCAAAGGCATTAAAATCAATATAAAAAGTGACGCGATTTGATAAGATTAAAATGAGAAATAACGCGGAGATAAGTTAAACTATACCGTAATACTAAATAGATCTGAAAAGTCGGTTGCGATAGTTCAAAGGCGTTAAAATAAACATAAAAAAGATACGACATGGTAATATTAAAATGAAAAATAACCCAAAGAGACGTTAGACTACACCGTGAAATTTAATAAATCTAAAAAGTCTGTTGCGATAATTCAAAGGCGTTAAAATCAATATAAAAAAGATACGACATGATAATATTAAAATGAAAAATAACCCAAAGAGACGTTAGACTATACCGTGAAACTTAATAAATCTAAAAAGTCTGTTGCGAGATAATTAAAAGGCGTTAAAATTAATATAAAAAAGACGAAACGATAATGTTAAAATGAAAAATAATATAGAGAGGTGTTAAAAGGTACCGTATTTTTTAATAAATTTAATAAATCTGACATTTTATAAATCTAAAAAGTCTGTTGCGATAATTCAAAGGCGTTAAAATAAATATAAAAAAGATACGACATGATAATATTAAAATGAAAAATAACCCAAAGAGACGTTAGACTACACTTTGAAATTTAATAAATCTAAAAAGTCTGTTTTGATAATTCAAAGGCGTTGAAATCAATATAAAAAAGATACGACATGATAACATTAAAATGAGAAATAACTTAGAGATATGTTAAACTATACCGTAAAACTAAATAGATCTGAAAAGTCGGTTGCGATAATTCAAAGGCGTTAAAAAAAACATAATAAAGATACGACATGATAATATTAAAATGAAAAACAACCCAAAGAGACGCTAGACTACACCGTGAAATTTAATAATCTAAAAAGTCTGTTGCGATAATTCAAAGGTGTTGGGGTCACACTTCATAAGTTTTGAAGGAGAGCGGGAAAACTGGAAACTACATTTTGGGCTATTTGACTCGTATTAGCACATAATTATTTTTCTAAGCAAGATCTTTTTACGTGTCCGAAATACTGCAAAATAATTTTTATGGTCTGGAACAGATTTTAAGACTCTGCTCTAATTGCATATCTTTTAGCTCCATGTTTTGCGTAGCATTTGAGGTTTAAACTGCATGGATTTATTACTAAAAGAGCTCTGTGACAGATCCCTCTCTTCTTTTTCCATTTGCTAATATTGATTAGCAATTATTCTATAAACTCAGCCAGACATGACGCAGGATTTTTTGTGGTGGGAGAGGGATAAAAAAATATACTTGATCATTTCAATAAGAAGTGTCCTGAAATTCAGAAAAATATTGGATTGGGGAGGGGTTTGGGCACCAAGACCCCCCATGCATTTGTCCCTGCATGTAACCACAGTTCTGAGGAAATAGTTCTTTGCTCTCTGTTATTCATATATATATATATATATATAACTCTCTGTCCTTTTTGCCTTCTAACCTAATCCTATTCCTATCCTCGCTTCGTATATTTTTATCCCTGATAACCACCCAGCGACCCACTGCTCAGCTCATTTAGACCTCCACTCTCACCGTAAAAATATTCTGATAACACCTGCCAATAAATAATGCGAATATCTTTTTAAAAGAAAAGTCTCCAAAGGCATCTGATTCTATTCAAAACAGCTGACAGATCCAATAACTATGCCTTACTCCCCACAGCCGGTGGGGAAAGGGCTGTAAATTGCGGAATTTGTCCATTGTAAGCGTATAGTATTTGTTATTGGGAAGCACAGAGACATTTTCCAGGGGGGGGGTGCTTGGGGTGGGTTTCCATGGAGAGGGATATTTCCGGGAATGGACTTTCCCGGAGAAATTTTACATTGGGGGGGTTTTGACAGAATACCTACACGTAGTCCTTTCGATTTGTCTCACTTTCTCTTTGCCAACTCAATTTTGCATGCGGATGTGTTTAAGGGGAATTGCCCAGGGGAAATTTTCAGCGGGTTTGGATTTCTGGGAAAAAAATTACAAGGAAGGGATAATTTCCGGAGTGGTAGAAAAAACGATTAGAAATTAGTCTTTTTCAAATAAAAGCTTGCTAAGGAGAATTTTTCAAGCTAAATCGTCCGAAAGAAATTTTACAGAGGGGGGTGGGTGGAATTTTCAGCAAGGATGGAATTGTCCGGAGTGAATTTTACGGTGGAGTGGTGTATTTACGTGGGAGAAATTTTGCACGGAGGAGTTTCCCGTGAGGGGTGGGGAATTTTTCAGGAGGGGTGAGCCAGATGTACCGGCATTATTTGAGAACGATCAGAAATTAAACAAAGAAAACAAGTTTTTTCAATTGAAAGTAAGAAGCAACATTAAACCTTAAAGCAAAAGAAATTATTCCGTATGTGAATTATTCCCCCTCTTCAATACCTTGCTCTTTACGCCAAACTTTGACTGTTTGTCCCAATTTTTTAAGAACGTCTCCTGAAACACAAGGGCCGTTTAATTTGAATAGGAAGCTTTTTCATAAGTGCTAAGGACTGAAGTGTCCTTAGCACTTCACGTACGGAATAATTTCTGTTTGTTTTGAGTTTTAATGTTGCTCCTTATTTTCTATTGAAAAATCTTGTTTTTTTAAAATTTAATTAATAATGAAACCAGCAATATATAGTATTGGTCACTTTTTCTTTTTGAATGTTTTATTAAACCAGCAGTAGCTCAATAAAGCACCAAGCTAACTGAGCCCAACATAGCTACGCATGCTTCTCCTCCATCCTAATCTATTCAGAGCCTCCCCTTTTACACCATCCCAGGAAAGTGCTGCTTTGGTATTACTTTGAAACTGGCAAAATATGTCTAAACTGTTAAACCAGTAGAAATGACCCTATTGATCGTGACATGACCACGTGGTAGCACCATATATGGGCATAGAGTCCCTAGGGAGAACACCTGTGCTGTCAGTCCGACGGGGCACCATATATGGGCATGGAATCCCCAGAGAGAACACGTTTCCGAGAAATTGATTGCGTAACCTAACCTAACCTCATGAGCTCGTGACGGGGCACCATATATGGGCATAGACTCCCTAGGGGAAAGGGATTTCTGAGAAATTGATTACATAATCGGTAGAACCCTATCAGGAGGTCGTGACGGGGGTCCATATATGGACATAGAATGACGTAATCGACTAGGACAAATGGATTTCTGAGAATTTGATTACATAATCAGTAGAACCCTATCAGAAGGTCATGACGGGACTTCATATATGGGCATAGAATGACGTAATCGACTAGGACAGTTGGATTTCTGAGAAATTGATTACATAATCGGTCGAACCCTATCAGGAGGTCATAACGGGAGTCCATATATGGGCATAGAATGACGTAATCAACTAGGACAGTTGGAATATTTCAGTAGTGGTTTGTCGTGATTTACCATTTCACAGTTACATTCTCTTGATTTTTCAAAGTTCATTTTCGATTTCTTTCGTTGAAATGCAAGAGTTGGAATATTTCAGTAGTGTTTTGTCGTGGTTTACCTTGTCACAGTTACATTCTCTTGATTTTTCAAAGTTCATTTTGAATTTCTTTCGTTGAAATGCAAGAGTTGGAATATTTCAGTAGTGTTACGTCGTAATTTACTTTGTCACAGTTACATTCTCTTAATTTTTGAAAGTTCATTTTGAATTTCTTTCATTGAAATGCAAGGGTTGGAATATTTCAGTAGTGGTTTGTTGTGGTTTACCTTGTCACAGTTACATTCTCTCGATTTTTCAAAGTTCATTTTGAATTTCTTTCATTGAAATGCAAGAGTTGGATTATTTCAGTAGTGGTTTGTCGTGGTTTACCATTTCACAGTTACATTCTCTTGATTTTTAAAAGTTCATTTTGAATTTCTTTCGTTGAAATGCAAGAGTTAGAATATTTCAGTAGTGTTTTGTCGTGGTTTACCTTGTCACAGTTACATTTTCTTGATTTTTCAGAGTTTATTTTGAATTTCTTTCACTGAAATGCAAGAGTTGGATTATTTCAGTAGTGTTTTGTTGTGGTTTACCTTGTCACAGTTACATTCTCTTGATTTTTCAAAGTTCATTTTGAATTTCTTTCGTTGAAATGCAAGAGTTGGAATATTTCAGTAGTGTTTTGTCACGGTTTACCTTGTCACAGTTACATTCTCTTAATTTTTCAAAGTTCATTTTGAATTTCTTTCGTTGAAATGCAAGAGTTGGAATATTTCAGTAGTGTTTTGTTTTGCTTTACATTGTCACAAATACATTCTCTTGATTTTTCAAAGTTCATTTTGAATTTCTTTCGTTGAAATGCAAGAGTTAGAATATTTCAGTAGTGTCTTGTCATGGTTTACCTTGTCACAGTTACATTGTCTTGATTTTTCAAAGTTCATTTTGAATTTCTTTCATTGAAATGCAAGAGTTGGATTATTTCAGTAGTGTTTTGTCGTGGTTTACCTTGTCACAGTTACATTCTCTTGATTTTTCAAAGTTCATTTTGGATTTCTTTCGTTGAAATGCAAGAGTGGGAATATTTCAGTAGTGTTTTGATGTGGTTTACCTTGTCACAGTTACATTCTCTTGATTTTTCAAAGTTCATTTCGGTTTTCTTTCGTTGAAATGCAAGAGTTGGAATATTTCAGTAGTGTTTTGTTGTGGTTTACCTTGTCACACTTACATTCTCTCGATTTTTCAAAGTTCATTTTGGATTTCTTTCGCTGAAATGCAAGAGTTGGAATATTTCAGTAGGGTTTTGTCATGGTTTACCTTGTCACAGTTACATTCTCTTAATTTTTCAAAGTTCATTTTGAATTTCTTTTATTGAAATGCAAGAGTTGGAATATTTCAGTAGTGTTTGGTCGTGGTTTACCTTGTCAAAGTTACATTCTATTGATTTTTCAAAGGTCATTTTGAATTTCTTTCATTGAAATGCAAGAGTTGGATTATTTCAGTAGTGTTTTGTCATGGTTTACCTTGTCACAGTTACATTCTCTTAATTTTTCAAAGTTCATTTTGAATTTCTTTTATTGAAATGCAAGAGTTGGAATATTTCAGTAGTGTTTGGTCGTGGTTTACCTTGTCAAAGTTACATTCTATTGATTTTTCAAAGTTCATTTTGAATTTCTTTCATTGAAATGGAAGAGTTGGAATATTTCAGTAGTGTTTTGTTGTGGTTTACCTTGTCACAGTTACATTCTCTTGATTTTTTAAAGTTCATTTTGGATTTCTTTCGTTGAAATGCAAGAGTTGGAATATTTCAGTAGTGTTTCGTTGTGGTTTACTTTGTCACAGTTACATTTTCTTGATTTTTCAAAGTTCATTTTGAATTTCTATCGTTGAAATGCAAGAGTTGGAATATTTCTGTAGTGTTTTGTTGTGGTTTACCTTGTCACAGTTACATTCTCTTAATTTTTCAAAGTTCATTTTGAATTTCTTTCGTTAAAATGCAAGAGTTGGAATATTTCAGTAGTGTTTTGTTGTGGTTTACCATGTCACAGTTACATTCTCTTGATTTTTCAAAGTTCATTTTGTATTTCTTTCATTGAAATGCAAGAATTGGAATATATCAGTAGTGTTTTGTCATGGTTTAACATGTCACAGTTACATTCTCTTGATTTTTAAAAGTTCATTTCGAATTTCTTTCGTTGAAATGTAAGAGTTGGAATATTTCAGTAGTGTTTTGTTGCGGTTTACCTTGTCACAGTTACATTCTCTTGATTTTTCAAAGTTCATTTTGAATTTCTTTCATTGGAATGCAAGAGTTGGATTATTTCAGTAGTGTTTTGTTGTGATTTACCTTGTCACAGTTACATTCTCTTAATTTTTCAAAGTTTATTTTGAATTTCTTTCGATGAAATGCGAGAGTTGGAATACTTCAATAGTGTTTTGTCATGGTTTACCTTGTCACAGTTACATTCTCTTGATTTTTCAAAGTTCATTTTGGTTTTCTTTCATTGAAATGCAAGAGTTGGAATATTTCAGTAGTGTCTTGTTGTGGTTTACCTTGTCACACTTACATTCTCTTAATTGTTCAAAGACCATTTTGGATTTCTTTCGATGAAATGCAAGAGTTGGAATATTTCAGTAGTGTTTTGTCGTGGTTTACCTTGTCACAGTTACATTCTCTTAATTTTTCAAAGTTCTTTTTGGATTTCTTTCGTTGAAATGCAAGAGTTGGAATATTTCAGTAGCGTTTTGTTGTGGTTTACCTTATCACAGGTTTACATTCTCTTAATTTTTCAAAGTTCATTTTGGATTTCTTTCGTTAAATGCAAGAGTTGGAATATTTCAGTAGTGTTTAGCTGTGGTTTACTTTGTCACAGTTACATTCTCTTGATTTTTCAAAGATAATTTTGGTTTTCTTTCGTTGAAATGCAAGAGTTGGAATATTTCAGTAGTGTTTTGTTGTGGTTTACCTTGTCACAGTTATATTCTCTTGATTTTTCAAAGTTCATTTTGGATTTCTTTCGATGAAATGCAAGAGTTGGAATATTTCAATAGTGTTTTGTCGTGGTTTACCTAGTCATAGTTACATTCTCTTAATTTTTCAAAGTTCAATTTGGATTTCTTTCGTTGAAATGCAAGAGTTGGAATATTTCAGCAGTGTTTTGTTGTGGTTAACCTTATCACAGTTACATTTTCTTGATTTTACAAAGTTCATTTTGAATTTCTTTCGTTGAAATGCAAGAGTTGGAATATTTCAGTAGTGTTTTGTCAAGGTTTACCTTGTCACAGTTACATTCTCTTGATTTTTCAAAGTTCATTTTGAATTTCTTTCATTGAAATACAAGAGTTGGAATATTTCAGTAGTGTTTTGTTGTGGTTTACCTTGTCACAGTTACATTTTCTTAATTTTTCAACGTTCATTTTGGATTTCTTTCATTGAAATGCAAGAGTTGGAATATTTCAGTACTGTTTTGTCTTGGTTTACCTTGTCACAGTTACATTCTCTTAATTTTTCAAAGTTCATTTTGAATTTCTTTCGTTGAAATGCAAGAGTTGGAATATTTCAGTAGTGTTTTGTCATGGTTTACCTTGTCAC
Organism: Artemia sinica; assembly: GCA_027921565.1. Lineage (NCBI taxonomy): Eukaryota > Metazoa > Arthropoda > Branchiopoda > Anostraca > Artemiidae > Artemia > Artemia sinica. The sequence goes on from CM051256.1 coordinate 66,811,653, forward strand.
AGATACATCCTCTTGATTTTTCAAAGTTCATTTTGAATTTCATTCGTTGAAATGCAAGAGTTGGAATATTTCAGTATTGTTTTGTCGTGGTTTACCTTGTCACAGTTACATTCTCTTGATTTTTCAAAGTTCATTTTGGATTTTTTTCGTTGAAATGCAAGAGTTGGAATATTTCAGTAGTGTTTTGTCGTGGTTTTCCTTGTCACAGTTACATTCTCTTGATTTTTCAAAGTTCATTTTGGATTTCTTTCGTGAAATGCAAGAGTTGGAATATTTCAGTGGTGTTTTGCCGTGGTTTACTTTATCACAGTTACATTCTCTTAATTTTTCAAAGTTCATTTTGGATTTCTTTCGTTGAAATGCAAGAGTTGGAATATTTCAGTAGTGTTTTGTCAAGGTTTACCTTGTCACAGTTACATTCTCTTGATTTTTCAAAGTTCATTTTGAATTTCTTTCATTGAAATGCAAGAGTTGGAATATTTCAGTAGTGTTTTGTAGTAGTTTACCTTGTCACAGTTACATTCTCTTGATTTTTCAAAGTTCATTTTGAATTTCTTTCGTTGAAATGTAAGAGTTGGAATATTTCAATAGTGTTTTGTCGTGGTTTACCTTGTCACTGTTACATTCTCTTGATTTTTCAAAGTTTATTTTGAATTTTTTTCGTTGAAATTCATGAGTTGGAATATTTCAGTAGTGTTCTGTCGTGGTTTACCTTGTCACAGTTACATTCTCTTGATTTTTCAAAGTTCATTTTGAAATTCACGCATTGAAATGCAAGAGTTGGAATACTTCAGTGGTGTTTTGTTGTGGTTTACCTTGTCACAGTTACATTCTCTTGATTTTTCAAAATTCATTTGAAATTTCTTTCATTGAAATGCAAGAGTTGGAATATTACAGTAGTGTTTTGTTATGGTTTACCTAGTTACTGTTACACTCTCTTGATTTTTGAAAGTTCATTTTGGATTTCTTTCATTGAAATGCAAGATTTGGAATATTTCAGTAGTGTTTTGTCATGGTTTACCTTGTCACAGTTACATTCTCGTGATTTTTCAAAGTTCATTTTGGATTTCTTTCGTTGAAATGCAAGAGTTGGAATATTTCACTAGTGTTTTGTATCTGGGTTGGTTTTTTACAAGTCCAATAATTTGTCTTTGTTGGTTTAAATGTCTAAAGTGCATGTCTTTATCTGTTTCTATGTCTGAATCTATTTGTTTACATGTCTGGGTTGGTGTTAGGTTAGTTTAGGTTAGCTAAGTTAGGCTAGGTTAGCTAAGTTAGGTTAGGTTAGCTAGTAAAAATTTCTCCATGTTTAAGTTAGGTTAGGTTAGCTTATCATGAGCGCTCACGATAAGCTAACCTAACCTAACCTAACTTAAACATTGAGAAATTTTTACTAGCTAACCTAACCTAACTTAGCTAACCTAACCTAACTTAGCTAACCTAAACTAACATAACACCAACCCAGACATGTTAACAAATAGATTCAGACATAGAAACAGATAAAGACATGCACTTTAGACATTTAAACCAACAAAGACAAATTCCTGGACTTGTAAAAAACCAACCCAGATACAAAACACTAGTGAAATATTCCAACTCTTGCATTTCAACGAAAGAAATCCAAAAAGAACTTTGAAAAATCACGAGAATGTAACTGTGACAAGGTAAACCATGACAAAACACTACTGAAATATTCCAACTCTTGCATTTCAATGAAAGAAATCCAAAATGAACTTTGAAAAATCAAGAGAATGTAACAGTGACTAGGTAAACCATAACAAACACTACTGAAATATTCCAACTCTTGCATTTCAATGAAAGAAATTTCAAATGAACTTTGAAAAATCAAGAGAATATAACTGTGACAAGGTAAACCACGACAAAACACCACTGAAGTATTCCAACTCTTGCATTTCAATGAGTGAAATTCAAAATGAACTTTGAAAAATCAAGAGAATGTAACTGTGACAAGGTAAACCACGACAGAACACTACTGAAATATTCCAACTCATGCATTTCAACGAAAAAAATTCAAAATGAACTTTGAAAAATCAAGAGAATGTAACAGTGACATGGTAAACCACGACAAAACACTATTGAAGTATTCCAACACTTACATTTCAACGAAAGAAATTCAAAATGAACTTTGAAAAATCAAGAGAATGTAACTGTGACAAGGTAAACTACAACAAAACCCTACTGAAATGTTCCAACTCTTGCATTTCAACGAAAGAAATCCAAATGAACTTTGAAAAATCAAGAGAATGTAACTCTGACAGGGTAAACCACAACAAAACACTACTGAAATATTCCAACTCTTGCATTTCAACGAAAGAAATCCAAAATGAACTTTGAAAAATCAAGAGAATGTAACTGTGACAAGGTAAACCACAGCAAAACACTACTCAAAAATTCCAACGTTTGCATTTCAACGAAAGAAATCCAAATGAACTTTGAAAGATCAAGAAAATGTAACTGTGTCAAGGTAAAGCACAATAAAACACATTTCAACGAAAGAAATCCACAATGAACATTGAAAAATCAAGAGAATATAACTGTGACAAAGTAAACCACGACAAAACACTACTGAAATATTCCAACTCTTGCATTTCAACGAAAGAAATCCAAAATGAACTTTGAAAAATTAAGAGAATGTAACTGTGATAAAGTAAACCACGGCAAAACACTACTGAAATATTCCAACTCTTGCATTTCACGAAAGAAATCCAAAATGAACTTTGAAAAATCAAGAGAATGTAACTGTGACAAGGTAAACCACGACAAAACACTACTGAAATATTCCAACTCTTGCATTTCAACGAAAGAAATCCAAAATGAACTTTGAAAAATCAAGAGAATGTAACTGTGACAAGGTAAACCACGACAAAACACTACTGAAATGTTCCAACTCTTGCATTTCAACGAAAGAAATTCAAAATGAACTTTGAAAAATCAAGAGAATGTATCTGTGACAAGGTAAACCATGACAAAACACTACTGAAATATTCCAACTCTTGCATTTCAACGAAAGAAATTCAAAATCAACGTTGAAAAATTAAGAGAATGTAACTGTGACAAGGTGAACCCTGACAAAACACTACTGAAATATTCCAACTCTTGCATTTCAATGAAAGAAATCCAAAATGAACTTTGAAAAATTAAGAGAATGTAACTGTGACAAGGTAAACCACAACAAAACGCTACTGAAATATTCCAACTCTTGCATTTCAATGAAAGAAATTCGAAATGAACTTTGAAAAATCAAGAGAATGTAACTGTGACAAGGTAAACCATGACAAAACACTACTGACATATTCCAACTCTTGCATTTCAACGAAAGAAATTCAAAATGAACTTTGAAAAATCAAGAAAATGTAACTGTGATAAGGTAAACCACAACAAAACACTGCTGAAATATTCCAACTCTTGCATTTCAACGAAAAAATCCAAAATGAACTTTGAAAAATTAAGAGAATGTAAGTGTGACAAGGTAAACCACAACAAAACACTACTGAAATATTCCAACTCTTGCATTTCAACGAAAGAAAACCAAAATGAACTTTGAAAAATCAAGAGAATGTAACTGTGACAAGGTAAACCACGACAAAACACTACTGAAATATTCCAACTCTTGCATTTCAACGAAAGAAAACCAAAATGAAGTTTGAAAAATCAAGAGAATGTAACTGTGACTAGGTAAACCACGACAAAACACTATTGAAATATTCAAACTCTTGCATTTCATCGAAAGAAATCCAAAATGAACTTTGAAAAATCAAGAGAATATAACTGTGACAAGGTAAACCACAACGAAACACTACTGAAATATTCCAACTCTTGCATTTCAACGAAAGAAAACCAAAATTATCTTTGAAAAATCAAGAGAATGTAACTGTGACAAAGTAAACCACAGCAAAACACTACTGAAATATTCCAACTCTTGCATTTCACGAAAGAAATCCAAAATGAACTTTGAAAAATTAAGAGAATGTAAACCTATGATAAGGTAAACCACAACAAAACACTACTGAAATATTCCAACTCTTGCATTTCAACGAAAGAAATTCAAAATGAACTTTGAAAAATCAAGAGAATGTAACTGTGACAAGGTAAACCCCAACAAAACACTACTGAAATAATCCAGCTCTTGCATTTCAGTGAAAGAAATTCAAAATAAACTTTGAAAAATCAAGAAAATGTAACTGTGACAAGGTAAACCACAACAAAACACTACTGAAATATTCCAACTCTTGCATTTCAACGAAAGAAATTCAAAATGAACTTTTAAAAATCAAGAGAATGTAACTGTGAAATAGTAAACCACGACAAACCACTACTAAAATAATCCAACTCTTGCATTTCAATGAAAGAAATTCAAAATGAACTTTGAAAAATCGAGAGAATGCAACTGTGACAAGGTAAACCACAACAAACCACTACTGAAATATTCCAACTCTTGCATTTCAATGAAAGAAACTCAAAATGAACTTTCAAAAATTAAGAGAATGTAACTGTGACAAAGTAAACCACGACGTAACACTTTTGAAATATTCCAACTCTTGCATTTCAACGAAAGAAATCGAAAATGAACTTTGAAAAATCAAGAGAATGTAACTTTGAAATGGTAAACCACGACAAACCACTACTGAAATTTTCCAACTGTCCTAGTCGATTACGTCATTCTATGCCCATATATGGACTCCCGTCATGGCCTCCTGATAGGGTTCTACCGATTATGTAATCAATTTCTCAGAAATCCAACTGTCCTAGTCGATTACGTCATTCTATGCCCATATATGGAGTCCCGTCATAACCTCCTGATAGGGTTCTACCGATTATGTAATCAATTTCTCAGAAATCCAACTGTCCTAGTCGATTACGTCATTCTATGCCCATATATGGACTCCCGTCATGGCCTCCTGATAGGCTTCTACCGATTATGTAATCAATTTCTCAGAAATCCATTTCCCCTAGGGAGTCTATGCCCATATATGGTGCCCCGTCACGAGCTCATGAGGTTAGGTTAGGTTACGCAATCAATTTCTCGGAGACATGTTCTCTCTGGGGATTCCATGCCCATATATGGTGCCCCGTCGGACTGACAGCACAGGTGTTCTCCCTAGGGACTCTATGCCCATATATGGTGCTACCAGGTGGTCATATCACGATCAATAGGGTCATTTCTACTTAAACCATTTGATAAGTTGAAATCAGTGTTGTAAACTTGGCGGATGTCTGGTGGTGACTAACTCCAAGAATATATAAATGGAGTTTTGGAGTACAAAATCTCCAAGCATAACAATTTAGGGCTGATATCAATGTAAGAAAATGAATAAATATTAAAGGAAAATATTTTAACAGGAAACACTGGATCTGTCCAATATGTCATTAATTTATTAGTGCCAATAAACTTCATCAGCGAAAAATAAAGAATCTTTCAAAAAATGAAGTGTGTACCTGAACAAATTGACTTCATTTGTGCAGTTATGTTAGGTATTACCGTAAGGACAGTGTTAGGTAGTCTTTAAACTATAGTTAATTAAAAAATTTTACACGAAAAAGATGTAGGAGGATTTGGGGCCAAAACTTAAAAAAATTGGTATTTGGTTTCTCTGGGCCGGGGAGGGGGTCCTTTGGACTAATCCAGTAAGAGTTTGGGGAAGTCGTCTTTGTTTTCCCTCACTGAACACGTATATGAACTATTATAATTGCTCTTAAACAGCAACAAAATGAGTAAAAGATTCAAAGTCAATCAAAACCAGGATTGTATATTACGGACAATATTCTTACAGGAAGCAAGCGTTTGCAAATGTGACCAGATACTAAAATCGCACTAAACGAGGATTGCTCACATTTTAACTCAGTTTAAAAAAAAAGTGTGATACTTGCCATTTGGTTTTGGAAACGATAATTTTATCTTAAACAGTAATATTTATTAGTTAAACCCTTTCTGAAAATGCTAAAAAATGAACAGAGCCAAAATCCACGGGTGAATATTTCAGAATTTAAAATATACATTTGGGCTAAAATCTTATCGAACTATCGTGGATTTGAACTGAGGCTCATTTCTTGATTTGAATCTGATAAAGAGGGAAGATTGTAATGATAGGTGGCGACAAGGCTCATGCCTTGGAACTGGTTAGAATATTTTTCTGGGGATGATCGGGTAGGTTAACTCTCTCATTTTTTTCTGATGAAACTAATTTTTCAATAGCTAATCTTATAACGGACACCTCTCCTCCTATGCACAGGCATAACTAACGAATCCAGTATTTTTTTTTATAGTTTGTTCTGTCATTTAAAAGGACAATTACACAAAGAAGCCTTAAACCGTTTTGATGAAAGTTGCAATGTTTTCAAGAATCAGTTCTTCCGTTTCAGTAACGGTCGCGAGAAAATTTCACCTGTGATAATTAAAAGACATACACCATTTTTGTAACTTTTTTGGAGAGCTAAGAAACGGAAAAGAGTTTGTCGGCTGTGGTCGCTCTGAACGATGAGGCTAATGGAGATACATGGAACATATTCTAAAGCCACTATTTATGTTCTTTTCAGTGGTATAAATTAAGATCAATTATTCCGAGCGAATTCTAAAATTACTCCATTTTATGGTGTATGTTTCCTTTTTCCTTGACAAACAAGGAGACAAATACCAGATCCCCATGTTATAGCTCCATGATATAATCCTCTTCTGTCATTCTGAATTGCAACAATACTTAATAAAAAGCAGACATACTCCACTTAGTGGCGTACGTCTCTTTCTTATCTTCATAACGGCACGAGTTACGACAATTCTGACTGCACCATTCAATTCCTTGTGCTGTGTTTACCCCAGACACATACATAACTCATTTTTGACCGAAATGGCATATGTTGCTCCTTTTATTATCACAGCCCATTTAATCAATACATTTCTTATAAGGAAAAGAAAACAAAGTCATAAATTAATAAATATAGTTTCAAGAATTAATACTTAAAGGATGAAATATCAACAGAATTTAAATCATAAAATGAATTTACTCTATTGTCTTCTCAAAATTAACTTAAACTGTAATTTGCTTCTTTAGATGGTTATGATTGAAGCTATGTGACCCTTCGAAAAGTCTTCTGATACTAATCTCAGTGTCGAGCCCTTCCATGATAACTTAACATAGATACAACTTCAGACAGACCAAAGCCACTCAGCGTGGCATCTACATCCAGTTGAAGGAGACTCTCTGAATTTCGACATTCCCCCCTGCCCCAACCAATACCATAATAAATTCCTAATTACGCGCTACTGAAAAGAAAATGTATTTAAAACGGTAGATTACCTAGGTCAGCAATTCGACCGATTACGGGTGAAACGCACTTATTTACCTAAGTAATAACTTACTTAACTTGCTATAAGTAATATATTATATATATATATATATATATATATATATATATATATATATATATATATATATATAATATATATATATATATATATATATATATATATATATATATATATATATATATATATATTATTATTATTACTTTGAAACTGGCTAAGTAATTCACAACATCATAGTAATTCCAAGACCCTCAGAAATGAACAACAAAGGAATCCTGACTATAACTAGTAAAAAAAATGTGCTAAACATATCTTTGTTTTTTAAAATCTATATTGCACGATTTGCCACAGATTTGTAATCCATTAAGATAAGAAGCCCTTAAATACTATCCCGAACATAAAAAGAAATAGTAATTAAAGATTTGAAATTTGTAAGGTAAGAGACTCTTCTACTTGCCACGTAAGCAGGGGGCATGGATAATTTTTGGCCCCAAGTCCTCTCCCCACACACATACAAAAATTAATGCCTTAGTGCACACCAATACGCTGCGGAAAATTTGGCTTCAATGCCTTAAATACACCGAGATTATAAAATACCATGTATAACTTACTGTGTCCGACCAGAAGACTCCTGACTATCGGATGTATTAGCTGAACTGCTGTTTGATGGTCTCCACGGAAGCCAATTCCATGTACCGCCTCTTCTAGGAGTTACTTCCTCACCAGGAGTGGTATGTCCTTGGCAAGGCCGATTTCCACAACTTTCTGGGCCAGGAGAGTAAAAATTGCCACTGGCCCAGTACCGACTGTCTTCGTAAGATAGCCACGAAGGCCATTGAAAGGTTGGAGTGCGATTCTGAGCGCAACAGCCACAACAGGGGCCAGGAGGGTGACGTGGGTACAGGGACCGGCTTCTCATTTCTAGTTGCTCCCAATATTTCTTTTTCCTCTCATGTCTGCAAAAAGTGATAAAATAAATAAGATAATAATACAACAAATATGAAAACACATAAAAGCTAAACGATAAAATATCAAAGCAAACAAATTGATTAACATTGGCTGGTGGCTTGTATATTTGTAGTCGAAATTAGACCACCGCTAGACTATGGTTCAAATTTTCACCAGGCACTTCTCATAAATATTTCATGCAAAAAAAAAAAAAAAATAATAATAGTAAAAATTCCCTGTTCAGCCCTTCTCTAGGGTTTGAGATCGTTGAAACGAATGCTCATGCTTCGTGATAATTACTTTGAAGGAGTGGCTGTTAAAGATCTGAGGTATCTAGCGTAGACCATCCCTAATTTCTATTCCGTTAGCATGATAAGCTGATAATCTATTAGCATATAAATATATGATCGTTTTTTTCCAGGGATTATTATCACTCCCCAAATTTTTCTTTTTTTTTACGGATTTTAAACTTGACCGTAAAAGATGAGGGCTAAAGGAGGGAGTAGTAACACTCCTTTACACTCCTTAATTATAAGTTTTGATTTATTACATGCAACAACGAAATCTATTATTTATGAAGATTCTTAATAGTCAAAATGTATTAATTTTAAAGCTGCTCATTAAAATCCATTAGCACACGAATATATATATATATATATATATATATATATATATATATATATATATATATATAATATATATATATATATAATATATATATATATATATATATATATATATATATATATATATATATATATATATATATATTATATATATATATATATATATATATATATATATATATATATATATATATATATATATATATATATATATATATATATATATATATATATATATATATATATATCAAGGCCGTATCCAGGGGGGGGGGTTACCCGGTTTAAACCCCCCCCCCCCGAAATTTTTGACCGACTCGAAAATAAGTCAAAAATTAGTAAAACCTAGGTAAAAATCAGTAAAATTAGTCGAAAACTGAGTCAAAAATTAGTAAACCCCCCCCCCCCCCCCAAAAAAAAGTCAAAAATTAGTAAAACCCCCCCTGAACAAAAATCCTGGATACGGCCCTGATATATATATATATATATATATATATATATATATATATATATATATATATATATATATATATATATATATATATATATATATATATATATATATATATATATATATATATATATATTATATATATATATATATATATATATATATATATTATATATATATATATATATATATATATATATATATATATATATATATATATATATATATATATATATATATATATATATATATATATATACAAATATATATTCTGGCCTAAAAAAAACAATTTTCTGGCCTTTAAAACGATTTATGAAGGTCAGAAGTTTGAGAAAATTCGTGGGCCACATCATATTTGCCTCAATAGGGGCTGTATCGTTTTTAGTGTCCATAATGCAGGCAAAATTACGCAAGAAACATATGATGACAAGAAAAATCATATGATTGACATCATTTTTATGAGCACCATTCAAGAGAATAAATAACATCATTCCCCCCCCCCCCAGAGTGCACAATCGAGAATAAAAACGGTACAACCACTACTGAGGCAAATATAACGTATGTATGCTCTTGAAATGTACTCAAAAATATGACGTTACTCACGGAATTTGTTTCATCTAAAATTAAGACTGTTAAAACACGTGACCTATATATCGTGTTTTGGACCAGAAACTCCCATGGTGCCAATTTTCCCCCCAAAATATGGAACCGTTTTCAAGAATATATATATATATATATATATATATATATATATATATATATATATATATATATATATATATATATATATATATATATATATATATATATATATATATATATTATATATATATATATATATATATATATATATATATTATATATATATATATATATATATATATATATATATATATATATATATATATATATATATATATATATATATATATATATATATATATATATAAGTAGTGTGCTAATAGGCACCACGGAACCTACAGGAAAACCTACAAAACCATACACACTTTGAAACCTACATTCAACCCTACAAGAAAATGGTCAAAAGTGTAATAGATTGAAAACCTACATGAAAACTTACATTGAATTGCGCAAGGAAAACCCATGGCTGAGACATTAAACTTAAGCGTGAATATTTTAAAATTTGGCACACTATAATGCATGTTATGAAACTAAAGTCAAGGTTTTTTAAACTTGGCAAGGTATAATGTCGTCAAACATGTTTTGAGAGTATGGTCGTAATAATATAATTTATGCAGGCAGGTTTTTTCTGTTATTAATAAGAATTTCATAACAATGTACGTCATGAGTTCACGTGCACAATTTTTTTCTTAAAAAAAAACTGGTATGTTATAAAGTTGTCAAACATTTTTTGGGGAGTATGCACGAAATTATGTAACTCGATCAGAGTGGTTTTTCGAGGTAACATCCGTTTTTATTCGTCATTGAAATTCCGTATAAAATGTTCATGCACTACAATTTAATTTCCATTATGTTTTAACATATCGAGCATAGTACACTGAATTTTATTAACTTTGAAACAATGGATATTTCTATTTTCAACGTGAGTATAGTTTACCGAATTTCTTAATGTATTTCCAGATAAAAAGCATTTTACCAGTAAATTCAAATTTCAGGGGGACTTAGCCCCCCTCCCCTCCAACAATACAAACCCTTAAAATATGATGTGTATAGTCGTTAGAAAACGTTAAGTATGCTTTTTTCTATTATGTAAAACAAAAACCCCCTCCTCCATTGCTTTTTTACGACCATAATTCCTTACTTCTGGTTATTTCGTTCAAAAAATGTCCCTTTTTCTCAATTATCAAAAAAAATCTTTTTTTCCTGGTCTAAATGGAAAGCTTCGGTGTTACAAAGGAAGTGACAGTTTTGGGAATGAAATTTCACACGCTATTGCTATCATAAATTGATGGCATATGCTTAATGAATTAGCAACAAGGATGTTCCTTGACAAAGAGAGAAAATTGTATTTTAGGCTAATTAAAGGAAATATATTCTATTTTCAATTGTATTCCATGATTAAGAAGGTTTCACGATGTGAAAAAAAAACTATTTCATCGCATGGAAAGTAAGGGGGGAGGGAGGAGGGAATTCTTTATGCAGACTAATTTTTGAAATCCCCCTTCCCCCCAAACTCAAAATTTTACTTTAGAAGCCTTTTTAATTATTTCTAAAGCGCCAAGACATAGATTGCTACAAATATCAGAATCTACTTTATAGGGTAAATTATATTATGGGGAGATGTTTTTGAAATCCCCCTTCCCCCCAAACTGAAAATTTTACTTTAGAAGCCTTTTTGATTATTTCTAAAGCGCTAAGACATAGATTACTACAAATATCAGAATCTACTTTATAGGGCAAATTATATAATGGGGGAGATGTTTTTGAAATCCCCCCCCCAAACTAAAAATCTTCCAAAATTTTACTTTAAAAGCTTTTCTTTTTAAATATTTCTAAAGTGCTAATAGTTATAGCACTACAAACATCAGAATAAACTTTAGAGGTCAATTTATCTGTAAAAGAGAGGTTATTATTATTATTATTTCCTTACTAAATTTTTCTTCCTTTTAAAGGAGGAGGAAGATTCCTACAATCACTCTCCCCCCAAAAAGAGACCAAGATCGGGTGATACCACATCGATGCAAGCTGCAAGACCATCCATCATCAGATATGCTAGCTCTATTACAAGTTCTCTGGACCAGCCGGGACCCTCTCATGCCAGTGTCAGTTCTATACAGACCACTATGCAACCTGGTAGAAAATTCAAGAGGGAATGGATGCTTTCTCATAACGTTACTGCTGCTGCTGCACAAGATTGTGAGGTCACCCCCTATCAAGCATTGCCGGGCCCTTCACGACCAATGCAAGGCGAGAATGATGTGGCCCTTACAGCTCTCAACATGCAAGCTGCAAATTTAAATGTGAGTTTTCAAATATTATTTCTTGCTAATGATTCTTTTTCCCAAGTCAATTTGAAGGAGTGTGTGAGCGGTGCATGCGCCGCTTATTTTTCTGTCTACCCGATAATTCATGGAGATAGTATAATGAATATTGCAAATTCAATAAGGGCGTAATGATTTTCATTATTTTGTTGTGTGTGTGTGTGTGTGTGTGTGAGCGGTGCATGCGCCGCATCTACACGAAAATTCATTGAGATAGTATAATGAATACTGCAAATTCAATAACGACCTAATGATTGGTGTGTGTGTGTGTGTGTGTGTGTGTGTGTGTGTGTGTGAGCGGTGCATGCGCCGCGTCTACTCGATAATTCATTGAGATAGTGCAAATTCAATATCGACGTAATGATTGAATGGCATATATTTATTTCCATATCATTATTTCTTATGTTTGATCCGGGTGGTGAAATTTTTTCAATCTACATATCAACCAAATTGTATTTTAATGCTGATTTTGAATATCTTTAAATTATTTCGTTTACCTTAATCCATCAAAAGTTAAGAGAAAATTAAGATTTTTTGAAGTAGAAATTCTGATATCACATAATTTGTTTCCGCAGCGCGTTTCTATCTGACTTCAGAGACATAATTACTTATAGGCTAATGGAATATATATATAGGGGTTAGAAACGTATTTTCAACCTGTAAGAATATTTAAGCGTGTGTGCGCATGTGTGTGTGTGTGTGTGTGTGTGTGTGTGTGTGTGTGTGTGTGTGTGTGTGAACGTGTGTGCGTATGTGTGTGTGTGTGTGTCGTCTCTTTGTGTGTGTGTGTGTGTGTCTATGTGAGCGGTGCATGCGCCGCTTATTTTTCTGTCTACCCGTTAATTCATGGAGATAGTATAATGAATATTGCAAATTCAATAACAACGTAATGATTTTCACTATTTTATTTTGTGTTTGTGTCTATGTTGCTAACAAAATTTGTAATTATTATGCATTTGTTCTGTAAATAATGCTTTAAGCAAAAAGTATTTAGTTTAAATAATTCTAGGAGGAATTGAGTTTATGGGTGCTATGGAAAAAAATGAACATGATTTTTCAACTTTATGAAATAATGCTTATTTCACATAGAAAATAAAACCTTTTTTCTATAGATTAATGATATAGCACCGCCATTGGGTGATGAGACATCAGCATTTACTGAACCAATTCTATCACCACCAATGGAGTTCAGAGACGAACCTTCATTAGTTCTGGATAATATGGAGTGGCATAGGGGTTTTCTTAATGATGTTTTTGGGGGTATGGCTAGCCTAGACGATTTAACTTGTGATATTGACATGATTGAGGATCCGGAATGGGCAGATAGATTTATGCGTGAGCATTTAGGGGGTGTTACTAGTGCTTCTGAACCGGGTCCTCATAAAGAAATTCCAACACAGGACGATACAGGCTGGCTCGATCAATTGTCCCCTAACACCTTGGAATATGTGCTATCAGGCTTAGGGGACCTCATGCCACCTCCAACCAATGTAATTGAACAGACTGGGGGTGGTGTTATTGACAATTCTATGTCACCCCCCACCATTCCGCTTAATGATATAGCTAGTACTAGTAGTAGTAATACAACAACAACACAAGTATCCCCTCTTCCAGATTTTTTCTGTCCAACTCTGCCTTGCACCACACAAAGGTCTACAGCGCCAATTTCGGTGATCCCTTCAACTCTTCGGGGGATATAATAACAGATCCCTCGACCATTACACATTCATATACTAATAAGATTCGAGCCATTCTTGAACAACAGATGAGGGTGTGGGGAGTGACTTGTGGGTCAGTTTAAAAGCATCAATAGCACTAAAAATATTTTTTTTAATGAAAATGCGGGTGAGATGTATTCGAAGTACTTGCACACAGAGATGTTGGCAATTCGCCCGCATTTATCAAATTATGGGGAGGTTTTTCTAAATTGGGCTAATAGTATTCAAAGTAAGTGGGAAAATTATAACGAGGGGGTAGTGGATCTGTGGTTTTATTTATTGAAAGTTTAAATGTTAATATTTGTAGATTCAAAAAGGATTTTATTCTAAGAGGTGGGCATGGGGGAGGGAGGGCAATTGAATTAAAATATCATTCTGATTTAGAGGGATGTCAGGGGATACAACGAATCTGTTTCAATACGAGGCTGCAGTGTTTCAAGTATGCAATTTTAATTGCAGCATACAGACCTCTTCGAATTAATGCATCTAGGAAAAAGTTGGATGAAATGGCAGTTAATGGTAGGGAGGGTTCAAAGTTCCCCAAAGTAGATTTTAATTGTTTAAATGGTCAATTTCCCGTGACACTAAAAGGAATATATATTTTTGAGCGGGCTAATGCACATTTAAGGATTGGTGTCACGGTGTTACAGTATGAAACAGAATTTGAGGAGGGCCAGCGTTCAGATAAGAAGGGTGTATTATTTCCAGTGCGGGCTCCTTCAATTGAATCAGTAGAACATTGGGTGTGGCTTCTATACACTCCACCCACAGACTCCAATTCAATTGGTCATTTCAATCCAATTACGGATATTAGTAGGGTTCTAAGTGAGGGTAAAAAGCGAGGTGGTGTGTGTTATTACTGTTCAACATGTCTCTCAAGATTTCGCTCTGATTTAAAGTTAAAGCATCACATGAAACACTGTAAACGTCATGGATACCAGGCTGTGGAGACGGTAAGCGGAGATAGAGCGATCTTACGTTTTAAAAATTTCCAAAACACGCTCCTGCAGAGCAATAAGATCGCTTTGGACTGCGAAGCTAAACTAACAGACGTGTGCGATCCGTCAAATTCACATCGTGTTAAAATACATGAAGCCATAGGGGTCTCTTACGCTCACGCGCAACGAGATTCCAATACTACCATGCAAGTGCTGGATGTAGTTGAGATGTTGGGTGACGGCGAAGACTGCATGCGCTTGGCATTGGTCAGTCTAATCAAAACAGCGAACGGTGCAATTTCGCGCCTTCGTTATACAAACTATCCTATGCTCCTATGCTCCTAGATGACATAGTGGCCATTAAAAATCGTAAAATGTGTTGGGTTTGCAAGGGAGAATTTGATGATGGTGTTGGGAATGGGGGGAGGAGGAAGGTGATCGACCATGATCATTTGTGGCAGGAAATTACATCGGGAGGGAGTAACTTTAGAGGGGTATCCCATCAGTCAAGCAATTTAAACGTTAGACAGCAATATTTCGTACCTGTTTTTATACACAATTCCAATTACGACTTAAAGTTTGTTCTACCGGTGTTGGCCCGCATTGCCAAGGGTGGAGTTGTAGATGACGCATGGATAGATGGTTCTTTTTCATATAATATCATACCCAAATCATCGGAGAAGCTACTGCTGCTAGAATTCATGTGGAAAACAGTTGACAAGGGTAACACGTGCCTGAATAAAATCCGTTTTTTAGACTCTTTCAGCTTCTTCCCCAAATCTTTAAGTCAATTGATTCAGGTGCAGAAAAGTGACAATTTTTATAGCTTCCCCCTCCTCAAACAGCGCTTCCCCGATGATGAAATGTATGATTTATTAACGTGTAAGGGTATATATCCATATGATTATTACAACTCTGGCTCGACGCTAGATGAGGTGTCACTACCGCCCATTGAAGGTTTTTGCAATTCTCTTACTGAGAGTGAGTGCACCACTAGCGACTACGAATTTGCTAAGAGGGTTTGGGCAAAGGGTGGGTGTAAAAATGGGTGGGATTATTGTAAACTATACTTGGCCAGTGACGTACTCACTCTTCTGGACATTGTGTGCAAAAATACGGATAAAATCTATGGGGAATTTGGGTTGGATTTAGGTTATTATTTTTCCACTCCTCATTTGGTGATGGACTTGATACTTAAAATCAGCAAAGAAGAAATAGGTCTGATCGCCGATGTGGATCAGCATCTGTTTTTAGAGAGATCAATGAGGGGTGGGTATGTTTTTCACGGGGATCGTATCATGAAAACTGATCCGACCGAACAGCACACCGATGAAAAGTCGGACGCAGTTTTTTTGGATATGAATTCTCTTTACCCATCGGCAATGTCTCACTACTGTTTGCCGTGTGGCAATTATAAATGGCTTGACAATCCATGTGCTTCGAATTTCCCCGACATTGCCAGTGTTGAGGAGAATGCGGCACAGGGATGGTTTTTGGAAATTGACGGTGAAATACCCATGGAAATCCATGACTCGGTAAAAGACTTGTTTTTCCGTGCATAAATAGACCGGTGGGTAGGGACTCTCTGAGCCCCTACAATTTATCTTTAGTAGAGGACAGGAGTATGCACTGGGTACCTTCAAAACAAAAACAAATTGCCGACCTCAACCCGAAAAAGAATATCGTTGTTCATCACGTGCTATTGAAATGGATGGTGTCCAATGGTTTCAAGGTCACAAAGATTCATAGAGCCCTCCAATTTGATCAAAAGCCTTACATGAAAACGTTTATTGACACCTTTGTCAGTAAGCGTTCACAAGCGAAAACGAAAGTTGAAAAAGAAGTCTATAAACTCATTTTGAACTCAGCTTTCGGTAAAATGTGCGAGAGCGTACGAAACAGAAGTCGATGTGACATTGTAACCAATCCCAAAGATTGTGCTCGAATCATTGCGGACCCAAACTTCACATCGTTCACAATCATAGACTCTGATATGGTGCTCCTACACCGTAAGAAAAGAAGCATTGTTTTAAATAAAAATATTGCAGGCGGGAGTGCAATAACTGAAATATCCAAGAAACTCATGTTGTCATTTTATTATAATGTATGCAAGGTACAGTGGCCGATTGAGTGACAAGTTCAAGTGTATTATGGGGACACTGATTCACTCCTGTTAAAAGTCAAAACTGAAAATCTATTGAATGATTTGGAAAATGGCGAGTACATTAGCTCACGAATGGACTACACTAATTGGGACGAATCCCTCTACCCAGAGCTAGTGAAACGCCAGGCCCCTAATCAATTGTTAATGATAAAATCTGAAACGGGTAGCGATCTGATATCCAGTGGTGTGTTTCCTGGTCCGAAGGTATACTGTGTGGAAACGCACAGCAAGGATATCAAACAAGTTTGCAAGGGGGTATCTACACACTTTGTAAAAAATAATTTCGACATGAGTGTGTATAGAAACTGTGTGGAACGTAGTTTGGTCGCAAGAGCGAAAGTCATGGCGATTCGCTTTTTACAATTTAAAAACTACAAAGTTAGAGTTGAGAAAAACGCCATGTCTGCCATATCGGACAAAGTCTATGTACTTGAGGATGGTGTGAAGGTACTACCACTAATTTCAGACCGAGTTGAATGTATAGAGTACAGAAAACAACTCGGTCTAGAAAAATTAACTTAAATTCATTTAAAAAAGTATAAATTGGGAGGGAGGGTTTTTTGGGTAATTGGGTGTTTTTTAATTCTTTTTTTTCTTTATCATAAACAATTTTCAATGTGTGTGTGTATGCAAGGCAGATCAATTTCCACTATTTAATGCCCCCGGCCCGGGCCCATTGCAGCGGGGCCCCGCTTCCCGGCCCGCCGCAGCGGCCGCCCCCGGGGGGTGGGGGGATCCCATACCAAATCCTGTAAATAAAAGTGATATTATTTCAAGTGCTTTATCCTAATAAATGTTGCATTTTTATATAAATAAATAAACAAAAAAAAGTGTATTTATTTAAGTGTTTTTTCTCTGTGCCTATGTAAATGTTGTATTTTTTATTATAAATAAATTAAAAAAGTGTATTTTTTTCATGTTTAATGTGCTTTTTTCAATGTAATATCTTTTTTTATGTATTGTTACTTTTTTATGCGTATAATAAAAGAAAATATGATTCTTTATTCGTCTTCTTATTATTATTCTTGAATGGAGTAGTAATAGGGAAATTATTTAGTCATTAGACAGCCATAGTCTACAGTTAGTTGTCTAGGTGAACTGTTGAAGGGAACATGTATCAATTTAAACACCATTCAGATCGTTTCTGTGTGGGCCGTCAATGTCAGGCAAAACAACACTCTTAACTAAAATAATTAAAAATTGCGATAAAATGTTTGTGGAAAAGCCGAAAAAAAATCTACTACTGTTACAGTATTTGGCAAGAGTCATAGGATAAAATAAAAGCAATTGCCACGATGGGATTGGTGCAGATACAATTCATACAGGGACTTGATGTTTTCAGCATTATTGAACCAAACTCTTGGCTGATCATTGACAATCTGGCTGAATCTATTGAACAATGGTCCCAGGAAATGCTAAAACTGTTCACTGTTCTCTCTCATCATGAACAGATTTCCGTTACTCTGGTTCTACACAATCTCTTTCATCAGAGCAAATGTGTGCGAACACTTGCATTGAACTGCACCTACTACATCATCTACAGAGTTGTTCGTGATTCTAGCTCGCTAATAACTCTCAATAAACAAATCTATCCAGGTGCCCCCAAATTTCTACTCTCAGCATACAATCAAGAACTAATAAACCCTACGGTTCTATCCTATTGGATCTTAATCAAAATACACCCGAGGATCTGCGTGTAGTCACAGATATTTTCGACAATGAAATTACAGTATATCTCCCTGTGAACACTAAAAAGACCTATTAGTTGCTATCATGACACTGAAGAAACTACATGAAAATAGACATCTGTTTTCAGTTCTAAGCACTTCAAAACCTCTGCTTAGGAAAGCCATACTCAAACATGGTATTGACAATGATTTCATTAATCTAATATCTGAACTTTGTTTAAATTTGACCGAGGGTAATGTTCAACTGCCAGAAGTAGTTAAACAACAGGCAAAGCAACATCGTTCCATTGTACGTACATTGGCCTCTAAAAAGAAAGGAAAAAAATTTAAAAAGAAACGACTTCTTCAGGCGGGCGGTAGCTTTTTCACACTTTTACTGCCAATAATTGCAGGACTTGTAAACAGTTTTCTCTAGAGAATGGCAAAACCCTGTAAATTGACTCCAATAGAACTCGCTCTCTCACCCGTGGAACACTTTGAGAACAATCTGAGTAAATTCCTTGACAATGAGAATATTGAGGATGATAAAAAACTGCTTTTACTTCAAGATGCACTTCGCCGAGTGGACAAACATAAGCCCTATCGGTCGAAGCCCACTGCTGGTATTGATCACAAAAAAGAATCATCTCCTCAGGATTCTGTTGCTGGAACACAATTAAAGAAGGAGGAATTGGATTCGATTGTATTGAAAATTGGAAATATAATGCCCCACTCATATCATGAACAAAGTAAACGACTCCTAACCTATCTCATGGAAAGTGGTCAAGATCATATTCAAGTTGAGAGCAATGGGAAAGGGATTATAATTCAGGGCAAGAACTATAATCTACTTGATTTAATCTATGATATGGTTACAAATCGTAAAGGACTATTATCATTTGACGCTCATCTATACAACTTTCTAAATACATTAAACTTCCCCAAAAGTCCTATTAGCAATAGACAAATTCTAAAAATATTAAATGAACATGCATCATCAACAACAACAACAACACCATTAAAACATGAACATGAAGAAGAAGAAGAAGAAGATTTTAAATCAATCTTGGAAAATACTAGCACACCTAGTGGAAACTTGACAATGGTGGCGAGGAAAAAGCGAAAACGTATCATGTCACCATCACCATCCACAACTAGTATACAAAAGGGTAGCGGACGTTACACAACGTGTTTACGTTCAAAATGGTTGAAGTTCTGAAAGGTGCTTATGAAAATATTGGTGAGGCGGGGAGTTTAAGTTCCCCCACCACTCTTTCCAAAGTCACTGGTGTTCACACTAAAAGTGTACAAGACTATCTACAAAATGAATCAAGTTACACTCGGCACAGAAATAATAGACTTCGTGCTAATCAATATCGAAAAACTAAAGCCTTTTACCCACTGCATATAATGCAAGCAGATCTCCTGACTCTAGATGAGATTCAACGACGTCCCAATACACCGTACAAGTACATTCTACTTGCAATCAGTGTATATAGTCGTTATGCATATGCAATTCCATTGCGATCAAAGAGAGGCGTTGAAGTTGCTCAGGCCATTGAAAGTATTCTCGAACAGGATTCGTATAAAAAAATTCAAACGGATCGCGGTAGTGAATTTGTTAATCCCCATGTTGCAAAAGTACTAGTGAAATATAGTATACTGCTCTATCATAGTCATAGTCCTATAAAGGCTCCATTGGCCGAACGATTGATAAGAACTATTCGACTTTTAATTTCAAGATATTGTACATTGAAAAATAAATCGGCTTTTATTCATGATTTAGATAAAATCATGTTGATTTATAATCAACGACCTCATCGATCATTGTCCAACTCTGCGCCAACGGAAGTTCATTATTCTGATCATGATACAATTGACACCATTCTTAAACAATATTCCAATGAATCTATCGTCAAGAAGAAAAATAAATTCAATGTTGGTGATACTGTTCGAATTAATAGAACAACTAATGTTTTTGAAAAGTTACTTGTGGTCCACAGAACTTTTTAAAGTGGCAAAAATCCTAGACACTAAACCCATAACTTATCGCCTGCGTGATACCAAAGATGAAGAGATTCTCGGCGGCTTTTATGACTATGAGCTACAAAAAGTTAAAAATAATAGTGAAATCTATCAAATTGAAAAGATATTAAAGACACGTACTCGCAGGGGTAAGAAACAGTTACTTGTTCAGTGGCTAGGATACAACTCTGATTTTGATTTTTGGATCGGTGTTGAAGATATTGACAATGCCCAATGATTTCTATGTAACTTTCATGTCCAATGTTTCCGATCCTCTCTACAACGACTTGAATACGACAAGTGATTTTTGGACAAAACTCTCCCCCACCATCAAATTTGACGGTGCGTATGAAGTGGCTCTTGTCGACTGTATTCTCAAAAATACCTATGACATCCTGAGAAAGGATCGTGTGTATGATATAAAAGTTATACCATTCGATTGGACACTCTTTGTCGACTATGAATGGGTTGAAGCACTTAAATCTAGCGAATATCCACATGCCAAATTGAAATATATTGAATATGATAATATGACAGATTTGTGTCGTACAATCAATAGAAAAATCTCATATCGTAGGAATGGTACATTCCATTTTAATTATTTAATAGAACACGATAGGATTTACATTACCTCACCTGTTGACACTGAAATAATTATTCTCAATGATAATCTGAGAGACGTTCTTGGCTTTAAACAGAATATGATCAATGGGAGAAATGCCGGCACCGTTTACGGGATGGATCAAGCTATTTTTGCTGATTATCCACCTGGTTTCGCCTCGGACTCTTGCATATTTCTCTATGCATCCTTTGTGGAAACATCGAGAGTCGGTAATTCAAATGTACCCCTCCTACGTGTTCTTGAACGAAAAATAACTCATGAACTTGTTCATCACTATAATATAAAGCATCTTCAGTATGTTCCTGTAAACACTTCGTATTTGGAACTCTGTCAGTTAACACTAAGAAGTGAATTGGGCGATCCTCTAGCAATAACAAAAGGCTTAGCAGGGATTACATGTCATTTTCGACCCATTGTTGGCGATAGCACAATCACCTAAAATGAACAATAGGAGAATTCCATTTGTCTGTCCCGATATCGATTGCTATGTTGGTGCTTTGAGTCCACGTCAAATAGGCAATGGATTGGACTACTACAAGGGGCGTACTACAATGTCTGGCTATGGTCTTGGTAGCTGGTTTGCTAGGCTATTTCGTTCTGCACTACCCCTTGCCAGAAAATATCTTGTACCTGCTGCATCAAATTTTGCTGCCTCAACACTACAGGACTGGGGGTCGGGCAAGAACTTCAAGGAGAGTGTTAAGGAAAATATTAGATCTTCAGCAAGAGCCGTTGGTGAGCAACTAAAATCTCGACAAAATGGGGAGGGATTGAAAAGGATGCGTGCGCGTCATTCACTCATCAGTCTCCACCCAGGCGGGAAGCGAAGGACATCAACAAGGACTTTGAGTAATAAAACAAGGAAGACCAATAAGCAGCAGAAGAAGAAGAAAAAGAAAAAGATTGTTAGATCAAAGAAGGACTTCTTCTCTTAAGATGACTTATCTCCCCCACAAGGAATCATATCCATCAATTAGTTCCTCATTGAATCTATTCAATGCTGAAAATGTTGATGTCAGTGTCAAGTATGGCTACTATGAACAATTTCACCCCCAACAACCCCTCTCTGAAAATATAAACTTTCAAATATTTTCCAATGAAGACCATTTCATTGATTTGTCATCAACATTTATTGATTTAAATGTTGCGGTGAAGAAAAAGTCAGATAATACAACTCCAAATGCTGGCGATGGTCTCTCCTACGAGAACTGTATTCTACACAACCTATTCAAGCAAATTAATGTATTTATTAATGGTACTTTGGTGAGCACTAGCAATAATTTATCCAACTATGCAAGCTACATACAATTTATGATGATGACACCAAAGGCATACAAGGAGTTGAGAGGACAATCATTGGGCTATGAATATCGATCAGGTGTTGATACTGACGGCGAGTTGACTACTGCAGTGACCCAGGAGTATCATCTGGTTGGAAAATTAAATCATGAGATATTCAATATATCCCAATGGCTACCCCCCAATGTCAAGATTGACATAAAGTTACAGCTGGCCCCATCAAATTTCATTTTGAGAAAAACACTTCCTGCAGCACCCGATGCAAATGTCATTATCACATCGGCAATTCTCCACGTCCGAAAACAACAGGTTATGAGCTCTGTTGCATTGGCAGTGGAAAACCTAAGAGCCAATGGTAACAATATTAAACTTCTTGTCGCCCATACGATCACCAATCAACGTCACATTGCCACCGGCTCTCGTAGCTATAGCGATTCATCATTTATCAATGGAGAAATCCCATCAAAATTGGCTTTGGCCTTTGTGAAGAGTGGCAGTGCCATTGGATCCTTGACTGAATCCCCCCATGATTTTAATTTTCTCGGTCTATCTAGCCTTGTGTGCAAAGTGAATGGTATTCCACTGTACACTCTATCTTTTGACAAAAAAATCCTATAGAACTCTGTACGAGTTGACCATGCAATCCCTAGATCATGACTCTCAACTATTTGAAAATGGAATAACCGATTCAATGTTTTCAAAAATTCATGGGGTAATTGTTTTGGACTTGTCGGGGACTCAGGATATGAGCATAGTACGAACAGGGAATGTACGTTTAGAGTGTACATTTGCCGATGCTCTGACTGAGAGTATCACGCTAATATCATTGAGTCAATTTGAAACCTATTGGGAAATCACACCCGACGGCAGTGTTCTACTAGACCTAGCACCATGAACACAAACCAAATAATCAACGTATATAGTATGGATCCATACATGTCCCAGTACAAGTCCTATTGCATACCTTCGGACTTCATTGAAAAAATTCTAAGTGTTAACAATACCCTAATCATTGTTTATAGCAGTCCATCGACTTTGAAGACCGGCCATTGGCTATGCATCTTTCAAACAGCGAAGAATATTGAATTTTTTAATCCTCTTGGCCTATCGTATAAATTCTACACGCCATACATCAGCAACTTTATTGGAAGCAGTGGGAAAACCATTATTCAAAATCAAAGAAGAGTACAAGATTTAACGCCTAAGACATGTGGCTTTCATGCACTACTCTTTTTCATGTTCAGATGTCGTGGCTACACCTACAAGCAGTTTCTTGACATCTACGTTGACTTACCTCGATTGAACGACTTTCTAGTGGAAAATATACTTACAAGCGTGTTTAATATTGATTTTAGTGCCCTACGAATAAAATGTTCTAAAAATGTATGTGAAATTGTTTATTAATAAATGATAAAATTTATATACATGATAAAACGACTTTTCTACTCTTTAGATTTCATCTTCTACTAGGTATAGGTATTTGTCGACAACAACTAGTGTAGGTAGATTATCTGAATTCACAGTGTACTGATCCTGATGTACTTCAATGTCAGGGTCACATTTTCGACAGTAGAGTGTAACTTCACTCTTGTCATATCTCTTTGTATAGTCAATGATACTATTCTCATTCATTCTATAGAATTCACATGTTTCAATTTGCTTATTTGAAGCAATTTCACAAACAGTGTCCTCAAGTGTCGAATCACATTCCGTCACAACCAAATAGAAATCAGTGGGCTTATAATCATAAGACCCATTGTCTTCACAACGATGACGTAGAAACCATATTCTTTTGTTGTTCCAGCAGTTGAATCGCTGACCCGGCCCCTCCTCCCAGAACAATCGAAAACCACGACGATACCAATCTCGTAGCAATAAACTAAAATCACGGTTAGGATTCTTTCCAATCATACCGGGATATGTATTCTCCCACTGATTACATTTATCATAATGGCAATTGGAGCATAGGTGGCCTCTAGGATGAGAGTCACACACCTCTTCAAGACAGGAATTACAACCTTTAATTTGTACAGCATATCCTCTATGCAATTTACACGGGTTGCATAATCTACACTTTTCATCATACTCATCAATCATTGTGCAATTCTCACATGATGACCAGCTGCCCAGTGTGTACATACATAGCGGACATGTATGGAACATTTTTTCATGTGTTGACACTCTCACTGCCACAATGAAACTGA
This sequence comes from Artemia sinica, assembly GCA_027921565.1. Lineage (NCBI taxonomy): Eukaryota > Metazoa > Arthropoda > Branchiopoda > Anostraca > Artemiidae > Artemia > Artemia sinica. The sequence continues at coordinate 66,836,596 of CM051256.1, forward strand.
GCTAGCAACAACAAAAATTGTCTGAGATAGAGAGAGAGGAGTGAATCATCCTTGAGCACCATCTTTCTCATGAAAAAAAAGTCCTAAATTTCTAAACTAATGCTTAAAAGCATATCCACAATATCATTTTGCCGTGTCGTGATCAATATATCAATAAATTGTGTAAATGCATTTGGACCACGATGTAGAAGCTTCATACAATAGTCTAATGATGGAGAATCAGTTTTCATTATATCGACAAGCATTCCCCGAGATAAATATCTTCCTTTGAATAGACAGCTCTAGAAAATCGTCATCTAGAATCAAATGTTTTTCCATAAACACTAGATTCCCCAAGATTCGCTCTTTCTCAAATCTATCCATTTTTTTTTTTTAGTCCTAACACTCTCACAACCAACTTCAGACTAACCAGAATTTCTTTTTGTACTCTAAAAAATATACGCTAGTCTACTATAGAAAGAAAAATACCTTTGATTTAGAAACAATTTTATTCAACATAATTACAATAATAATATTCACTGATGCATTTTGTTCTCATCAATATATTTCGATAGGACATCTAATGCTGACCGAAGTTTATTTATATGGAGATACTCACTTTCCCAGCAAAACATAGTTGCTCCTCCTGCTTAGACTTGCTGAATGATATCACATATCTAGCATACATACTGTCCCATTCAAGGCATAGTCTACAGCCAGCGGTTATTTCCACAGCCACATTGGGTACTCGTATATCGTTGCTGCTGCTGTCGGCTCCATCATTAATCTCCAATAATGTAAATGCACCACTCATTTTTTCTCCACTAATATCCTCTCAAATAAACTATTCTCTCTGAATTCAATTCTCTTACTAATATGAATTGTAGTGAAAACCATTCCTTTTATTCAAATCCCAACCACAAATCAAGTTATCGTATATTGAGCAACCTCTAATGTCTCTGATTGGCTCATAAAAAATGTCTACGTCAAACGGTATATTCATTGTGCAATTGACAACAATAACAAAAACTTTGCCAACTTTTCAAAATGTTCACGCTTAAGTTTAATGTCTCAGGCACGGGTTTTCCTTGCGCAATTTAATGTAAGTTTTCATGTAGGTTTTCAATCTATTACACTTTTGACCATATTCTTGTAGGGTTGAATGTAGGTTTCAAAGTGTGCATGGTCTTGTAGGTTTTCCTGTAGGTTACGTATATATATATATATATATATATATATATATATATATATATATATATATATATATATATATATATATATATATATATATATATTATATATATATATATATATATATATATATATATATTATATATATATATATATATATATATATATATATATATATATATATATATATATATATATATATATATATAAAATATATATATAAAATATATATATATATATATATATATATATATATATATATATATATATATATATATATATATATATATATATATATATATATATATATATATATATATATATATATATATATATACATACGGAATCTTCCGCAATAAATTTTCCGGGGGGAATTTTCAGCAACACTGGAATTGTCAGGGGGAAATTCTCCTGCCTGGGGGGGGGGGGTATTTGTGTGGTAAAAACTTTCTATGGAGGGATTTTTCGTGGGGGTAGGAATTTTCCATAAAGGGGAAGCCGGATTTACCGACATTATTTAAGAACGATCAGATATTAAATAGAATAAAATACGTTTTTTTCAAATGAAAGTAAGGATCAATATCAAAACTTAAAACGAACAGAAATGATTGCGTATATTGGGGGGGGGGGTTCCCTCCTCAATAACTTGATCTTTACACTTAAGTTTGACTTTTTCCCCAATTCTTTAAGAACGACTCTAAAACACAAGGGCTATTTAATTGGAACAACAAGAAGCTCCCCCCTCCTCAGTACCTCGCTCTTCGCGCTAAAGTTTTTTGGTACTTTTCAAAAAAGCTTCTTATCGTTCCAATTAAACGGCCTTTGCGTTTCAGGATAACGACACTCGGAAACAGCTTACAGTATTAAGTTGAAAGTTTCAGGACGTGCTGAGGATGATGTTGAACTAGTCAAAAGACACTCTGTGCCAGCCAAAAATTATATTTTGGTCTTTAGAAGGCAGGGGGCGTTAGCCCTACTCCTTTTTTGCTACTTTTTTGCCCTACTCCTTTTTTGCCCTACTAATTTTTGCTAGTTTTTGGGTTTGATTCGGTTACTTGTTGTAATTTCTGTTCGTTTTTGATTTCGTAATTAATTGATGGGGTTGAAAGTTTTACGATTAAAAAATTATTCGACTTAATAATGCTCATCTTTGGTTTAATGTAGCTCTTCACTTTTCTTTGAAAAACTTCTTTTGTGGAATATTTTTATATTGAAAGACAACCTAATTCAACCTAATTTAACTAAGAACATTAGTTTCTTAGTTAAGTAAAAAAGGTTTATTATTGTTGACCACTGTTAGCTAAGAGAGGAAAACAAAATCAATAAGGTCCATGGAGTGCTTTTCTCTATGTAAACATTGAGCAATCAGGCTTCACTTGGTTAGGCAAAAAACTTGAGATGCAACTACATTGGACTTGGGATAGGTAGACAACTTTAGATTGGCTCAAAAACTTGATTGTAGTAAGTACGCTATTCGCGATCATATAGTGAGAAAAACAAAATGGCGATTTCAAAAAGCACATTCTTGAGAATGAGTGTGCACTTCGGCTAAGGTAACTCAAAAGACAAAATGATACGTACACAAATTTCTGATACTTAAGTAAAATTTTATAGAAAGACCGGGAAAACTGGAAAATGCATTCGGGGTTTATTTACAATTAATGAGATACGCCGACACAAATTTTGAAAAAAAAAACTGAAATTCCAAATATTTAAACAACAGAATCTCCCAGCGCTAATGAGCTGACATTTTCTAGACCCCAAAAATGGAGCGAAACACAGTTGTAATTTTAATACCAAAAGCTCAATTTCAAAAACATTCCTGCGAGTGAAAAAACAAGGTACAACACCTTTTTGGAAGAAAACGGAAAATTCCTAATATTTTTATAACCAAATAAGAAAGAAAAAAACGGATTGTATTAATCAAAAGAACTTGTTTAGTTTAGGGCCGGACTGTAAATCTAGGTTTTAGAAAGAAATGTGACATAAGACCGGATGAAGCAGTCGCGCAGTCAACTAGCAGTGCTGAATAATTATGTATTGCCATTCCAATTAATCAAACAGTTCGTGGTAACGAACTGTAAGTAAGGTGAGACCCGGCTCAAGAGTAACCGAAACTCTAAAAAACGGAATTTTGATACTAATAGATACATCAGAAGAATCAACTTTTTATGCTGGTTTCAAATATATAGGTTTCATCGCTTTTAGTCTTACCCATCAAAAGCTACGCGCCTGAGAAAATTTGCCTTATTTTCGAAAAAAGGGGGAAACAACCCTAAAAATCATAGAACTCTAATGAAAATCACACCATCAGATTCAGCATATCAGAGAACCCTACTATAGAAGTTTCAAGCTCCTATCTGCAAAAATGTGGAATTTTGTATTTTTTGCCAGATGAAAGATCACGGATGCGTGTTTATTTATTTGTTTCTTTGTTTTTTTTTTTTTTTTTTTTTTTTTTTTTTTTTTGTTTTTTTTTTTTTTTTTCCCAGGGGTGATCGTATCGATCCTGTAGTCCTAGAATATCGTGAGAGGGCTCATTAGAACGGAAATTAAAAGTTCTAGTGCCCTTTTTAAGTGACCCAAAAAATTAGAGGGCAACTTGGCCCCCTCCCACGCTCATTTTTTTTCCCGAAGTCACCCAATCAAAATTTTGAGATAACCATTTAGTTCAGCATAGTCGAAAATCTAATTAATGTGTCTTTGAGAATGACTTAATCCCCCACAGTTCCCGGGGGAAGGGCTGCAAGTTATAAACTTTGCCTATTGTTTACATATAGTATTGGTTATTGGGAAGTATACAGGTGTTTTCAGGAGGAATTTTTTCTAGTGGGAGGTCGGGGTCGGAGTAGGGGTTACGGGGGAGGATCTTTTCATGGAAGATATTTTCTTGGGGGAAGGAACATTTCCATAACTGATGGGGTTTATGACAGTTTTACGATTAAAATTTATTCGACTTAATAATGCTCATCTTTGGTTCAATGTAGCTCGCCACTTTTCTTTGAAAAACTTCTTTTGTGGAATATTTTATATTTCCCAGCATTATTTAAAAAACGATCAGAAATTAAACAAAAAAAGAACAATTTTTTCAACTGAAAATAACGAGCAACATTAAAACTTAAAACGAACAGAAATTATTACGTATATGAGAGGGTTCGCCCCCTAGTCAACACCTCGCTCTTTACGCTAAAGTTTTTTAGTACTTTCAAAAGAGCTATCTATTCTAATTAACCGGCCTTTGTGATTCAGGGGTTTGTGATTCGAACAAATTCAAACTTCAGCGTAAAGAGCGAGGTATTGACTAGGGAGCGAACTCCCTAATATACGTTATAAAAACATACGAATATAGAAATTCGTTACGTAAGTTAATTCGTAAGTTACGTCAGAAAAAAATTTCGAGAAAGCCAATTAGCCAAAAAAAGGAAAATTAATATGCGAATTTCGTTTTAATTATGCATTTACGGTGAGCCAAAATCAAAGCTGCATTAATTCAAAAACGTTCAGAAATTAACTAAAGAAAAAATTTTTTTTTAACTGAAAGTAAGGAGCGACATTAAAACTGAAAACAAAACGAAATTATTCCGTATATGAAAGGGGCTGTCCACTCCTCAACGCCTAGCTCTTTACGCTAAAGTTTGACTCTGTCTCACAACTTTATTTTTTAAAACATAAAAAACTTTAGCGTAAAGATTGAGGCGTTGAGGAGGGGACAGCCCCTTTCATATACGGAATAATTTCTGTTCGTTTTAAGTTTTAAAGTCGCTCCTTACTTTCAGTTAAAAAAAACTTGTTTTTTTTAGTTAATCCCGAAAATAAACGGATTTTGGAAGTTTCATCGTTGACGGTTTATTTTGGGAAACTTTAGAAACAACATGTAGCCTATATTTATAGTTACGAGTCAGTGAACTGCTTTGGATAAAATCTTTTAAAAATCTAATAAGTGGACTTGGTCATTTTGGCAAATGAAACTTGCAGTAAATATTGTTCCTGGCAGTTGAAACTCCACAAGCAATCCACCTTTTGGTCTTCAAACCATTTCAAACAATTGCAACTCGCTTCCAATCATCAGCGGCGACATTTTATGAAGAGTACAAAGCTTTGTCATAGATGTGACAAATGCATCAATCATAAATCAATTGTGCATTACTTTTGGTGCTAAAATAGTTTTTTTTTAATTATGATAACACATCTTCCCTTTATAGCCAATCGGAGGTTAAATAAAAACAATCCTCACAAATTATACCTTTTATCCGAATCCCCTCACAATATTGGTGTCAGAAAATTTTGCCCTAGCTACACCAAAGCTTAATTTCCCTATAAAATCTTGTCTTACATAATATATACAGATAGTGGAACTAGGCAATGTTCATTGCTAATAGAAGACACACTGTTTCTCAATAAATTGCAGTTCTATGGATCCTAGCATCCTTAATTGAGGATTACACTCTCTTATCTCCTTTCATGTAAAAATGGATTTCGCGATCCTTAATCCAGCTTTTCGGTTCATTAACTTTGCGGGTTTGGATCTAGTTAATCTGTTAAGATAAATTAGACGTGTGAATTAACAATTCCTTCTACATGTAAAGAACGATTATAAATTAAGACAAGCCAAAATTCCAACACCATTACAGGGGGACTGTAAACAGTCTCATTTCCCTGCAAATAGGATACAATTCCATCTTCCTAAAATACAGTAAAAAGGAATTTGAAATATATGCATATTTTGAAATAGGATGCATATTTTAACCCACGATTCGAATCTATATCTATCTCACAATTATTCTTTTCAACGTTTGGTATCTTAAGTAAAAGAATAGCTATATACCAGAGGGGTTAGCACAATGTTTAGGGTACCCCTCCTCAAAATGTGGCATAAATGTTGCTCATTTTAACTATTAGTAAATCTCCAGTTTGCTAAAAGAACATCAGATAGGTTTTTTTCGGTACGTTTTTGATTTGTATCCAAATTGAACGCATCTATATACGGCAGTGTGGCCAGATTGGCTTATTTTATGCCAAACTGGCTTATTTTGTTGGCGACTGGCGTGAAAATTTTTGGGACTGGCTTGTGGCTTAAAACTTGGCTATTTTTATTTTGAGCTGGCTTATTTCTTGGCGTGATTTACTTTTTCGGGAAGAATTTATATTTTTTGGCAATTCATCTGATTTTCGAAGGAACGAATGCTCACGAAAGGTCAAAATCACGTTTTAACTCTATGGTCAAAATACGAATCTAACCGCGGCACTGCGGTGAAGTTTTCAAATCCTAAGAGACACGTGGCTTCGTAACAACAGCATAAAAAGCATTAGCCATTAAGTCATGGGGTCGAACTACAGCTGAAGGTACATTATATTAGCTGTTACTTATTAGTATAGAATAACGCCAGGAATCAAACTCATAACAGGCATGTCTGTAGCATCTACAGATCCTGTTTAACTGTTTAGTTCATGTGAGTCGTCCAGGAGTCGTCATGCTGTCGTCATGTACACTCTAGCTATTTTCTGTGGTTTATATCTCTGTACAAACAGATTGGGTACACAGCCTAGCCGACTGGGTACACACCCCAATGCATTGGGTACTGTCCCCCAATATATTGGGTCCCCACATACCCGTTTTCACTTTTTGTCTAGGCCTATTCTGAGAAAACACATTTATTTATATTTGAGGTTTTCTTTGCATCACTTCAGTTTAAATATGCTCAAAGGAAGAAGCAAATTGGTCATTGGTTTTCTCAGAATACATGCAAAAGTGAAAATTGTTATGGGGCAGTTGGGGATATTAATTGTTTTATGTACTACCATCAACATAATGAGCTACTTCACCCCTGCAGTAGTACACCACAGGATCTGTACCTAAGAATTTGAGTGCTACACCCCACAATCAGTACTACATTAAACATGGCATAGGTCCTACTACGCTATATATGGAGTAGGTCCTGCTATGCTATATATGGAGTAGTACACTTGGTTAGATGTAGGTATCAAATTCTGAGGTACAGATCCTGTGGTATACTACTACAGTGGTGAAGGAGTACATTATATGTTGATGGTTGTACATAAAACAATTAATCCCTACCTGGTATGGGGGGATCTGATCTGAGCTGTATCTCTGATTAGAATGCAGTATGTCCTTTACCTGGCAGCTGAGACTTTAATCTTGACCACTACTAATTTTCAGAATTATCAATCTTGGCCAATAGTCTACAAATCTTGACCACAACATTGATAATTAAACATGAGACATTACCTTTAACAGACAGCAACTATGGAAGTTATCCTATAGTTTTGTTATTTAGAAAAAAACCTTTCAGATTTTGAAATAAACAAGGTTCAATGTTATATTAAATTTAATCAATCAACTGTAGACAATCAAGGCAAGTGTCCTGAAAATCAGATCATTGACCCCTCTTCTTTCTGGGCTGGGTTGACAATAGATCCAAATCTCTAATTTGTTCTTCTTTTCTCATGATAAGTTCATACACTTCTTCTTGGGAGAATTCAATTTTTACTGAATGAGATAATCCCTTACTACATAGTTTCTCTTGTTGCAAAAATTATGTTGCTGTTATAGTAAACTGCCTTGTTGTAAACACTGCTTTTAATATTCAAAATGTGGATGAATATGGAAAGATGTAAATCAGCTATTATCTAATAATGTGAGGTAACATCATAGTAGGGTTTATCAAATTCAATATAGTCAGCGTATTTTGACCTACTATATAGGGTGTTGTAGATTTAGATCCATTGACAGTTTTCTTTCCAGTATTTTACAATTCAACAGTATATGCTCAGGGGTTTCTTCTGTGTTTTTACAGTACCTACAAAATGGGCTATTGGCAACTTCTCCATTTGGCTGCTTTATTTTGTATGAAGGAGAGTGGTGTTTGAAGGTAGCTGTATTTGAACACAGGCAGTTGAACCAGACTGGTTGTATACTGGTTGGAAAGGGGGATAAATTTAGTGGCTTTAATTCAAGCAATGTTTTTAGTCATAATCTAGTTGTATCCCTTATAGTTAGAGATTTCACTGGTTCCATTTGGCTTTTTGCTTCTTGCTTTTCTATCTTGTCTGCTTTTTCATTTCCTTCTTTACCTAGATGACTAGGTATATATTGAAATTTAGTAACAAAGCCTAATCTTCCAAGGCTGCTTAGGTTTTCTTTGGTTTGATGTAGGCCTATGCCCAGTGTTTAAAAGTTAGTGTTTCATAGGATATAGAGAGCAGATTTAGAGTCAGAGAATATTACTATATGTTAATTGCTCTGTTTCAGTTTAATTAGGGTCTCTAAGCACAAATTGATTGCAGCTACTTCAGCTGTTAGTGTGCTGGTCCCTGCCTTGTGTTTTTTCACAATGCATAGGCTGAGCTCTTTTAAAAAGCATCCACTTCCACATCCCTCTTCACTTAAAGATCAATCAACATATACTTGGGCATATCCATTAAATTCCCTTTTTAAGAGCTGTTTGAAATCATGGATTGCAGTTTGGGATTCAATTTGTTCCTATTTTGAGGGGAGGAATTCTAGTTTAACCCTGGGGTGATTGATCCCCAATTAAATTCGAATTCAACTCCTCCATACTCTCCTCCAGACTGCTCATGCTGGGTGGGCTTATAATAAAAATTAACCAGGAAAATATTAATTTTTAACAGATTTAATCAGTCGGAATAACATAACTACAAGTGTAACTTGACCCCACAAAACCCATGGAGAAAGGTATTTAAGTTATGACATTTGTCCATTGTTTATATAAAGTTTTTGCTATTGAGAAAGATGTATGAATTTTTTCCATGGGGGGGAGGTTTTGGGCACTAGGCCTAATGGAAGGAATACTCATATAAACTTCAGAGAGGGCTCATTTGATTGGAAATTGAAAGTTCTAGTTCACTTTTTAAGCATCACAAGATATTGGAGGATAGCCAGCTCCCCCTCCCCCAAACCTCTTTTTTTCCTGATGCATCCAATAAAAATTTTAAATGTATCCAATAAAAATGTTAAAAGATCATACAACAAAAATTCTGGTGCCAACACAACCCCCCAGGGCCCAGGGCAGGCATTGTAAGTTGTGCCCTGGGGGCATATATGAGTCTTATGGAAGGGATGCTCATATTCACTTCAAAGAGGGCTCATTTAATTGGAAATTGAAAGTTCTAGTTCAGTTTTAAGAGTCAAAAGGGATTGGAGGGCACCTAGCCCCCCTCCCCTCCATTCCCTTTTTTCCTCAAACCCATCCGATAAGAACTTTGAGAAAGCTTTTTTTTTAACTAGTTCAAAGATCATATACCAAAAACTCCAGGGTCAACACAGCCCCCCAGGGCCCAGGGGCAGGTGTTGTAAGTTACGCCCTGGGGAATATATGGCTCTTATTGAAGGGATGCTTGTAAAAACTTCAGAGATGGCTCATTTGATTGGAAGTTGAAAGTTCTAGTTCAGTTTTTTAAGAGTAAAAAGAGATTGGAGGGCAACTAGCCCCCCCCCCCATGCTCCTTTTCCCCAAATACATCCAATAAATATTTTGAGATAGCCATTAAGTTAAAAATTGCTCAAAAGTCAGATAGCAAAAATTCAGGTGTCCTCACTACCCCCCAGGGCCTGGGGCAGGCATTGTAAGTTGTGCTGCATTGGGTCACAGAGTATCATTATAGTAATCGGAGGTCCGACTCAGTGAAATTATGGGATACAGAAATTGCGGCGCACACACGGACAGTGCTCGAACTAACACAGGAGAAATCGAGCCGGTGGGCGTCCTCGTCAATAATTTTCCCCGAACTGTTGGACAGGAAAGTAAGCATGGTCGAGCATTTTCTGAACATAGCGCGCGGGAATTTCTGTAAAGTCTCTAGAGTTCCACATGGGGTAGCGGTTTATCGCAATTCTACTAAATGCAGCCTCAAAATAATCTCTACACTGGAACTGAACTTCCGCAAACCAGGGAACGAATTGAAAGGTGGATAATGCCAGTAGGATCAAAGGACCTGAATAGTGGTGAGTATTTCTATAAAACGGCCGTCAAAACTTGGACACCATTAAAAGTAAAGTTAGATTTTGGGCAAAAAATTGTCTGGCTTATTTTTGGCTTGTTTTTCAAAGGCTGCGGCTTACTTTTTTGTTCGCGATCTGGCCACACTGATATACGGATAGAAATAAACTTGCCAGAACATAAGGATTGGGGAATTGTTTCTTCTCCGATGGTCCGTATCGATCCATTTCCATTTGGAGATGTTGTAAACTATGGGGAAAAATGTATTCTCCTCAAAATTGAGCTCCCTTCCTCCCATAAAATATCCTAATTATTCATTTCATGCCACATTTCCCTTCATGTTTCCAAATATTTTTTATTAATTTGCATTTTTCGTGAGTTTTTATTGGTATAGTAAGTTCTTTGTGTTAAGCAAGGCATTAGCTACTTAAATGTCTAGCAAATACTATAATTCGTCTTTACAAATATGTAGTTTCTTGCGTTCAGCAGTAAGGCTTTGAGAAGCACCACGCCTCGGAATAGGGGGGGGGGGGGGTTAGAATTGAACTAGACTTGAACCCGCCTCAAGGTAATCTAAATACCAAACAATACACCCTTTTAGATTATTTAAAGGCTAAAACAGAATTATGGATACCTTTTTCATACTCAGACCTCCCCCTCCCCGCCCTCCTAATGACTAGACTATAACCGGAATAAAATCCTAAAAACACGCCTGGTTTCAGTACCACCTTCTCTTTCTTTCTCTACCTTAAAAACCCTTTGAATTCGACTAGCTCTAAAATATAATTAAATTTAAAAAAAAACAGAAATTATTCCGTATATGAAAGGGATGTTCCCTCCACAACGCCCCGCTCTTTACGCTAAAGTTTGAATCTTTCTCGCAATACAACAATAAGCAATACAGAATAATTTATGTTCGTTTCAAGTTTTAATGTCACTACTTACTTTAGGTTAAAAACTTGTTCTTTTATTCAGTTTTTTTGGACGTTTTTATATTAATGCAGGTTTTGAATTTCGCTCACCGTGCATGAATAATTAAAAAGAACTTTTTATATTAATTTTACTTTTCTTTTAACTAATAATAATCTTATAATAACCTAAGTTTGATTTTTGTTCCAGCTGTTTAAGAATCACTCCTGAATCACAAAGGCTGTTTAATTAGAATAATAATCTCTTTTAAAAGTTAAAAAAGAAATTTTAGCGTAGGAGCGAGCTATTGAGGAGAGGCAACCCATGTCATATACGTAATATTTTCTGTTCGTTTTAAGTTTTAATGTTGCTTCTTACTTTCAGTTTGAAAAAAAACTTATTTTTTTACTTAATTGCTGATCGTTTTTTAAATAATGTCAGGAAATCCAGCTCCCACTCCATGGAAAATTCTCTTCCCCCAAGAGAAATTTCTCCCTGGAAAGATTCTCCCATGTAGCAAATTAGCGATATCTGCGGAACTAATTTTGTAAGGCATAGTAACAAAACGGCCAAAGAGGTCGAAACTATTTTTATGAGAATGAAAGTCACAAGTTGAGTAATTCTCAAATGACTGAAATCAATGAAAGAAAAGACCCTCAAAACATATTTGTAATAATTTATGTTCGTTTTAAGTTTTAATGTTATTCCTTACTTTCAGTTGGAAAATACTTGTTTTTTATTATTATTTAATAACAAACACAAGCCGAAGATATAGCCTACAATATCTTTGGTTTATTATCACATACCAATCATAGGTATGAAACTGCTTAAGGTGAAATTAAATGCAAAGATTGGTTGGAAAATAACACAAAGAAATTATTGCTTATATCGGCCATTATTTAACGAAATTCGAACTTAATAACCAATAATATTACCAATGCTATATATAAACAATGGGCAAAGTTTATAACTTGCAGCCTTTCCCCGGAGAATGCGGGGGATTACGTCACCCTCAAAGACATAGTTATTAGATATTCTGACTATTTTGAACAAATGGCTATCTCAAAATTTTAATCCGGTGACTTGGTGAAAAAATGAGCGTGGGAGGGGTGTCCAATTTTTTTGGTCACTTAAAAAGGGCACTAGAACCTTTAACTTCCGTTTAAATGAGCCCTCTTGCAAAATTCTAGGAACAATGGGTCGATACGATCACCCTGGGGAGAAAAAAAAACAAATAAACACGCATCCGTGATCTTTCTTCTGGCAAAAAAAAAAAAAAAAAAAAAAAAAAAAAAAAAAAAAAAAAAAAAAAAAAAATTCTACATTTGTGCATATAGGAACTTACAACCTCTACAGTAGGGTTCTCTGATCCGCTGAATCTGGTGGTGTGATTTTCATTAAGATTCAATGACTTTTAGGGGGTGTTTACCCCTTTTTTGAAAATAAGAAAAATTTACTCAGGCTTTTAACTTAGATAAAAGCCTGAAGGAACATTTTTATATTGTTGTGTTGCGGTTTACCTTGTCATTGTTACATTCTGCTGATGTTTCAAAGTTCATGTTAGAACTTTTTTTTTGAAATGTAAGACTTACCTTGCCACTGTTACATTATCTTGATGTTTCAAAGTTCATTTTGGAATTTTTTCCTTGAAATGAGACTTGGAATATTTTTGTAGTGCTGTGTTGTGGTTTACCTTGTCACTTTTACATTCTGCTGGTGTTTAAAAGTTTATTTTGGAATTGTTTCTTTGAAATGTAAGACATGGAATATTTTTTCTAGTGTTGTGCCGTGGTTTACCTTGTCACTGTTACATTCTGTTGATGCTTCAAAGTTCATTTGTAGTTTTTTCGTTGAAATGTGAGACTTGGAATATTTTTATAATGTTGTGTCGTCGTTTACCATGACACTGTTACATTCTGTTGATGTTTCAAGTTCATTTTGAATTATTTTGTTGAAATGTGAGACTTAGAATATTTTTGTAGTGTCGTGGTTTACCTTGTCATTGCTATATTCTGTTGATTTTTCAAAGTTCATTTTGGTTTTTTTTTTCATTGAAATGTAAGACTTGGAATACTTTTATAATCATGTGTCGTGGTTCTCCTTGTCACTGTTTCATTTTTTTGATGTTTCAAAGTTCATTTTGGAATTTTTTTGTTGAAATATAAGACTTGGAAAATTTTGTAGTGTTGAGTCGTGATTTACATTGTCACTGCTACATTCTTTTGATGTTTCAAAGTTCATTTTGGAATTTTTTCATTGACATGTAGGACTTGGAATATTTTTATAGTGTTGTTTCGTGTTTTACCTTGTCATTGTTACATTCTGTTCATGTTTTAAAGTTCATTTTGGAATTTTTTCGTTGAAATTTAAGACTTGGAATATTTTTGTAGTGTTGTGTCGTGGTTTACCTTGTCACTTTTACATTCTGCTGATGTTTCAAGGTTCATTTTAGAACTTTTCGTTGAAATATAAGACTATAAGACTTGGAATATTTTTATAGTGTTGTGTCGTGGCTTATCATTTCATTGTTACATTCTGTTCATGTTTCGAATTTCATTTTGGAATCTTTTTCGTTGAAATGCAAGACTTGGAATATTTTTTTGTAATGTTGTGTCGTGATTTACTTTGTGACTTTTACAGTCTGCTGATGTTTCAATGTTCATTTTGGAATTTTTTCATTGAAATGTAAGACCTGGAATATTTTTTTGCAGTGTTGTGTAGTGGTTTACCTTGTCACTGTTACATTCTGTTGATGTTTCAAAGTTCATTTTGGAATTTTTTCGTTGAAATGTAAGACTTGGAATATTTCTGTAGTGTTGTATCGTGGTTTACCTTGTCACTGTTACATTCTGTTCATGTTTCAAAGTTCATTTTGGAATTTTTTCGTTGAAATGTAAGACTTGGAATATTTTTGCAGTGATGTTTCGGGGTTTACCTTGTCACTGTTACATTCTGTTGATGTTTCAAATTTCATTTTTGAATTTTTTCATTAAAATGTAAGACTTGGAATATTTTTATAGTGTTGTGTCGTGATTTACCTGGTCACTGTTACATTCTGTTTATGTTTCAAAGTTCATTTTGGAATTTGTTCGCTAAAATGTAAGACTTGGAATGTTTCGCTAGTGTTGTATCGTGGTTTACCTTGTCACTGTTACATTTTATTGATGTTTCAAAGTTCATTTTGGAATTTCTTTTTTTTCGTTGAAATGTAAAACTTGGAATATTTATGTAGTGTTGTGTCGTGGTTTACCTTGTCATTGTTACATTCTGTTGATGTTTCAAAGTTCATTTTGGCATTTTTTTCGTTGAAATTTAAGACTTAGAATATTTTTTGTAGTGTTATCGTGGCTTGCATTGTCACTGTTACATTCTGTTGATGTTTCAAAGTTCAGTTTGGAATTTTTTCGTTGAAATGTAAGACTTGGAATATTTTTATTTAGATACGTGTTTTTGTTAGATAAGATTTTGTGAATGTTATCTGATGTATCTGACAAATGAAGTTGATAAGGAATTTATTCACTCTAATAGATAGATTTTGACAATGTTATCCAACATATCCGAACAAAGAATATTGATATAGAATTTATTCAATCTGATACTTAGATTTAGTCAATTTTATCCGATGTATCTGACAAAGATTATCATAGAAAAAATTTATTCACTCTGATACTTAGATTTTGTCAATATTATCCCATGTATCTAACAATAGATGTTGATACAGAACTTCATCACTCTGACACTTAGGTTTTGATAATGTTAACCGACATATTCGGCAAAGGATGTTGATAAAGAATCTATTCGCTCTGATACTTAGATTTTATCAATTTTATCTAGACCTATCCGATAAAAGGTGTTGATAAAGAATTTATTGATTCTGATACTTAGATTTTCTCCATGTTAACCTATCTATCCAACATATGATGCATGCAAATTCCTCTTCTTACATCTCCGATGTTTTAACAGACATTCTAAACGTTTGATATGCTAGCATACTCTAAAAATAATGAACACATAACAATGTAATGCATAATATATTTTTAATGAAATAATGTCATGTAGGATATTAGTACAAAAATATATTATTATACATTATTAATATCATTGAACAACTTTGGACATTTGGAATCTGTTTCATAAAATAATTCATCAAGTTCTCTCCTGATACTATAGTTACTCTCTTCCCTTAGTTCGTAATCAGTAGAACAATCATTAATCCATTTTGAGTTATACACAATTTTTATTGTGATACTTAAATTTTCTCCATGTTAACCTATCTATACAACATATGATGTATGAAAATTCCTTTTCTTACATCTCCAATGTTTTAATAGACATTCTAAATGTTTGATATGCTTGCATACTCTAAATATAATGAATACATAACAATGTAATGCATATTATATTCTTAATGAAATAATGTCATGTAGGATATTAGTACAAAAATATATTATTATACATTATTAATATCATTGAACAAATTTGGAAATTTTGAATCTGTTCCATAAAATAATTCATCATGTTCTCTCTTGATACTATAGTTACTCTTTTCTCTTAGTTCGTAATCAGCAGAATAATCATTAATCCATTTTGAGTCACACACAAATTTTACTGGTGTGTCACCGACAGGTTCAATATGCGTTTCATCTTTGGTATTATTTGGTTTATTGACTGCTTGATCAATGATGGTAGTAACGTTTGCTGGCACTTTTTTTTCATTGATTCATCTTTATATTCCTTAGTGATATTTTCTACCATTGCCCTTTTTATTTTTCCGGCAATTTCACTGTCTATTACAACATTATTTTTACAAATGTAACAGTTGCGGCACGTAGACAAGATATGGTTTATGATATTAGTAGAAGAGTAGGCCTTTCTTCTTTTGAAATTCCGTTGAATGCTAATACCCGAAAGCTGACGATAGGATGTATAAGTATGCAATGTGTTACCAGCAACACTAGCAAGGAGTTGTCCTCTATTATCGAAGATTATTTTTATGTTGGCATTCTCTTTGAGAGCAATCATCTCTGAAAATGATACTTTCGCATATCCAGAATGTGTATAAAGGAAATTCTTAGGTACTCCAAAGAAATCTAAATTCTCACTGTCATGAAAACGCACGCATACGGTTCCGAAAGTGCTACCACTTGTACTTGTTTCATTGTTCAAATACTTCTCCTTGTCAGCATTCAATGCTACAATAACACTATCATGTGAACACATCTTTAATGAGGGGTCATCCTTATGTTCAATATGCATTTCATCTTTGCTATTGTTTGGTTCATTGACTGTTTATCAATGGTAGTAACGTTTGCTGGCACTTTGTTTTTCATCGATTCATCTTTATATTCCTTAGTGATATTTTATAGCAATGCCCTTTTTATTTTTCCGGCAATTTCACTGTCTATTATCACATTATTTTTACACAGGTGACAGTTCCGCCCCGTTGACAAGATATATTTTACGATATTAGTAGAAGAGTACGCCTGTCTTCTTTTGACCTTCTGTTGAATGCTAATACCCGAAAGCTAACGATAGGGTTTAACACTGGGTAACATTTTAAAACAAGCACTAGCAAGAAGATGCCCCTCTTCATCAACTATTATTTTTATGTTGGCATTCTCTTTGAGTGCAACCATCCCCGGAGTTCTTAATCTCGCATATCCACCATCATAAGAGTTGAATCTTTTTGGTACTCCAAAGAAATTTAATGCCTCACTGTCATGACAATGCATGCATACGTTTCCGATAGTGCTACGACTTATACTTGTTTCATAGTTCAAATACTTCTCCTTGTCAGCATTCAATGCTACAATAACACTATCATGTGAACACACTTTCTTAAAATGCTTCATCTTCACTTTTTTAAAGATCTGAATTATGTGTTTATCCTTCCACTGCGTAAAAAATACTGATTTAATACATGCAATAAACTATGTAGTGTCGATAACCCGCCAAAGAGTACCAGTGGATTTTTAAGGATATCTAAGGATTGTTCTGAATTTATTTATTAAAATTCTTTTCTTGGCATCTACATCGCTATTAGTATCAACTTTTTAGTGTACTACAAGGCTAGAGCTTATTTTGTATTGACAACACTATTCAAATGGTACTTGTGTATTATACAGAACACATCCGAGAAGTAAAGCTAGGTCAAGTCACAAGGTTATCTTGTCATCGTTAATCATTTTCGTAGATTGATGCCAACGACGTTATTTGAAAATTATAATAAACTGCCTATGAGTTGGCAACCCCTTCGGGCTTACCTCAACTGGTAAGCAGTTTAACCCTTTTTTACTACCTTCATACAATCCAATTAAAAATGTTAGCGAGCTCTGTTTCACCCCTATTCAATCACCAGTTAAGATCATTCATTGCAGAGTTATGCCAATGGAATACCTTTTTCGCAAATACAGTTATTTTTTTCGCAAACGATACAACTTTTTGATGTCTAATACCATATGCTATCATTAAACCTTCCGTTGGGTGCTAATAGCCGAAAGCTTGGCTGTAAGCCATTTTACAGAAAAGTCCAATAAACCTTTGAACACGTCATACCAAGGTCTCTTGTATGCGTCAAATCTATTACACATCTGAGCATATTCTTTTTACAGTTGATAGTAATTAATAATGGCCCAGAAAATGAATCTCTTTAGTTTGAGGTAATAAACCTAAAAAACCTGTCTGATAGCTTGGTCGCATTATAGGACCATAATATAACGTATTTGTTCACTTTATAGGCCCATAATATAGAGGGTTTGGTCGTTTTATGCAATATCCCCTGAAAGTGCATACATACTTACTACTAATGAGTAGGGGGCGAACCCAATCATATATTAATTTTTGTTCCTTTTAAATTTTGATGTTGCTCCTTACTTCCAGTTGAAAAAATTGTTCTTTTTTATTATTTAATTTTGATCTTTTTTTAATAATGCTGGGAAATCCGACGCCCCCTTCATAGCAATGTCCTTTCCCTCATGAAAAATTCCTACATGGAAAGATCCTCCCACGTAACACCCGACGCTTGACAGGCCACTAGAACTTTTAATTTCCGTTCAAATGAGCCCTCCTGAGATATTCTAGGACCACTGGTTCGATACGATCACCCCTGGGCAAAAAAATGAATAAACACGCATTCATGATCTTTCTTCTGGCAAAAATGCAAATTCCACATTTTTGCAGATAGAAGCTTGAAACTTGTATATTAGGGTTCTCTGATACGTTGAATCTGATTGTGTGATTCTCATTAAAGTTCTGTGACTTTTAGGGGATGTTTCCCCCTTTTTCGAAAATAAGGCGAATTTTCTCAGTCGCGTAACTTTTGATGGGTAAGACTAAACTTGATGAAACTTATATGTTTGAAATCAGAATAAAAATATTGAGCCGGGTCGCTCCTTACCTACAGTTCATTACCACGAACTCTTTGACAAGATAAAGACAAGTGACAGAATAGATGGGAAATATTTAATTTGGGCTATATATTTGCACATGTAAAGGTAAATTGGTAGGGTGGTAAAGTATTTGGACAGTTTGAAATCAGAAAAAAATTCCTTCTAGGCATGGCCAATAAAAAATGACAGAAGAATAGCGAGGTATCTGGAAATTTTGCTAACCAAAAAAAAACATTATAAAGTAAATGTAATATTTCATTTAAGTGTTTTTTCCAAGTGTTAAGTGTTTTTTTTTTTCAGTGACCGATTTTCCAAGTATGTAGCACTATTATTAGGTTAATGTAGTGTTTTATTTAAGCGTTTTACTATGATCGTTGATCAAAGTTTATGTTATTTGTGCCTGTTATTTATGTTATTTTACTATGTTCATGGGCGTATATTTGGCTTTAAGATACACTTCTCTATCTATCTATCTAATATGCAGAATAATTGTACCAGACACATTTTGCATGCAGACCCGCTATACTTTGCCCCCCCCCCCCTAATATGCAAATCCATAGCCCAAATTTATTTCTAAAGTAACGAAAAAACTGATGTGTTTCTCGTATTTTACACAGCGTAAAGTTGAGTGAGTGGCGCGTAATACACAAGTAGCAAAATTCATTCCCCCTACGGAAATAAAAAAAAATGAAACTCAAATTAAATTCTCAAATTTGGAAAGCCTTAATTTCCACGGGGGGGGGGTATTTTCCGCGAGGGGTATTTTCCACGGGGGTAATTTCAAGGGGGGGGGGTATTTACCATGGGTATTTTCCGTGGGGGGAATTTTCCGGGGGTAACGCCAGGGGGGGGGGTAAACGCTTAGAACCGTTTACATCACTTCACTGTCTCAAATAAAAAAATGTTATATTTTTATCACTTTTGGTTCCTATCTTAAACGAAAAATCAATGTGGTTTGAGGAATTATTCCGTTGAATTCTTTTTTAACTACATGTATGGAGAAAATAAAAGACACACATGCTTTGCGTGAAACAGAATCATAAAACACGTGCCTCGAACATTTTTTTTCTTAATCATGATTGTGTAAAGTATTTGCAAATGCATGTCAATTTGTTTCTAAGACGAACTACAGGGAATAGCTTTGATTTATGGTAGCCTACCCAATTAAATCAAAAACAAGCTTTTTTTTCAAATTAAAGTAAATAGCGGCATTAAAACTTAAAATCAACAGAAAATAATTCGGTGTATGATTGTGACTGCGCCATCCTTGGTTCTACCGCCTTTACACTAAAGTTTGATAGGGCTTTAAATACGCTTGTGATTCTAATTCAACGGTCCTTGTGTTTGAACAGTCGCTCTAAAATATTTAGGACAAAATTCGAACTTTAGCGTAACGATGAATATACAAGAAATATTCCCATTCAAATCTTGGTGAGCACAAAACTCCTGGTACCACTTTACCACCACCACAACGGGCGTTTTCTGGCTGAACTCATGATGCAGGGTGCTATTACCCCGCAGCACTCATTTACAGGCACAGTCTAAAAATATTCCCAAAAACACATTGGGATTATAGATCAGTTTTTAGCTCCGTTCCTACAAAAAAAACAAAAAAAAAAAAAACCCAAAAAAAAAACACCTTATATATTTATTTGAAGGCAGCAGAGAATTGGGAAATTTGGGCATAAAACACAGTTTCTGAGTCTTCAAACACACTTTCTCCATCTAGAAAGAGATCCAGCAGCCCTCCTCCTAAATGGTTGCTGGACAATTATGCACCACTTTGAATAGTTTTATCATGCCTCAAATGAATCAGCTTAGTTAAATCAAGCTTTAAAAAACGTCTACTTCAACCATTTATATTGTATTGACTACGTACATCTTTAAAAACGGATGCACCACCACGCGGCACATTTGTAACTGTAAAGCTTAAAATAAATCATTCGACAATTTTAAACTGATTGCCTATCTTTCTAAATTTTCACTCGATGGCTTAATGGCACCCTTTGGGTCAACAGCGCAATTTCACGCCACAAAATGGCAAACATATCACTTTGCAGTGGCAACATCGTTCTTGCTATTCAAAAATTATATGTGCTATTTAACTAGAACTCTTTGTTTTCTTTCTAGTGAGCCTTCTTCCAAAATTCTTGTACTACTATCATGCTTTTTGGGCAGAACGGAAAAGTTGCCTCTGCATAAGTAACTTCTGTGCAAAATTTCACCACCCTAAGATAATGCGTTCTTTTCTAGCAAGGGACGTGAAAATTCGAAAATTTAGTAAAATCGGTAATTTTTTTCTTCCCAAATGTCAAAGCACTTTGTGGTAATGTGCAAAAGGTGCACCTATGTATGGGCAATTATAGTACAACACTTGGCGCCCCACGGACAATATGTTCTGTTCTGGCAAGGAGCCTGGAATTACCCAAAAATCAACAGATATACCGTTTTTTTATTATACTTTTAGATTTAAATATGGTTTATTAACAACTATTTTAGCAGCAGATTTTACAGATTATCATTAACCACAAATTATTTATCAATAATTAATGATTATTAATAATTAATCTTTTTCTGTTACAGGTCGTGAATTGAGCTACCAGTGAGCAGCAAAAAAATTGCAAAATATTCAAAAGTTTCAAAGCAAGGACCCTTAGACTGCCCATTTTTCAGATCACCGACAGATATTGGTAGGATGTTTCCAACAAAAGAGGATGTTATTAAAAGCTGCAATTACAAAAGGTAGCGTCTTGGATCTGAAACAACTGGTAACAAAGAACCCGCATTTTCTTATATCGCACGGTAAGTTTGTGCAAAGCTGCTAAAGTTGTATTCAGAAGTTTCCATTCCAATAGTTTCAAAGAAACGTGTCCTTGATATGATTCATGCATATCACAAGAAATATACCGATATCAGTGCTGCTTACAAAAGAACAGAGAAAAGCATAGCAACTAAAGCAAGGGTGGAGAAGTTTAAAGAAGAATAATGCTTTCTTTTTGATACAGCAGCTTGTAAGTGCTCCGCGTCCACAGACTGCAATTGCCCGAAGCAACCCAAGGTCTCCTTTGAGGAACATACGTTTCTTACTGATCAGAGAACAAAGCGCCTAATGTGCATTGGATAGCTCGATTTGCAAGAAATTAAAAAGCTACTAGCACGTGCTTAAAGGAAGACAAAAATTCCTTCGTAGTTCTCAATCTACTGCATCTTACTCATCGCAGCCTGATGGTGATGAGACCTCATCATTATTAACGTTATTGCAAGATGATGAGGCAATGGATGAGGATAAGGAACCTAAGCCTGGTGACTATGACTACAGTCCCGGACATCGACTTCATCCTCTTCGCAAATACGTAGGAAACTTTTAAATACCGCTTTAATAAGCCCAAAATTCGGGTATCGCTTCAAGCCACGGCTGCCATAGCTTCTAGCGTTCTGCACGACGTAGGCCTAGTCTCTGAATCGGATACATCTTTGAAATTGCTAGAGAAAGGTATCGAACCATTCAAAAGCTTAAATGTGATAGTTCGGACATTGCAAATGATAATTTAACAGGTAGTTACTTCAACGGCTGATACGACATAACATTATCGACAGAGAAAGTAGATGAGAAATACTAAGGAAACTTTACGAAGGAAACTTTTTAATACCGCCTTAATAAGCCCAAGATTTGGGGTTTCGCTTCCAGCTACGGCTGCCATAGCTTCTAGCGTTCTCCTTGACGTACGCCTAGTCTCTGAATTGGATAAATCTTTAGTGATTGATAAGAACAAAATTGCTAGAGAACAGTATTGAACCATACAAGAGCTTAAAAGTGAGAGTTTGGAGATTGACAATGATCATTTAACAGGTCTTTACTTCGACCGCCGACATGAAAGAAAATTGTCGGCAGACAAAGAAAACTACCAAAGGACAATTGTAGAGGAACACTATTCCTTGGTGAAAGAACTAGGATCTAGCAACGTTGATCATGTTATACCAGCTTTACGATCGCGTCTGATCATTGCTGGAAGTACTCACGACTATATCACAGCAGAAGTGCCCGGAGGTTTAAACCATATACTTGTTCTAGGGTGTGATGGAACGGTCGTAAATACTGGAGGATACTGCGCTGTCTTAAACTAAAGACCGGAGACCTGTGCAATGGACTATTTGTCAACAACATTTTGATGGATGTCCCTCGATGGTCCCATCTCCGGACCCAATTCCTACACTGGTTGCGCTGAAAAATCATTGAAGGCGTGCGAGCTGCTTCCAGTAGTAATATTGGAGCCAGATAACTGCACCTTGCCATCAGATGATATATCCACTTTGACTAAGGATCAGACGTATCTGTGAGATATTTCTCTCGCTGTTAGCTCAGGCATGTGTTATCAAGGTCTTCTTAAGCGCGATCCAGGTCCCCTAAACATGTCCCACTGATTGACAACAGCAAACAGAATACTAAGACCATTTGTTTCCACCGCAGAACCATCAAACAACTTACGTACCATAGTAGAGCTCGTTATCAGGATATATGTGCCATCTAGGTTCCAGATCACAATTCCATCATTCAGTTAAGAATGGGACACGGTTCCATTACCATTTCATTCAGTCATCCAGATACTTGGGTCAAGGTAACTGCAACTTCGTCAACCCCAGTGATTTTCGGAATGCTTACTTTGCATATCCAGAAAAAAATTCCGATCCTGATGCTGACTGATAAGAGACCAAATATTAGAGCCCTTGGCATTAGAAGAGTCACAAAAGCACGAGAATCAGGTGAGACGGTTGAAGACGTTGGGAATAGAGAGTTCAATATTCCAAAAATAAACATTGATGCAAACGACTACATTGAACTAATTGACTGGCCATCCTTCAAAATAACACCACCACCGATACTGAATGGTGTGACTGCAGAAGTGAAAAGTATGCTGAAAGAACCAATAACAATCGACTAGATTTTCACAAAGTTCCAATGCCACACACAAGCTATGGAAAGAACTGCCCATTTTTAACATATAAGGTTTTAAGGGAATGGGTGTTCACTCGATTGGAAATCGAAGGTTCCCCCTTTTTAAAATTTCAATGATCAAAGGGTTTACTAGCCCCCCCCCCTCCCACAACTTTTCCCCCTAATGCATCCGAACAATACTTTGAGACAGCCATTTCGTTCAAAATAGTCCACAGGCCAAATAGCCATGCTTCGGGTTTAAAACGAGCCCCTCCCCGCTCCCCGGAACGAGGGTTGTAAGTCATGCAAGTTGCTTATTGTTAACATACAACGTTTTGTTCCCCTGTTAAGAGTCAAAAGTGATCGAAGGACAAAAAGCCCCTCCCCATGCCCTTTTTCCCCCAACTGTATCAGATCAAAATTTTGAGATAGGGATTTTGTTCAAAATAGTTCAAAGGTCAAATAACTATGCCTCTTGGGTTGCCAAACCTCCCTTCAGCCTCCGAGCAAGGGCTATAAGTTATGCAATTTGCCCAAAGTTTGCCCATTGTTAGTTATAAGGATTTTTATAGGAAAAGAGGGCATAAGTCTCAAAAAGGCTTAGGGTATTATGGTGAAAATTTAAGGAAATGTTGAGAGGGATCCCGAACGCAATCAAGGCACTCTATGTACTTGCTGGTTGTAAAAGGGGAATATCAGCAATATCTAAAGAACAACTGAGGGTATTTAGTTGACATTTTCAAGATATGTTGAGGAGATGTTGAAAAAAGAGTTTAGGACAACCATCCCCCCATCCTTGCTCTTTTTAGGTGCCCCCTCTGCTCAAAACTGATCAAAATTTTTAGATTGTCAGTTTGTTTAAACTAGTCATAGGGTCTAATAGCCATACTTCCAGGGATTTTGTGTCACCATGGGCCATAACCCCGGCGCATAGATTATAAATTATGTAATTTGCCTATTGTTTAAATGCTGAATTAATCATTAGGAAAAGGAGAAATATTTGATTCTGGGTTTATCCAAAAAAGATGGATATTAAGGTGAAACCTTGGAGAATATTCAGGGTAAGTTATACTAAATCAAAAGGCACTATGTGCATCCAGTTTATCAAAAAGACGATCTGCAATGTTTAAGAACAGCTGAGGGTATTGAGTTGAAACTTTTAGGACATGTTGAGGGGTACGTTGAAAAGACGTTGAAAGGCCACCAGCCCCTTCCCATATGTTTTAGTTACCCTCCCTTTGAAAATATTCGATCAAATTTTTTAAATAGACATCCTGTTCAAAATGGTTGAAAGCTCAAAGAACTATGCCAAGCTTAATGAATAAATAATTCTTAAAACAAATAATACTTATATTGAATATTCAAATAAAACCTAAGACTAACAAAAATCATTAAAAACAAGATTTTGGCTAATGCCCCCTTCCCTAACTGTATAAAAGCCTGCTGCGTCAATTGCGCTTTACTGAAAACAAATTATATTACAAATGTTTTCTTTTGTGCTTACAACATTAAAGATAAAAAGTACAGAGATGTAAATTTTTGAACTGAGTTTTCAGCAATTAATATCACTATATACCAAGAATTTATATTGCTATTATAATTCTATATATTTATATTACTACCAAAACATTTACACTATTATATATATATATATATATATATATATATATATATATATATATATATATATATATATATATATATATATATATTATATATATATATATATATATATATATATATATATATATATATATAATTAAATTATATAATATATATAATATAAAATAATATATAATAATATAAAATATATTATATATAATATATATTATATATATATATATTATATATATAATATAAAATTATATATATATAATTTTATTATATATCAAAATTTATGTTAATTTAATTATTGTGCCATAGCGCATAGAGTTGCTTTGGGGTAGCCTATTACCTGAACTCTCCTACAGAATATTGATGGGGTGTGGTTTATTGTAGTAATTGTAATCAGTATGTGGGCTTTTAAGGGGAGATATTGGCTTTCGAGAGTCAAATGACATTTATACGCAACTATTAATCTAGCTCCGTGAAATATATAAATGTCAATTATACATAATGATCAAAACGTGTTTATTGTAAAAAATGAT
Organism: Artemia sinica; assembly: GCA_027921565.1. Taxonomy (NCBI): domain Eukaryota; kingdom Metazoa; phylum Arthropoda; class Branchiopoda; order Anostraca; family Artemiidae; genus Artemia; species Artemia sinica. Next base: position 66,862,121 of record CM051256.1, read on the forward strand.
ATGAGGCATATAACATCCGAAACCACCCTCTGATTCTACCTATGATGTATCATAAATTCAGATCAACTAGAAGTAAATACGTTAAATAAATAGCAAGTAACAATCATTTTTAATGAGGACCTGTTGTCTGTTTTCAGCATGATGTTTTTTGTTTCAAAAGTAAAAAAAAGAGGTATAATAAGAATTAGTACTCATGGTGAAACTCAACCGGAATGTAGTAAAATTAGGTTTGGCTAATAGAAAAATAACAAGACACGGGCTCTGACAAAGTCTATTTAAGAAGATTCCACTGCTATCTACTGCAGTAGCATCAAGGGGGGGGGGACGTCCTTAAATTTCAAAACTACCCTTTTTCAGTGTATTTCCACTAATAAATGTTTTTTTCATTGAAAAATTGACAAACATCCTACCCCGTCTAAAAATTGAATCATATGATCGCCCTCCCCTAAACTTTCGTAAACTGACGCCACTGAACTACTGACTCACACGAAAATGTGTTATTAGCTTACTGGGCTCTATTACCAACCAAGAAAAGGAATTAGAAGTATCAATCTAGGACCGAGGGATGCTCACTTTCAACCAACTGGTGTGTATGTCAAAGCGCTACTTGTTCCATCACACGTGGTGTAGGCTATATCTAGCACATTGCACCTGTGGGTACTACGCACTGTATACTTTGTGCAGAGCGAGATAGATTCGACAATGGGTTGTCGGCACCCAGTTGTGCATACACCTTTCGAAAGTGAGAGCCCCATTCAGCACAAAAACTGTCCAACGTGCAATAATTTCTGCATTATCATGGTTGGAGCGGTAGCTGCAACCTAGTAAAGAGCGAACCACGGCCCATAGTAACCAAAAGTTAAAAAAAAACGTTTAGAAAAAAAACTGCCTAATGAAAAAAACATTCCATCTAACACTGATTCAAGAATGGTAACTATCGTTTAAGTTCGTACTAAAAATAAAACTTTATTGGGAAAAGAAATTTATGGTTATTAAAAAAAAAACAGAAACCCCTCGAAAATGGCGTCAGATCAAAATGAAAAGTATACCATTGGAATCAGAATAGTCGAAAACCTTATTCAGGTAATTTACAGTCCCCAACCTTCAAAAATAAGAAAAATCACTTAATCGTATGGGTAGCACTGATCTGTCTCCCTTTTTTTTCTCCTTTTTTTTCCAAGGCTAGCGGTTTACCAGAACATCATAGAGAGATGCTTAATGGCTCATTAGAAAGATGTTCCTCACATCTACGTGCTATTTATAAATTCCATCATCTGCAAGTGCCATATGGCACAAAATGGCACATTATGTGCCATTTCTCAAGGGGTGTGGCTACAAAAACATCGTAGACAGATGTTTAATAGCTCACTTTTAAGCTATTTCTCACATCTACGTTTTATTTATAAATTCTACCACCTGCAACTGCCAAATGGCACTAAAAATGGCACTATTGATGCCATGTACCAAGCGGAAAAGCTAGGGGCTAGTGGACTGCCAGAGCTTCCTAGAGAGATGTATAATGGCTGATTTCAAAGCTATTGCTAATATCTACGTGATTTAAATCAGTTTTGCCATTCATAGCTTCCAAATAGCACAAAAAACGGCACCTTTTGTGCCACTTCTTAAGTTGAAAAGCTTTGAAATATAAAACGGTACCATTGTAATAATTATGTTCCAAAACCCTTAACTGGAGATTTATAAGGGACCCTTTTCGTTTACTCCCCCTCCCAGCCCTCTTAGTAAGTCTCATTAGTCTGTTGGGAGAATTTACCATAAACTCTTCAACACGGTCAGAATCAAAAATCAAAAAACATGTTTAGGAAAAAACTGCCTAGTAGAAACAAAATATCTGACACTGATTGAGGAATGAAGACTATTATTTTGGTTCGTCTTAAAAGTAAAAGTTTATTGCGAGAAGAAATGTATGATGATTTCAAAAAAAGCCTGAAACCCCTCGAAAATGGCGTCAGATCAAAAGGAAAAGTGTACCATCGGAATCATCATGGTCGAAACCCCTGTAAAGAGAAATTACAGTCACCCTCCTTGAACAACAAAGAAAATAACTTTTTCCTTGTTGTAGCACTGATGCGTCTCCCGTTTTTTTTTTTTTTTTTTTTTTTTTTTTTTTTTTTTTTTTTTTTTTTTTTTTTTTAGCAGGGCTAGGGGGTGACCAGAACATCACAGAGAGATGTATAATAGCTCATTCGAACGGAAATTAAATTTGCTAGTGTCCCTTTGAAGTGAAAAAATATATTGGAGGGCAACTAGCCCCCCTTCCCTCCCTGAAGTCCCCTCCCCTCAAAAACATCCAATCACAATTTTGAGATAGTCATTTTGTTCAACATAGTTCAAAGGTCAAATATCTTTGGTTTGGTGATGATACGACCCTCCATACTCCCTGGAGAAAGGGCTGCACACTGTATCGGTATCAGGCGTATTTATATCACGCGTATCGGCGTGAGCGTATTGTTATTTGGCGTATTGGTATCGCATGTGTCTCGACAGATGTTTGATAGCTCATATAAAAGATATTACTCATATCTACATGGGTGGCGTAATTTCATTAAAATCCTGAGGTGGGGATATGTTTTTGAGGAGGACACTCCCCCAAAACCCTCAGGGTAAGGGTTTTAAGTTATGGCCTGGGGCATATAGGGTTTTTATAGAAGACGTTGTCGTAGAAACTTCAAAACAGACTCATTCAATTGGAAATTCAAAGGGCTAGTACCCTTTTTAATAGTCGAAAGTGATTGGAGGGCAACTAGCCCCCCCCCCACGCCCATCATTCCCCAAACACATCCAATCAAAATTTTGAGATAACCATTTTGTTCAGCGTGGTTGATTTCCAGATAGAAAATATGTTTTTGAGGAGATCACTCCCCCACAACCCTCAGGGCAAGGGTTTTAAGTTATGCCCTGGGGGATATAAGGTTTTTATAGAAGGCGTTGTCGTAGAAACTTCAAAAAATGCTCATTCGATTGAAAATTCAAAGAGCTAGTGCCCTTTTTAATAGTCGAAAGTGATTGGGGGGAACTAGCCCCCCCCCCCTCCACGCCCATCATTACCCCAAACAAATCCAATCAAAATTTTGAGATAGCCATTTTGTTCAGCGTTGTTGATTTTCAGATAGAAAATATATTTTTGAGGAGGAAACTCCCCCACAGCCCTCAGGACAAGGGTTTTAAGTTATGCCCTGGGGGCATATAAGGTCTTTAAAGAAGGCGTTGTCGTAGAAACTTCAAAAAAGCTAATTCGATTGGAAATTCAAAGGGCTAGTGCCCTTTTTAATAGTCGAAAGTGATTGGAGGGCAACTAGCCACCCCCCCCCCCACACACACATCCATTCTTCCCCCAAACACATCCAATAAAAATTTTGAGATAGCCATTTTGTTCAGCGTAGTTGATTTCAGCGTAGTTGATTATAAGTTTGTTCAGTGTAGTTGATTATAAGTTATGCCCTGGAGGCATATAAGGTTTTATTGAAATCTTTGTCGTAGAAACTTGAAAAAAGGCTCATTCGATTTGAAATTCAAAGGGCTAAAACCCTTTTTGATAGTCGAAAGTGATTTGAGGGCAACTAATCCCTCTAACCTAGCCTAACATAAATCAGAGACGACACACACACAGAGACAACACACACATAGAGACGACACATACACATAGACGACAAACACACAGAGACGACACACACACAGACGACAAACACACAGAGACGACACACACACAGAGACGACAAACACACAGACACGACACACACAAACAGAGACGACACACACACACAGACGACACACACACACAGACGTCACACACAGAGAGACGACACACCCCCCACACACACACACCCATTCTTCCCCCAAACACATCCAATAAAAATTTTGAGATAGCCATTTTGTTCAGCGTAGTTGATTTCAGCGTAGTTGATTATAAGTTTGTTCAGTGTAGTTGATTATAAGTTATGCCCTGGAGGCATATAAGGTTTTATTGAAATCTTTGTCGTAGAAACTTGAAAAAAGGCTCATTCGATTTGAAATTCAAAGGGCTAGAACCCTTTTTGATAGTCGAAAGTGATTTGAGGGCAACTAATCCCCCTAACCTAACCTAACATAAATCAGAGACGACATACACACAGAGACGACACACACATAGAGACGACACATACACATAGACGACAAACACACAGAGACGACACACACACAGACGACAAACACACAGAGACGACACACACACAGAGACGACAAACACACAGACACGACACACACAAACAGAGACGACACACACACACAGACGACACACAAACACAGACGTCACACACAGAGAGACGACACACACACAGAGACGACAAACACACAAATACGACACACACACAGAGACGACACACACAGACACGACACACACACAGAGAGACGACACACACACACAGACAACACACACACACAGATGTCACACACAGAGAGACGACACACACACAGAGACGACAAACACACAAAGACGACACACACACAGAGACGACACACACAAAGAGACGACACACACAAAACCCCTTTGCCTTCCCAAGGCCAGAACAAAATTTGCACTTTACTTAAAAATATAAATGCTTGTACTTTTATAACTTTAATAAATCAAATAATATTAACATTTTGATTACTAAATATCAGTACATGTATATTAAACTGACAATGCACATGTATTTGTATTTTTTCAATAAAGTGCAAATTTTGTTCTGGCCTTGGGAAGGCATAGGGGTTTTGCACCCAACTTATGTTAATTTCTGCTCGTTTTGAGTTTGACTCGGTTATTTATTGTAATTTCTGTTCGTTTTGGGTTTCATTTATTTATCGATGCTGATTTGTGGTAGTTTCACGCTTGGTAGATCATTTGATTTTATTTTTGCTCTTTTTTTGTTTAATGGAGCTCTTTACTTTTCTTTGAAAAACTTATTTTGTAGAAAATTTTTTTTAATTAATACTAAAGAAAACTGACCTGTTTCTCTGGATGCTTTAATTATGAAGGCGTATCTTAGTTTTGACAAGATTTTTTTTTTTTGCAGAAACGAAATTTCAGCCGGGGGGCGAAATGAGGTCTGGGGGGCAAACTTGGGTCTGAAGGGGGCAGTTGCCTCCCTCTGCCCCATATCAATTACGCCCTTTCAGCCGCCTTCCTATAAATTCCACCATCAGCGATTAACTTAAAAACACACAGAAATTGGTAGCATTAGCCTATGCCCTCTTGAAAGAAAAATTAATGGTATTTACGTATTATACAAACACTCAAGAAGGGCTGTTAGGTTAATCATAATGAAAGATGCCATAACATGATGAAAATATAATACTTTAGTTTATATAATAATATAATTTGAGCTAAATATTTAAGCATTAAGGGGGGGGGTGGTAAAATAAACCTCAGAAAGGAGTTTAAAACCTAATTCAACTTAACCTTACCCCCACTCCCCCTAATCTGGCAATATATAGCCTAAATTAGACAAGTCCAATGCATTCTATCGCACGTCATTTATCCTTGTGGCTATGAAATCGGTTTGATCAGATCGTACATTCAACCAACTTCTCGACAGTTTGGTATCATGGCTGCAGAGGTAGCTGCCACCTAGTAAAGAGCGAGCCACAGCCCATAGTAACTAAAAGTTAAAAACGCGTTTGGAAAAAAACTGCCTAGTGAAAAAATTGCCATCTGACACTGATTAACGAATGGTAACGGGGTTAATGTCCATGAACGGGGTTAATGTCCATAACGGATTAATGTCCAAGAAAATGTTCGTGTTCGATGCTGAGCACTCCATGGAGGCGGGTTATTCCCTAATGTTTTTAAGCTTAGCATTGCTATAGTTCTCTCTAAGATAGCTGATACCTGCTTTCTTTGTTTTTCTGATGTATCGTATATTGCTTACGCAAATGACATCCTAATTATTAGTAGGAGCAAATTTTCTTTGTCTAAAATGGTGGATAATGTGAGAAAAGGTTTTTTAGATATTGGACTTAAATTAAATTTTGAAAAGTTCGATTATCTTTGTTTAACGATAATGCTACAAATTCTCCTTTGAATTGAAATTATGCTTCTATACATTCAGTTGATAGCCTACGTTGGCTTGGTATTACTCTGTGTAATAAAATGTTTTGTTTTCGCCAGTCAGCTGTTAGGGATGCATGTACCAAGATTAGATGTGGCTTTTCCAAGATTATTGCAAATCGGTCGAAATACAATCGCAAAGCTTTAGTGTCGCTGTATTCTGTTTTCTGTGACCATGCTATTTCAGTTATTTACATTTTGCTTAGGAAGAATGACCTACCTAAATTAAGGAAAGGCCATTATGGGTACTGCACATTTTTGTTATATCTTCCGTTGTAACTTCGTAATCGCCGTATAATAAAAAAGTATAACACACCTGATATAAATGAAAAACTTCGTGATTTACACACAAAACTGTCTGCAAATGCCTATGAAAAACTGTCCCCTCACCATGGTCTCATTTGTTTGTTTCGCTGAATTTTCTGTTTATTTGTTTATCTTACTTTAGTGCTGCGTGTGTTTTATTTTTCTTTCCTTTTTCTCTTTACTCCACTATTTTTCACATTGCTTGTGCAGTGGGTTTTAAATGAATTATTATTATTATTATTATTATTAACTATTATTTCGGTTTATCTTAAAGTAAAAGTTTATTGCAAAAAGAAATTTATGGTGATTTCGAAAAAAAAGCCTGAGACCCCTCCAGAATAGCGTCAGATCAAAATGAAAAGTGCAACATTGGAATCAGAATTGTCGAAAACCTTCTGCAGGGAGATTACAGCCCCCTCCTTGAACAACAAGGAAAATCGCTTTTTTGCATCAGTAGCACTGATCTGTCTCCCTTTTTTTCTTTTTTTTTTTTTCTCCAGGCCTAGCGGGTAACCAGAACATCATAAAGAGATGCTTAATAGCTCACTCCAAAGCTATTTCTTATATCTACGTGCTTTTTATAAACTCCTCCATCTGCAAGTGTCACATATCACTAGAATGACACTTTCTGCCATTTCTCAAGTGGTGGCGCTAGCAGGCTACCAGAACATCGTAGACAGATTTTTATAGCTAATATAAAAGATATTGCTCATATCTACGTTCTTTCTATAGGCCTAAATTCCACCATCTAAAATTTCCAAATGGCACTAAAAACGGTACTTTTTGTGTCATGTCTCAAGTAGAAAAGCCGAGGCTATTGGGCTAGCTGAACTTATAAGAGTTATGACTAATGGCTCATTTGAAAGCTATTGCTCATTGCAATGTGTTTTTTTTTATCAATTCTACCATTAGTAAGTGCGATATAGCACTGAAAACAACACTTTTGGTGCCACTTCATAAGTGGAAAAGCTCCGAAGTACAAAACAGGTACTATTGTGATAGTTATGGTTCAGAACCCTTAACTGGAGATTTACAAAAACGCTTCCCGCGCCCTCCCCCTCCAAACCCCCCTAGTAAGTTTTATAGATCGTCGGCTCACCAGTAAGCTAATGAAACATTAGCAGGATACCACACCACTGTAGATAGATGTTTAATGGCTCAATTATAAGCTATTGATTATATTCACTAGGTTTTTACAAATTCTACCATCTATTAGATTTCACAGATTTCAATATGAACTAGTTTGTTCAGAGGATTTGCAATGAACTCTTTGTCATGGTTGAAGCATTAGCTGCAACCTAGTAAAGAGCGAACCACAGCCCATAGTGACTAAAAGCTAAAAAAAACTTTTAAACGGTCTTTTTTCTTTTTTTTTCCAGGCCTAGCGGGTTACTAGAACATCATAGAGAGAAGCTTAAGAGCTCATTCAAAAGCTATTTCTCATATGTACGTGGTTTATATAAATTCCACGATCCGCAAGTGCCATATGGCACAAAAAAGGGCACTTTATACCATTTTTCAAGGGGTGGGGCTAGCGGGCAACCAGAACATCGTAGATAGATTTTTGATAGCTCATATATAAAATACTGCTCATATTTACGTTCTTCCTATAAATTCCGCCATTTGCAAGTTTCAAATGGTACTAACAACGGCACTGTTTGTGCCATGTCTGAAGTGGAAAAGCTGGGACTAGTGGCTACCAGAACTTCTTAGAGTAATGTTTAATGGCTCATTTGAAAACGTTTGCTCATATCTAAAGGCTTTTATCAATTCTACAATTCATAAGTGAGATGTACCACTGAAAACAACACTTTTGGTGCCACTCCTTAAGTGGAAAATCTTGAAAGTATAAAACGGTATAATTGTAATAATCATGATCCATAACCCTTAACTCGAGGTTTGCAAGAATACCTCCCGCAGGTTCCTCCTCCTGGCCCCTTAATAAGCTACGCAATTAAAGTCCTTCATACACCAATATATTAAATTAGATTATTAGAAGCGTGGTTCTCTTAGTATAGCACTGGACTACAAATTAGATTATCATGCTTTTGATTCCTCCTTGGATTTTTTTTTCAATCATGGTTCGCCCCTTCTTATCATTACTTTTTAGATAATCCACTATTTTTGCGAATGTGATGCACCCATTTTCCCAAGCACATCCTAGGAAGACTCATTTGATTTTCACTGATATCTAAGTGATTTTCTATCAATTTTACCATCTATAGGTGCCACATAGCACTAAAAACGGCACATTTGGTGCCACTTCTTAAGTGGAAGAGTTTGGAAGCATAAGACAGTACAATTGCAACAATATTGGTCCAAAGCCCTTAACTGGAGGTTTATAAGAAACCCTCACATATATTCCCCCTTCCAAACCCCCCTGTGTAAGTTTCATAAATCTTCTACTCATCTTAAAAGTAAAAGATTATTGCGAAAACAAATTAACTAAAACTAAAAACTTTTCAACTAAAAATCTACCGAAAATTAAGCTTGAATGATCAACACTTTTGAACTAAACCTTCAAACTTCACTCTGCGATGAAGCCTGTGTGCTAGTTCTAATGACGGTAATTGAGGGGAAGGGACATCCTTGCCCTTTATTTTTTGCTCCTGCCTAGGTTTGCTATCAAGTCAAATTTATAAAAAGTGACTAGGCATAAATATAAGGTTCTAAATGTGCCCTCAAACAGCTTCCTAAGTTTTCAACTGAAACTAAGGAATGATATTAAAACTTAAAACGAACAGAAATTATTCCATATAAATAAAAAAGATCATAGGGTTGTTTCTACATTAAATTTGAATAAAAAACGAGCAAAGATTAATCTAAAAAAACAAAGTTTTTCCAAGGGAAGTAAAGAGCGAAGTTGAAACTTAAAACAGACAAAAATTATTACTTCACAGCCTATCTAATATATATATCAATCAAATTAGTACAAATAAACCAACTATTTATGTTTCCCTATGTTTCTAGGATTATAGAAAACTAGCGTTTTACTGAAAACACAAAATAATATAGGAGTTTTGGTACACTAAAAGCAAACCAATTAAGGACAATTTTTTCAGAATAAAACTATTATCAATCCCTTTTAGGACCAATCCCTTTTAAGATAAATAATAATTCATTTTAGGATTGTTGCTTTATTTTTTTTCTCGTTTAATTTGGTATCACTTCTGCACGATGGCTCATGTCAATGCGTGGCTGTCATTTTGGTTTTAAAAAGGACATGTCTACTTTGTAGACAAGTTCGAAGTAAAGCCATCTTGATAGCATTAGGATTAGGACTATAGACGAGCTTTAGAATTTGTATCATAGCTTGAAATTCACTGTTATATAGAGACAAATAACATGTTTTCAGAATTCATATTATGTCTTATTTGATCTTCATTTAAAGTAATACTAAAGCAAATTTCTTACATTTGAAGATTGTTTATTGATCACTATTGATATTATAGCTTATTGAACATCATTCCAAAATGCTACCTGATAAATCAATTCAATAATCTGTATGCTGTTCAATGACTTTGTGGTGATTAAAAAAAAAAAAATTCTACGCTTGTGTTTTTAAGATAATTTTAATTGTATATGGAAAGTTACTGATGTCACAACTAGCGTAATACTATGAAAAGCTTTATAGATTAGTTTATTGTTGTCAGCTTCATACTCACATTTCACTCCCAAATCAATATTCCTGTTTTTAATACTTGATTTTTGTGTTTTCAGTAAAGCGCTAGTTTTTTATAATCCTAGAAACACAGGGAAACATAAATAGTTGGTTTATTTGTACTAGTTTGATTGATATATATTTAGATAGGCTGTGAAAGCAATAACTTTTGTTCGTTTTAAGTTTCAACTTCGCTCTTTACTTCCCTTGGAAAAACTTTTTTTTTTTAGATTAATAATTGGCAGCTTTGCTTCCCTAGCTTATTCATCCTGACAGCAGGAATCAGAGCTCAAGTTAACCATTTTCATGTTAGCAATACGATACAAGTTTTCGATTTGATCAGTTCGAAATACTTACCCTAAGAGCTGATAAACCAGCATGCCCGTGGCGAGAGCAACAAGTATACCAATAACAGACAGGGCAAACAACGCTCTTAGGCAAGAATATAAAGCACCGTGTACAACATCACAGTCCATCGTATCCGTAAACGTGTATTTCGTCCCACCTACAGGAAAGGAAAATGTATGATTATCAGATTATAATTACCAATCATTAAAGCAAACATCTCCCATATTAGAGATCGATATCTTTTTAAGCCCACACCTAAAAAGGTAGTGTTAAACGCCTTTACGGTTCTCATAGATGAAAACGCTGTAAAAGAATAACCTCATAGGCTAAACGGGCCAAGAGGAGAAGCGATTATTATAAATTTTACTAAGGACTTGTGTCACAACAAGGGTTTTGAGATTGGTCTAGGCCAACATGTTACATGTTATGCAAATCACACTAAGATTTTTATTTATCCAACGAAGCAAATAGTTCAATTTAAAAAACGTATGTACAAGAATTGGGGATACAACCAAGATTTTATCTGAGTAAAAAATTAGCAAATTATAATCGATGTTAAACCACGTACTATCGAAAAGGAATTCCAAATTATTGAAAAGGTCACTAGCCAATAGCCACTCCTCTCCGAAAAGAGGGGGGGGGAGCTAATCCCAAGAGTTAGAACTACACACACTTAGCTAATACCATGATTAAACTAATCACTAGCTGATTTATAATAAGATATAGCGAAATTCCCGAGCTAGCTAGATCCAGCACAATAGTTCAATTTATTTGGACTTTTTCTTTTATTAGTTGATAAACATGTCCAAAAAAGAAGTTTTTTGAAGAAAACTAAAGACCCATATTAAACTTAAGACCATCATAAACAAATTCCTATATTAATTGAAACTCAGACGACCAGAAATTACTATTGCAGGATAAATGAAACCCAAAACAAACAGAAATCAAATATACTATAGCGATAATAAATAAATAATCATAGAAATAATAAAGATAACAGGTCCTAGCAGGGGAGACTGGGGTAATGGCGGTCAGCGGGTAATGGCAGTCACTATGATTTCTAGTAAAGTGGATAATGCAGATTCATACCGATGGAGGCTGCCGTCTCAAGACAGTTTTATGGCAATACTACTAGAGCGCTCGGTATCTTGCCAGTCTTAATTTGTCCGTTGTGTAAGAAATACTGTTTTGACGTTTCACCTTATAAGACAAACAATAGTTTAATCTACTATCAGCTCTTTCTGTTCACATTTCACGGAACGAGACTTATCTCGCAATAACAAGGTAAGTCATATTGTTGTATCATGTAGCAATTTATTAAGGTTTAAGCACTGATATTGCAATTTTTAGCCGTTAAATAATTACCATGCTGCTGGGGTAACGGTGGTCACCGCACTAGGGATAATGGCAGTCGCGACCGGCATTACCCCATTAGTACTCATTTTTTTTCTATATTTCAGATGCCCAGAAAATACATAAGGAAAACAGATAAAGCTACATTGACTGCAGAGGACTTAAAGAAAGCAAAGACAGCTGTTTCTAGAGGATTATCGATTCGAAAGGCTGCTGATCAATTAAAAATACCAGTCAGCACGTTGCAAGAGCAAATGAAGAGTGGGATTGATTCTGATCCAAGCTTAGGCAGGAAGTGTGTCTTCCCTCCTGTTCACGAAGCAGCTCTAACTAACCATGTAAAACTTTATCAATCATTTTCTACGGCATCACTGCACTGAAATTAAGAAAAATTGCATTTGAATATGCAGAAAGAAACCTATATGCAGAAAGCAGAAAGCAGAATATGCAGAAAGAAGCCATAAATTTGATAAAGAAACAAAAATAGCTGGCTTGGATTGGATGTAAAGATTCATGGACAGAAACAAAATTAGTGTGCGCAAACCGGAAGCCACAAGCATTGGAAGAGCCATTGAGTTTAACAAAGAGAAAGTAAACCGTTTTTTTTCAAAATTTAGAACAGGCTATGGATAAATACAAGTTTAAAGATACCAATTATTGGAACGTAGATGAAACAGGGATCACCACTGTGCAGGACCCTGGTCTAATACTGGCAGAACGGGATCAAAAGTGTGTGGGTTCTACAACAAGTTGGGAAGGGGAAAAACATTACAGTTATGTGTTCAATGAGTTCGGGAGGGCTTTATGCTCCACCAACGTTCATATTTCCTCGAGCCCGTATGTCCCCACTCTTAGAAAAAAACTGGACCACCTGGATCAGTTTACTCATGCTCTAAGACAGGCTGGATCAATGAAGAACTGTTCGTTGTTTGGTTAAAATACTTTGCTCAGTTTACTCATGCTAGTAATGACAACAAAATGCTTCTTATTCTGGGCAACCATTCCACTCATTGCTCAACTGAAGAATATGATATTTGTAGGGAGAAATGGATTGTTGTGGTGTCACTACCGCCCCATACATCACATAGGCTTCAGCCTCTGGATGTAGTATTTTACTCGCCCTTGAAGGCTGCTTACAAAAGGGAATGTGATTTGTTCATGAAAACCAGGAATTTATAACCCCTTACGATGTAGCAGAGATATTCAATAAGGCGTATTCCCTAGTTGCTACGATTGCAAAGGCAACAAGTGGGTTCAAAAACACGGGGTTCCATCCTCTTAATCCAGGAGTTTTCACAGATGAGGATTTTTTGGTAGAGGACATCCTCCAGAAGAATCAAGACTTAACGCCTGTTTGTGTGGACGTTTTCTTGAAAGCTACTGCAAATGAAATTATCGCAGAAGTAGACCGATACGAAGTCATGACTGAAAAAAACTTAGAATCCTCTGTCCTACTTGATAAAGTTCATATTCAGCCTAACACACAAATTAATGTATCTATACAAGAGATTTCTCCTCTACCTGGATGCAGTAATTGAACTGATGAGCCAAGAAAACGAGCGAGACAGAAGCAGCATTCTCTGATCTTGACTTTAACACCAATGAAAATCCTGCTTCAAGAAAAAAAAAGAAAGCGAGAAGAAAAAGAAACCAAAATCAAGGAAAAACTAAAAAGGAAAGAAGAAAAGAACCAAAGAACTAAGCGAGTAAAAAAAAGAATTTAATGGAGAAAAGAAAAGGCCTGCTGTTCCTGAAAGAAAAACACAGAAAGTGGAGCAAAAGAAAATGAGCAGGAAACTTTTTGAATCTGACTCGGACACTTCAATTGATGATGAAAACATTTGTGAAGACGAATCAGAAAGTGAGCTATGTTTGACCGAGGTCGGCAAAGAAATCTGTTTCTATTGCGAAGACACCAGCCCACTAATTACTTTTCAATATCTCCTTCAACATACCCTATAAGTTTCAACTTGATACCCTTAGCCGTTCCTTACATATTGCTGATACACTCTTTTGACAACCAGCATGAACATAGTATCTTTTGATCGTGCTCGGTATTTCTGTCCAAAGCTGTGGAGGATTGTGTCAATCATCACTGCATAGTTTGTTGACTTTTATACTATTATAAATAGGATAGCTATTTCAAAATTTTGATCGAATGTTTTATATAGAGGAGGCAGCTAAAGAGGACACGGGAGGGCATGGGAGCCCTTCAACCACTTTAAAACATTCCCCTAAACAAATCCTGAAAGTTTCATCTTAATGCCCTCAGCCGTTCTTAACATATTGCAGATCCGTCTTTTTGATAAAATGGACGCACATAACGCCTATTGATTTAGCATGATACATCCCTCACCATTCTCTAAAGTTTCACCTTAATACCCATGACCTTTTCAGATATACCCAGAATAAAAACTTTCTCCTTTTTCTAATGATAAATCCTGCATGTAAATAATGGATAAGTTGCATAATTTACAATCCCTGCCCCGAGGCTGTGGGGGGCATGCTCTACCTGGAGGCATAGCTATTAGATCTTTTGACTAGTTTGAACAAAAGTGTGATTTTCAAAATTTCAATGATTGTTGAGGAGAGGGACCACATAAAAAAGACAAGGGAGGTGGCTGCCCTCAAATCTTTCTTCAACATCTCCTCAGCATACCTTGAAAGTTTCAACTTAATACCATCAGCCGTTCCTTATATATCGCTGATATCCCCTTTTCACAAAGAGTAAGGACAAACTGTGTTTTGTTTGTGTTTGGCATCTCTCTCAAAATTTCCTTGAAGCTTCACCTTAATACTCTAAGCCCAGTGGTTCCCAAACTTTTGGTTACAACCCGACCAGTGGGTCGCAAGCAAATATTGAGTGGCTCGTTGTCGCAAATATTAATATTGGTAATGCTCAGATTCCATAGTGGCGAGTAGTGGAACTTGTTTGTTCTAATTGAAATGGAAAACAAAAAAGTTTTACATATATGAATGGAAGACTGTTAAAATAAGAAACACGACATCAATAATTTCTTATTATCTACATATCTAGACCTGCAATTTTTTCTACAAAGTTACTTCGATGGGGAAGGATGTATGTGTTTCCCCTCTGAGGCTTATACGACCATCCTTTCCATAAAAATCTTACATGTTAACAATGGGTAACTTGTATAGCTTAGAGTCCTTGTCCCGAGGGCTGTGTGGAGTTTTGCCAAACCTGGAGGTATGGCTATTTGGATTTTCGACTATTTTACACAAAACAGCTAACTCAAAATTTGGTCAAATTTATTTTAGTGAAAAAGAGCGCAGGGAGGCTGCTTTTCCGCAAATCATTTTAAAGAGGGAAATATAACCATCAAATTGCAATTGACTGTGCCCCCTTCAGAATTCATACAAGTACCTATTCCATCAAAACCTTATATGTTAACAATGAGCAAAAGGCATAACTTAAAACCTTTGACCCAGGGAATCGGGTGGGGGGGTTGTCAAAACTGGGAGGACAGTTATTTGAAACTTGGACTATTTTGAACAAAATGGCCATCTCAAAATTTTTGAGTGGGCGTTTTTGAAGAAAAAAGAACGTGGAGGGTTGGCTGCCCTCCGATCACTTTTGACTCTTAAAATGGCACTATAGCTTTCTATTTGTAATCAAATGTGCCTCTTCCGAAGTTTACAAAACAACCCCTTCCATAAAAAAAAACTTATATGTTAATATTGAGAAACTTGCAAGGCTTACAGTACTTGCCCCTTTTTTTATTGTAGGGGGGGGGGTGCCTAAACTGGAAGCATAGTTATTTGTCCTTAGTACTATTTTTAACAAAATGACTATTTCAAAATTTTCATTCGGATACATTGGGGGAAAAAGGACACGGGGGGAGTTGGTTACCCTCCCATCACTATTGACTCTTGAAAAGGGAACTAGAACTTTTCGTTTCAAATTGAATGAGCCTCTCCCAAAATTTAGACGACCACTCCTTTCATAAAAACCCTATATGTTAACAATGGGCCACTTACATAAGTTACATCCCTTGTCCTGGGGCTATGGGGGTTTTGTCAACCCTGGAGGCAGAGTTAATTGATCTTCGGACATTTTCAACAAAATGGCTATCTTAAAATTTTGGTCAGATACATTTGAGGGAAAATTAGCGTGGGGGACGGGTTGCCTTCGGTCACTTTTGATTCTTAAAAAGGGCACTCCAACTTCTGATCTACGATTAGATGAGCACACTCCAAATTTTATACGAAAACCCCTTCCATACGAAGGGCATCTGTGAAAAAAGAACAATAAATAAATAATAAAACGTTGAAGCCTTATGGCTCCTTACTATAGGCAACGTTATAGCGTTGTCTCTGATTTGGGGAAGGCCAGCAAGTCAGTAACTTTCTTCTTTTCCATCCTCTTATTTAGATTAACATGGAGTCAGTGACCTTTATTATAATCCTTATCTGTATAGAAAAAAAGTATACGAATTACATCTTATAATAGAAATTTCCCATCTCAACTAGCCTATCAGATAAGCCTTACTTAGAAAGGGTCTGGGAGTGCCTAAGTTTTAGTGTTGGCTAAATCTTATCATTAATTCCTTATGAATGAGCATTGGGCCATGCTTTTATTGAGACTAACTTAACAATATTTTACGTAAAATTTCACGGCAGGAGTAATTGATGCAGTAATCTGTTGAAAAAAAAACTGTAATTCAAATTTGCGGTGAATATACTCAATTATCAAACAATACGTGGTGACGAACTGGATGAAGGAGTGACCTAAGCTAATAGTAACCGAAACTTAAAAAAAAAGTTTTGATAATAATATGCGTATCGAAAGAATCGGTTTTTATGGTAATTGAATAGAAAAAATCGCTTGTCTAAGTGATGAAATCCTCCTAAATTCTTCGCTTTTCACGCTAAAGTTTGACTCTTTGTCACATTTCTTTAAGAAAGACTGCTCAAACACAAGGATCTTTGAATCTGAGTGAGAAGTATTTGAGACGAACTTTTAGCATAAAGAGTGAGGGATTAAAGAACAGACATAATACAGTTTAATTTTTTTTTAAATTTTAATGCTGCTCAAAACTTTCAGTTGAAAAAGACTTTCAGTTGCCTTTTTATGTAATTAAAAAAAAAAAAAAAATCAAAACCACGCCTTAAGCTTTAATATATTTGTCTTGCTTCAGTAACCGTAAGTCGTGGCCGCTGATTGACGTTCAAATGAATGCTTTATGTCATAGATTCAGTAGACCCTTTGAACGTGAATGCCGCGAATGCCGTCAGAACATAAATATTCTTGAGATGAAATGAGCGATTTTTGAATAGAAATGGTAATTACTGTGCATAACACGTGCAACAGAACTTCAAAAAGTTCGCAAAGACAGGGACTTGATTAATACGTCCCTTAAGAGTCTTAGATGACCTTTGGGTGTCTGTTATGACTGGTATATGGGAGCCTATCACTTCCACATTCTCAATAACTACTTTAGTTCGATACACCTATTGTTATAGCCAAGTTAAAAGGCGCGTATGCGGGTCTTTGAGCTGTACTGCCCTGGAATTTCATGTTTTGTAACTTTTTTTCAAATAATTCAGGGTGTTTCGCTTTTTGAAGCATCTCTCCTACTCGATAGTTGCTGCAATTACTGCTTATACTATTCCCCCTCTTTCTATATTGCTCCCACCTCCTTCGTCTCTCCCTCTCTCTTTGCCTCTTTCCAATTATCCAAACCACTAAAAGAAAATTATAGCGACCGAATTCCTGTTGTAACAAAAATTGTACTTTCTTGCCAAACTAGTTTATGTTATCATACACACTTCGGTAACATTTTTTTTTTTTTTTTAATTACTACATACGCTTGTGCTGTACATAGTAATCAACAATATCTACAGATTGATTATTAAGCAAAGGATCATCAATCTGTATCTGTTCCCATTCAAGGATGATGTAATGTATGGATGAACGAACATGGATAAAATAACTTATAGTGAACAACGTTTCTTTTTGATCAGAAAGACAAATAATAGAATAACATTAATTTGAATTGCTTTTATACAACCTTTAATTGACTTTTAAAAATCCAACAATTAAACATTCAGAGGAATTTAGCAGTATTGTGAATATCGTCTAGTAACACCATCTATTTTTCAATTACATTAGACCATTCGCCCAAGAAAACAACAATTCTGTTTTTGTTTTTGTTTTTTTCAAAGAAGCACAAATCAGCATTAGGTTAGGCTTGGGGAGCCTATATTACCAACGGCAAAAAGAAGCCGATATGAATAATTTTTAGAGTATATTTTCAGGATATTTGCATTGTTTTTAACAAAACATCAGTGGCAACGGTATATCGTTGCCTATAGTAAAGAGCCATAAGCCTTCAATGTATGATTCAATTGTCTCCCAGGATGGTCGCATAAATTACCGAGAGGGCTCATTCAATTCAGAACCAGAAGTTCTAGTGCCCTTTTTAAGAGTCAAACGTGATTGGAGGACAACCGGTCCCCCCCCCCATAGAATTTTCCTCCAAGATGCCTCTGATCATAATTTTGAGATAGTTCGTTCAAAATAGTCCAAAAGTCAAATAATTATAGTTCCGGGGTTGACAAAGGTGCCGGAGCCCGCGGCATTTGTGGAAGGGGTGGTCTTGTAAACTTTGGAAGGGACTCATTCGAATTGAAAACGAAAGTTCTAGTGCAGTTTTAAGAGTCAAGACTAGTCGAAGGGCTAGCAGCTCTATCCTACACCCCCCCCCCAAAAAAAAATACGTCAGATCAAAATTTTAAGATAGTCATTTTGTTCAAAATGTCAAAATGGCAAAAGGTCAAACAGCTAAACCTCCAGGGTTAACACCCCAGCCTCCTGGATAAAGGCTTTAAGTTATAAAAGTTGACCATTGTTAAAATATAAGGATTTCTATTGAAAAAGGGCGCATGTTTGATCCTTGGTCTCCAGAGATGTTTAGAGTATTGAAGTGAAACTTCGAGAGATGTTGAGAGGGATCCCGATCACAATCAAAACACACTAGGCTATGTGCTAGCTGGTTGTGGAAAGAGAATATCAGCAAATAGCAATACCTAAAGAACGACTGAGCATATTAAGTAGAAACGTTCAAAGTATGTTGAGAAAATGTTGAAAAGACATTGAAGGGTGACAAGCCCCCCCCCCCCCCCCTCCCAAGCCATTTTTAACTTCAATCTCCCCAAAGATATCTAATCGAAATTATGGAATTGCCATATTGTTCAAAATCGTTGATAAATCCAATAATTATATCTCCGGGGATGACACAACACCCCACAGCCCCTAGGGCAAGTGTTGTAAGTTATATAAGTTGTTGTAAGTTAGGTGTTAAGGTGGAACTTTCAAGGAATGATGCTTAAAGAGTAATAACAATTGACCAAAAGGCGATATTTGCAGACCAGAACTATTACTAATATTAAAACTACTACCACTAAACCTACCACTCCTGAAGCGAGTTTTACAAAGGCTGAGGATATTGAAGTGGAAATTTGAGGATATGTTGAAGGGAAAATTGAACTAAACCAGAAAATAGTATGTGCATATAGATACTATTGAAACTTGCGCTATAATTGGGGTCAAGGAGGACGACTTTCAAGTTCAAATGTCTTGTAATGTCTGTTCGTTCTGAATTTGAGTTGAATATCAGTTTTATTGTTTGTACATTATAAGTGCATTATTGGTTCCATTTGTTATTAAGCGTAATACTTTTTTATTTTAACAATAATTAACTGAAAGAACAAGTTTTCTTAACTGAAAGTAAGGAGTGACATTAAAACTTAAAACGAACATAAATTATTCCGTATATGAAAGGGGCTGTCCCCTCCTCGACACCTCGCTCTTTACACTAAAGTTTTTTATTGTTTTAAAAAATAAAGTTGAGACAGAGTGAAATTTTAGCGTAAAGAGCAAGGCGTTGAGGAGGGGACAGTCCCTTTCATATACGGAATGATTTCTGTTCGTTTTAAGTTTTAATGTCGCTCCTTACTTTCAGTTAAAAAACTTTAGTTTAATTTTTAGTTAGTTTTTTTTTTAGTTAATTTCTGAACATTTTTGAATTAACGCGGCTTTGATTTTGGCTCAACGTACATGAATAATTAAAACGAAATTCGCATATTAATTTTCCTTTTTTTGGCTAATTGGTTTTCTTGAAATTTTGTTCTGACGTAACTTACGAATTAACTTACGTAACGAATTTCTATATTCGTATGTTCTTATTACGTATATTAGGGAGCTCGCTCTTTAGTCAATACCTCGCTCTTTACGCTAAAGTTCGAATTTTGTTCGAATCCCAAACCCCTGAATCACAAAGGCCGGTTAATTAGAATAGATAGCTCTTTTGAAAGTACTAAAAAAACTTTAGTTTAAAGAGCGAGGTATTGACTAGGGGGCGAACCCCCTAATATACGTAATAATTTCTGTTCGTTTTAAGTTTTAATGTTGCTTCTTACTTTCAGCTGAAAAAAAACTTTTTTTTATTTAGTTTATGATCTTTTTTAAATAATGCTGGGAAATATGGCGCCCCTTCATAGAAATGTCCCTTCCCCCAAGGAAATATCCTCAATGGAAAGATCCTTCCCATAACCCCTACTCTGACCCCGACCCTTTCTTTTAACTTTCGGTTCATTGTTCATTATAATTTCTGGTAGGTTTCGATTCTTAAAAACGTTTGATCCTGAGGCTAAGGGTATTAAAGTAAAACTGTTAGAAAACATAAAGGTGGATGTCAAACAAATTCAAAACACACTAAATGCAGGGGGGTTGTCAAAAGGACACAACAGAAATATTTAAGGAACAGCTAAGTTATTAAACTGAAACTTTGAAGGCATATTGATAGGGATGTTGAAAAAAGGAATGGAAGGCAACTACCCCACCCAACCCCCTCTTGCCCTTTTGGATGCGCCCTTAACTCCGGCAGAAATTTCAAAAGGCCATTTTATTCAAAATAGCCAAATCGTATAATAGCTATGCCTCATGGGAACCCATGCTCCCAAAACCCCTGGGGCAAGGAATGTAAATTATACACTTCGTTTTGTCACTGGGAAAGGGGGGAATGTTTGATCCTGGGGTGTCTAAAAAGGCTAAAGGTATTGAAGCAAAGTTTCAACAAATGTTGAGGGATAAGTTGAGCTAAATCAAAAGAAACTATCTACATCCAAGTAATCAAAAATTTATATCTGCAATATCTTAAGAACGGGCAAAGGGTATTAACTTGCAACTTTCATGGCCACTACAACTACTACTACTTCTATTGTGGCTGCAAATGAGACTGGTTGCGACTGTAACTGTGACTACTTCTAACTGCAACAAATTGCAAATGTGAGTGTGACTGCTTGCAACTGCTATTATACCTGACTTGTGACCACTTTCAGGGAATGCTGAGAGGGATGTTGAACTTTGAAACTTTAATGTTAAAAAAACTTTACTTTGATAATTTAAAACTTTGATAATGAAAAAAATATGATACTGAAATGGGGGATATTGGAAAACTTGAAACTATGACAATCAAAACGAACAGAAATTAATTGAAAAATTTTCCAAAAAAGGAGTTTTTCAAAGAAAAGTAAAGAGCCATATTAAACTTAAGACTAGCAAAAATAAGTCCATATAGTAACACAAACTCAAATGTACAGAAATAACTAGTAAGAATAAATGAAACCCGTAAAAAACAAGAATTAAATAAACAATCATTGTAAAGATACACATAACAGGTGGTAATGTAAATGAATATATAAATCTTAAAAGGAGTAAAAATTAAATTGAATATTGAAGTCAAACTAAAAACAAACAAAAATCATTACAAACAGGATTTTGGCTACTGCCCCCTTCCCGTCCCCTAGTCTCAAAAGTCTAAAGCCTACTGCGTCATTTACACTTTACTGAAAACGAACTATTTTACAATTTTTTCTTTTATATTTACCGCACTGAAAAATAAAATAAAAGTTACAATGAAATAAAAAAGGAAATTCTGAGATATTTAATGATAAATATCATTATATATCAAATATTAAGTTTAGTCTTAATACTTCTTTCCAATGACTGTTAAAGACACATATGGTTTTCAATATAATGCAAATGACACAATAGTCCTTAGACTTCGACGGTTAGAGAGGAAGAAGGAGAAAGTAACCAAACTCCTGTTTGTAATGATTTTTGTTTGCTTTAAGTTTGATTTGAGCATTCAATTTAATTTTTAATCGTTTTAAGATTTATTTATTCATTTATATTTGGACCTGTTATTCGTGTGTTTGCCATGATTTTTTATTTAATTTTTGTTCATTATAAATTATTGTAGTAATTTATTTCTGCTGGTCTAAAGCTTAATTTTTTATTATATTTTTATAGTTCTTATATTGTTTTCCTTATGCTTTTACTTAATTAGACTTAGGACTTCCCACACCAGTCGGCGCATAAGGCGGCAACAATGCCTCTCCACGATGACCTCTCCAGCGTCTTCGGCCAAAGTTCATCAAGGGATGTTCTTGAGAGCGCTGGGTCTTTTTCTAGGCATCGTTCAAGTGTAGTCTTCAGTCGTCCTCGCAGTCGAACTCATGGAGGAATCCAACACCAAACATCATGAGGCAGACGGTTGCTGTCCATTCTAACCATGTGTCTCCAATATCACCACCGACTGCTTATGACTTTATGATTGGCTGTTTATTCTTCTCTGTAATGAATGAGCTGGTAATTTTGTCCGTCGAGTTGATTCTGAGAATCCGTCGAAGACAATTATTTTCAAAACTTTGGATTCTTTTCTCTAGCTGTTTTGTCAGCGCCCAGCTTTCAGAACCATACATTAGTACTGACAGGACATTACTGTCGAAGAGCCTCAGTTTTAGCTTCAAAGAGAAAGTGGCACTTCTCCAAACGTTTCTTAACTTATCAAAGGTGCTTCCTGCGCACACAATACGTGTGGCAATTTCATGATCAGGGCTTTCATCAGTGCTGACTAGACTCCCAAGATATCTAAACATCTCTACCTCTTCAATTTCCTTTCCTTTAACTGTAAGTGGCTCAGCAGGTAGTTTGTTCATATTATTGCGTATGATTTTAGTCTTTTGCATGCTTATTGTTGAACCTATTCGTTCACCTAATTTCAAGAGCTTATCTATGTTGTACTGAAGCTCCTCTTTTAAAGAAAGGAGCGTTATATCGTCTGCGAAGTCTGCATCGAATAAAGTGCGATTTTCATTCAACTGGATGCCACCTATGAAGTTGCGCGTCCGCAGGACAAAATCAATGAACATTGTAAACAGTAGCCTACTGGGGATAGAATGCATGCCTGTCGAACGCCTGAGTTGACTTTGAACCACTCAGTCAAGTTCCTATCATCAGTTCGAACAGCAAACATTTGTTCATCATTTAATGCCATTATAATTTTGGAAATTTTATTAGGGAAGCCAAAGTAGCGCAACACTTTCCACAGTGAATCTCTATGGACTGACTCGAAAGCCTTCAAGAAATCGATGAAAGCCATTATGATTTCAGTCTGCCATTTCTTTCATTCTTTAATAAGTATTCTAAGACTAAAGATCAAGTCAGCACATTACCTACTTGGTCGGAAGCCTTGCTGTTTATCTCTGAGTATGGCGTCAACTTTTGTCTAGATGCGATTAAAAGTACTTGGAAGAGGACTTAGTTTTCTGCAGACTGTAGGGTGATACCTCGCCAATTTTTGCAATCAGCAGCTCTACCCTTCTTAAATAATTTCACTATAGCCCCTTTCTTCCAGTCTGTGGGAATATATTCAGTGTCCCATATCTGCATTAACACTTGGTGTTGCGGCTCTATTATGATATGGCATTTTACCCATTTTGTATGACAGATTGAACCTGAAAATCCTCCCCCTCCTTCCGCAACACCGTTGATTAAAAAACGCAGAAGACAAAATGAATGTAAACATACTTCTAAAAAGAGAAAATCATAGGTAGCGCAATAGTGCTGCCTAAGTAAAGAGCAAAGTGGGCACAATGTATTATTTTTGGTCTTATACCAGGACACTTCGTATTGAAGGACTTGCCGTAGAAACTTCGAAAAGAACTCATTTAATTGGAAATTGAAAGGGCTAGTGCCCTTTTTAATAGTCGAAAGTGATTGGAGGGCAACTAATCCCCCTCCCATGCCCACCATTCCCCCAAACACATCTAATCAAAATTTAGAGATAGCCATTTTGTTCAACGTAATTGAAAAGTCCGGAAATTATGTCTTTGAGGATGACCCCCCCCCCCACAGCCCTCAGAGCAAGGGTTGTAAGTTATGCCCTGGGGGCATATTAGGTTTACATAGAAAAGGTGATCGTATAAACTTCAGAGGGGGATCATTGGATTGATAGTTAGAATTTCTAGTGCCTCTTTTAAGATTCAGAGTGATCGAAGGGTGGATACCCCCGCCACACCTCGTATTTTCCTGTAGTTCATCTGATAGAAATTTTGAGATGGCCACTTGTTGTAGTAGAAACTTCAAAAAATGCTCATTAGATTGGAAATTGAAGGGGCTTGTACCCCTTTTACTAGTCAAAAGTGATTGGAGGGCAACTAACCCCTCTCCCACGCCCACCATTCCCCCAAACACATCTAATCAAAATTTAGAGATAGCCATACTGTTCAATGTAGTTAAAAGGTCCGGAATTTATGTCTTTAAGTATGACAACCCCCCACATTCCTCAGGGCTAGGGTTATACGTTATAACCTGGGAGCATGTAAGGTTTTTAATAGAAAGGGTGGTCGTACAAACTTCGGATGGGGCTCATTGGATTGGTAATCAGATTTCTCTAATACCCTTTTTAAGATTAAAAGTGATCTGAGGGCGGGTAACCCCCCCCCCCCCCACACACACAAACACACCTCATGTTTTTCCAAAATGCATCTGACAGAAATTTTGAGACGGCCTTTTGTTGTCCAAGAAACATCAAAAAATGTTCATTCGACTGGAATTGAAAGGACCTTTTTTATTATTCATAAATGATTGGAGGGCAACAAGCCCCCCCATCCCCCCTCCTACACACCCATCGATTCCCAAAACACATCCCCAAAACTCATCAAAATTGTGAGAGAGACATTTTGTTCAGCGTAGTTGAAAGGTCTGGAAATTATTTCTTTGAGAATTACACCCCCCCCCCCCACAACCCTTAGTGCAAGGGTTGTAAGTTATGCCCCGAGGGCATATAAAGTTTTTATGGAAGGGGTGGTTATGTGAACTTTAGAAGAGGCTCATTTAATTTGAAATCTATAGTTCTAGTTCCCTTTAAGAGCCAAAGGGAACGGGGAGCAACTAGCCCCACTCTCTGACATCCTCTTTTCTCAAACACATTCAATTGAAATTGTGAGATAGCCATTTTGTTACCAATACTCCAAAAATCATATAGCAATGTCTTTAGGGTGGACACATTCCCCCCGAGCCCACCGGCAAGGGTTGTAACTTATGCCCCGGAGCCTATAAGCCTTTTCGGGATTGGGTGGTCGTGTAAGCTTCGGATCGGATAGAGCTCATTTTATTGGAAGTCCGAAGTTTTAGTGTCCTTTTTAAGAGTAAAAATGAATGGAGGCTTAAGCCTATCATTTCCCAGAACATATCCGATCAAAATTTTAAGAGATCTAATTTGTTCAGGCTTTTTGAAAGGTCCAGTAATTATGTCTTTGGATGTGTAAACCTCCCCAAAGTCCTCAGGACAAGGGCTGTAAGCTAGGCAATTTGTTCATTGTTTACACACAGCATATGTTATTGAGAAAGGTATGCATGTTTGAACTTCACTTTCCAAGAAGACGATGGGCATTCAGGTAAGCCTTTCAGAGAATGTTTTAAACTAAATCAAAAACCCGTTATGGGTATAAGGATTGTCAAAAGGGTGTAACACTGGAATTATGAGTATATTAATTTGGAAAACTCAGGAAATGATAAGGGAGATGATCAAAAGACAGTATTTGCCTGCTACCAATACTACTACAACTACCACTTCTAATACCAGACCAATCTATTTACAGTATTGAGGGGAAATTCGAGCTAAATCAAATGACGCTATGTGCATGCAAATTGTCAAAATAGCGTATCACAAGAATAGATTTGGGTATTGCGTTGCAACTTTCAGAGAATGCTTTAAAGGGAAGATTATCTCACCAAAAGGCAATATGTGCACACTACTGCTGATATTACTATTACTGCTGCAATTACTACTACTATTACTTCTATTGATATTACTTGCAAGGCTAAGACCACTGAGAGGAAATATGATAACATCCAGGTTATTAAAAGGACATATCAGTAATGTCATAGCAACGGCTAATTGTATAAGTTGAAACCTCTAGGACTTGATGAGAGGGGTGTTCTGCTGATCATAAGGCAATATGTTAATACTATCAGAGGCAACGCTGTAGCGTTGCCTATAGTAAAGGCGATACGGCTCCAATGTTTTATTATTTATTATTTTTTTCCCAGGGGCAATTCATATGGAAGGGGTCGTCTTAGAAACTTCAAAGGGGCTCATTCGATTGGGAATCGAGAGTTCTAGTGCCCTTTTAACCAGTCGAAAGTGATTGGAGGGCAACTAGCCCCCCCCCCCCACCACGCCCATTATTACCCCAAACACATCCAATTAAAATTTCGAGATAGCCATTTTGTTCAGCGTAGTGGATTCCCACACAGAAAATATATTTTTGAGGAGAACACTCCCCCACAACCCTCAGGGCAAGGGTTTTAAGTTATCCCCTGGGGGCATATATGATTTTTATAGAAGGCGTTGTCGTAGAAACTTCAAAAAAGGCTCATTCGATTGTAAATACAAAGGGCTAGCGCCCTTTTTAATAGTCAAAAGTGATTGGAGGGCAACTAGCCCCCCCCCCACGCCCATCATTTCCCCAAACATATCCAATCAAATGAGATAGCCATTTTGTTCAGCGTAGTTGATTTCCACATATAAATTATGTTTTTGAGGAGAACACTCCCCAACAACCCTCAGGGCATGGGTTTTTAAGTTATGCCCTGGGGCATATAAGGTTTTTAATAGAAGGCGTTGTCGTAGAAACTTCAAAAGGCTCATTCGATTGGAAATTCAAAGGGCCAGTGCCCTTTTGAATAGTCGAAAGTGATTGGAGGGCAACTAGCCCCCCCCCCCCCAAACGCCCATCATTCGCCCAAACACATCCAATCAAAATTTTGAGATAGCCATTTTGTTCAGCGTCGTTGATTTCCAGATAGAAAATATGTTTTCGAGGTGGACACTCCCCCACAACCCTCAAGACAAGGGTTTTAAGTTATACCCTGGGGGCATACGAGGTTTTATAGAAGGCGTTGTCGTAGAAACTTCAAAAAAGGCTCATTCGATTGGAAATTCAAAGGGCTAGTGGCCTTTTTAATAGTCGAAAGTGATTTGAGGGCAACTAACCCCCCTCTCACGTCCACCTTTTCCCCAAATACATCCAATCAAAATTTTGAGACAGCCATTTTATTAAACGTAGTTTTAAGTTCTTGGAATTAGGTCTTTGAGGATGAAAACTCCCCCACAGCCCTCAGGGCAAGGGTTTTAAGATATGCCCTGGGGGCATATAAGGTTTTGTACAAACAATGTTGTCGTAGAAACTTCAGAAAGGGCTCATTCGATTGGAGCTTTAGTTTCCTTTTTAATTGTCGAAAGTGATTCTAAGGCAACTGACAACCCTTCCACGCCACTATTTCCCCAAACACCTCCAATCAAAATTTTGACATAGCCATTTTGTCCAACGTAGTTGAAAGTTCTGGAAATTATATGTTTGAGAAGGACGCTCCTCCCCCCCCCCCCAGTCTTCAGGGGCAAGGGTTATAAGTTATGCCCTGGGGGCATATATGGTTCTTATGGAAGGAATGCTCGTATAATTTTCAGAGAGGGTTCGTTTGATTGGAAATTGAAAGTTCTAGTTCACTTTTTAAGCGTCAAAAGATATTGGAGGATAACCAGCTCCCCCCCCCCCCCGAGCCTTTTTTCCCAAATGCATCCAATAAAAATTTTAAGATAGCTATTTTGTTAAAAATAGTTCAAAGATCATGCAACAAAAGTTCCGGTGCTGACACAACCCACCAGGGCCCGGGAGCAGGCGTTGTAAGTTATGCCCTGGGGGCATATGTGGGTCTTGTGGAAGGGATGCTCGTATTAAATTCAAAGAGGGATCATTTGATTGGAAATTGAAAGTTCTAGTTCACTTTTAAGAGTCAAAAGAGATTGGAGGGCACCTAGCCCCCCCCCTCCACGCCCTTTTTTCCTCACACCCATCCGATAAGAAATTCGAGGTAGCTTTTTTTTAAATAGTTCAAAGACCATATAACGAAAACTCAGGGGTCAACACAGCCCCCCGGGCCCGAAGGCAGGTGTTGTAAGTTATGCCCTGGGAGAATATATGGTTCTTATTGAAGGGATGCTCGTAAAAAATTCAGAGATGGCTCGTTTGATTGGAAATTGAAAGTTCTAGTTAAGTATTTTAGAGTCAAAAGAGATTGGAGGGCAACTAGCCCCTCCATGGCCCTTTTTCCCCAAATGCATCCAATAAAAATTTTGAGAAAGGCATTAAGTTAAAAATTTCTCAAAAGTCAGATAACAAAGACTGAGGTGTCGTCAAACCCCCCAGGGCCCGGGGCAGGCATTGTAAGTTATGCCCTGGGGCATATATTGTTCGTATGAAATGGATGCTCGTATAAACTTCAGAGAGGGCTCATTTGATTGGATATTGAAAGTTCGAGCTCACTTTTCATAGTCAAAAGAGATCCGAGGGCAGCTAGCCCCCAACCCATCTGATGAAAATTTTGAGATAGACATATTGTTAAAAATAGTTCAAAGGTCGGGTAAGAAAAAATCCGGTGTCAATAAAACCCCTAAGGACACAGGGGAAGGCCTTCTAAGTTATGCCTTAAGGGCATGTATGGTTCTTATGAAAGGGATATTCGTATAAACTTCATAGAGGGCTCATTTGATTGGAAATTGAAAGTTCACTTTTTAAGAGTCAAGAGAGTTAAACTAGCCCCCCCCCCACTCTTTTTTCCCCAAACCCGTCCGCTACAAATTTTGAGATAACCAGTGTTTAGGAAATTTCTCAAAAATTAGATAACAAAAACGCCCCCCCCCCAGAGCCCGGGGGATAGGCGTTGTAAGTGTTATCGTGGGGGCGTATATGGCTCTTATGAAAGGGGTGCCCGTATAAACTTCAGAGGGGTCTCATTTGATTTGGAAATTGAAAGTTCTAGTTCAATTTTTAAGAGTCAAAAGATATCCAAGGGCAGCTATGCCTCCCCCCCCCCAACATACCCTATTTTCCCCAAGCCCATCTGATAAAATTTTTATAATAGCCATTTCATTAAAAATAGTTCAAAGGTCAGATAAAAAAGAATCCTGTGTTGACGGAACCCGCCAGGGCCCGGAGGCTGGCGTTATGAGTAATGCTCTAGGGGCATATATAGTTCTTATGGAAGGGATGCTGGTATAAACTTTGGAGAGGGCTCATTTGATTTGAAATTGGAAGTTCTTGTTCACTTTTTAAGAGTCAAAAGAGATCGGAGGGCAACTAGCCCCTCCTCCTCCACGCCCTAAATGCATCAGATAAAAATTTTGAGATAGACATTTTGTTAAAAATAGTTCAAAGTTCTGATAGCAAAAAACTCCGGTGTCGACACAGCCCCCAGGGCCCGGGGGTAGGCGTTGTAAGTTATGCCCTGGGGGCATATATGGTTGTTATGGAAAGGATGCTCGTATAAAATTCCTAGAGGGCTCATTTGATTGGAAATTGAAAGTTGTAATTCAATTTTTAAGAGTCAAAAGTGATTGGAGGGCAGCTAGCCTCCCCCCACACTCCATTTATTTTTCTCCCAGAGGCACTTCATATAGAAGGGGTCGTCGTATAAACTTCAAAGGGGGCTCATTCGATTGGAAATCGAGAGTTCTGGTGCGCTTTTTAAGAGTAAAAGTGATAAGAGGGCAACTGGCCCCCGAAGCCCCTTTTCCCCAAATACATCTGATAAAAGATTTGAGGTAGCCATTTTGTTAAAAATAGTTCAAAGATATATAACAAAACACCTTTACGTAGTGTCATTTCGTTAAAATAGTTCAAAGATCAGATACGAAAAACTCCTGTGTCGACACCCTCCCCCCCCCAGGGCCGGGGCAGGCATTGCAAGTATTCCTCTGAGGGCAAATATGGCTCTTATGGAAGGTATACACGTATAAACTTCAGAGAGGGTTCATTTGAATGGAAATTAAAAGTTATAGTTCATTTTCTCAGAGTGAAAAAAGATCAGAGGCAACTAGCCCCTCCCGCCCTCCACGCCTTTGGGCGTGTCGGATGGATAAACCCATCCAATAAAAATTTCAGGTGACCATTTTGTTAAAATAGTTGAACCATCAGATATTAAAACTCCAGGGTCGACAAAACCCCCCAGGGCCCAGGGATAGGCGTTGTAAGTTATACTCTGGGGATAATTATGGTTCTTATAAAGGGATACTCGTATAAAGTACAGAGAGGGCTCATTTGATTGAAAATAGAAAGTTCTTGTTCAATTTTAAAGAGTCAAAAGATACTGATGCTCAATCTAGTCCCCCCTCGCCCTTTTTACCCAAACCCATCCGATAAAAATTTTGAGATAGCAATTTTGTTAAAAATAGTTCAAACATCAGATAATAAAAACTCTGAATTGACACAAGCCCATTTTTTCACTTTGATATTGTTACTTTGATATCAGTTTTGATACTTTGATGAATATTTTGATTATTTTTTTCTAAGTTTGATTTGAAATAAGGAATTTTTTAAAACTTGAAATTTTTTGGAATCAAAAACGAAAAAAAATTAATTAAAAAAACTTTCTGAAAAATAAGTTTTTCAAAGAAAAGTAAAGGCCATTTTAAACTTAAACTCAGCAGATACAAAGACCTTTAAAATTCAAACTCAAAACGACCAGAAATTACTATTAAAGAATAAATGAAACCCAAAACGAACAGATATTAAATAAACAATCATAGCAAAAACATACAACAAGTAATAATATAAATGAATAAATAGATCTTAAAGCGAGTAATGCTTAGATTTAATATGAAAATCAAGCTTAAAACGAAAAAAATATTTTCCTATTGAAGCATAAATGAAACTTAAAACAAACAGAAATTAAATAAACAATCAATCCAAACAAACATGCAATAGATATTAATGTAAATTAATAAATAAATCTTAAAACGAGTGCAACTTAAATTGAATATGCAAATCAAGCTTGAAACGAGCAAAAATCACCACAAACAAGAGTTTGGGTATGACTTCCTTCTCTCACTGCAAAAGTCTAAAACCTACATTGGCGCTTTACTGAAAACTATATGCGTCTTGAACAGTCTTGGAAAGTATAAACAACATCAAATTGAATATTTGATGTATAATGATATTAATTATTGAAAAATCCATCAGTTCAAGAATTTATTTCACTGTAATTGTATTTTTATATTCAATGCTGTAAGAACTGAAAAAGAAAATATTTGTAATATAATTCGTTTTCAGTTAAGTGCCAATGACGCAGTAGGCTTTTGGTTTTTATTTACAGTTAGGAAAGGAGGCAGTATCCAAACACTTGTTTGTAGGGAAACTATATTCGTCTTTAACAACTTTAAAAAGAGCTAATAAATTAAACTGAATATTTGTTGCATAATGATATTAATTGTTGTATGTTTTTGCTATGATTGTTTATTTAATTTCTGTTCGTTTTGGGTTTCATTTATTCTTTAATAGTAATTTCTGGTCGTTTTGAGTTTGAATTTTAAAAGGTATTTGTATCTGCTGGGCTTAAGTTTAAAATGGCCTTTACTTTTCTTTGAAAAACTTATTTTTCAGAAGGTTTTGTTAATTAATTACTAGCAATGTCAATACTACTGTGACTATTATTACAACTATGCCTATGGGTATGAAGGTGAAATTTTCAATGAATCTTAAGGGAGGAGGCGAACTGAATCATAACACACCGTCTATATGCAGGTTGTTAAAAGGGGGTAACAGTAATATCTTACGAACAGTTTGGTGTGTGAATTTAAAACTAACAGGGCTTGTTGTGAGGGATTTTAAACTAACCAAAAGAAAACGTTTTCATTCTATTACTACTGTTTCTACTCATATTACTACTACTGTTACTATTAATACAACTTCTACTACTACTACTGCCACTAAAGCTTAGGCTACTACAATTAATTCTACTGCCAATACTACTTCTAGTGCTATTAAAGCTAAGGACATTAAGGTGAAAAATTCTGGATGTGTAGTAACTAAATGGAACTATATGGAAACTGTGATCGAAACACACTATTCCCACACAGGTTTTCAAGCGGACGCATCAGATATGCTTTAAGAACGGTTGATGGTATTAAGCTGAAACTTTCAGCGCGTGTTTAAGGGGATGTTAAAGAAACCAAAAGAGGATATGCGCATACTGCCACTAATGCTGTTACAACTATTGCTACTAAACAATCTAAGGGTATTAAGGTGAAGCTCTTAAGGAATACTTAGGCGGATGTTGAACTAAATCAAAATAAACTATGAGCATGTGGACTTTCAAAAAGGTGACACAGCAATATCTGAAGAACAAATTATATTGTTAAGTTAGACTTTTAAGGGTAAGTTTTGGGGGGTTTTGAACTAGCCAGAAGGCACTATATGTATACTTTTAATACTACCACTAAAGTTACTGCAACTAATGACACTAAGGGTATTAAGGTGAAACTTTTACGGAAAGTTTAGGAGGAGTTTCGATTAGACGAAAAAACTTTGTACATGCAGGTTTTCAAAAGGGTATATAAGTAATATCATAGGCTGTACCACTCTATAATAGCTAGAAATATTATTGAAAATTTTAATGAGCTAATTCGATTCAAAATTAAAGATTCTGGTGCCATTTTTAAGATTAAAAAGAGATTGGAGGGTAAGCAACCCTTCTCTCAAGCCCATTCATTTTCCAAAAGCATTCAGTCAAAATTTTGAGACAGCCATTTTGTTCAACATAGTAGAACGGCCCAGCAACTATGACTTTAAGAATATAGGGTATGCCAACCCCCCCACAATCGTACAATTGGCCCATTATGCTTTAAAATAAATGTTGGTTTAAACTAAATCCAAAGGCATTGCGCTTATGGTTGCCAGGAAGACACCACAGCAGTATATCGAAAACGCTTGGGAGTATTAAGTTAAAACTTATGGGGCTAATACTATTACTACTACTGCTCTTACAATTTAAATAAATTAAAAGAGTGTAGGTGCTATCCAGGTTGTCAAAGAGCATAGATAGAATCTTTTGGGAATTGTTTTATTTTTCAGTTAAACTTCAGGAGTTATAAAATTAAATTAAAAGATACTTTTTGTGTCAGGATCAAAAATTGCTGAAAAAGTTTCACCAACATACAAATAGCAGCCCAAACTATGGATTCTTATAGAAATAAACTGAAAAGATAAAAAAAAAATTCATGAAAAAGACAATGTCAATAAAAAACGAACAGAAATTAATTTAAAAAACGAACAGAAATTAATTTAAAAAACTTTTTTCCACAAAACAAGTTTTTCAAAGAAAAGTAAAGAGCTCCATTAAGCCAAACTGAGCGGAAATAAAGTCAAATAATTGTAAAGCGTAAAACTACCACAAATCACTATCAATCAATAAATGAAATTCAAAACGAACAGAAATTATAATAAATAGCCGAGTCAAACTCAAAACGAGCAAGAATTAACATTAGTACGGCTGATAACCTCCATGCCTTCTCAAGACCAAAATATAATTTGCACTTCACTGAAAACAAAACGTTTTACATATTTTCACTTATTTAATTTCATAAATAAGAAATTATTTAAACTTTAAGGAATAAACATCAGTATATGTCAATTAAACTGGCAATCCAAGGTCATTCTTTTTTTTCTTTAAAACACAAAATTTTGTAAAAACACAACATTTTGTAAAACACAAAATGCAAGTAAGATTTCAGCAGCATATCCTTTAGATTGCCGTCAATTAGACATAAATCTACGCACTGAGGCTTAGATAAGCACCAGTGATAAGCACTTATGACATTTTCACTTTCAATCAACATGCCACCAAGTAAATTTGTACTCTACCTTCTTCATACTCAAGTTCAAGATTCTTCGACTGTAGCATAAGCTGATTGCTATTCAAAGATGTCTGGAGAACCGTGGGTAGTCGAACTGTGCATGTACAGCTGTGGCGTTGGGCCTGGTAAACACATTCGTGTAAACTTTGTAAGCGTGACATGTGAACAACTATTGTAGCCACAGTTATTACAATACACAATGTGGCACATAAAATACAGCAGCCACCGCATAATTTGACCTAAAAAATGAACGGTCAACTTTTTATCAAAAAATTGAAAAAGTGAAAGAAATAGGTCTCTTGAATGTATAAATAAAAAAAAAAGGTTTTTTTCAGCTGAAAGGTAAAATCAACATTAAAACTTAAAATAAACAGAAAAAATTACGCATATGAAGAGGGTTGCCCCCTCCTCAACACTTCGCTATTTACGCTAAAGTTTTTTAGTACTTTCAAAAAAGCTTCTTAGTGCTCTAATTAAACGGCCCTTGTGTTTCAGGAGTCGTTCTTATTGAAGTGGAACAAAATTCAAACTGTAGTGTTAAGAGCGAGGTGTTGAGGAGGGGGCAACCCCCTTCATATACTTAATTATTTCTGTTCATTTTAAGTTTTAATGTTGCTCCTTACTTTCAGTTAAAAATTTAGTTTTTTTATTTAAATTCTGATCGCTTTTTGAATAGTGGCATGAAATCTGGCTCTACCTCTACGGAGATATCACCCTCCCCACGGAAATATCGTCAAGACAATTTAATCCCGGTGAAAATTTACCCCGGATAATTACCCTTAACAACTCCACGCATAAAACTGAGACGGAAAAGAGAAAGCAGGACATATAGAAAGAATTTGCTATAGGAATTCTGGCAAATTCCCCCAGTTTAAAATTTCACCTGACAGGTTCATCCCCTGGAAACTTCGCTCCCCATGGAAAATCTCTCAGTGGAAAAACACCCAGCAGAAAATTCGTCCCCGCCCCCAACCGAAAATGTATGCATATTTCCCAATAACAAATACCCTGCGTAAGCAATGGGCAAATTTTATAACTTACAGACCTTTTCCCTGGGACTACAGAGGGGGGGGGGGGTATGTTATATCCAAAGGCATAGTTATTGGGCTTTGTAAAGGTGGTATCTTAAAATTTTGAGCAGACAATTTTGGGAGAAAATGGGCGGGGGAGGGGGCCTAGCTGCCCTCCAATCTTTTTGGTCACTTAAAAAGGGCACTAGAACTTTTTATTTCCGTTCGAATTAACCTTCTCCTGATATTCTAAGACCACCAAGTCGATACAATCACCCATGGGAAAAACAAACAAACAAACAAAAACAAATAAACATGCATCCGTGATCTTTGTTCCGGCAAAAAATAGAAAATTCCACATTTTTGAAGATAGGGGATTGAAACCTTTGAAGTAGGGTTCTCTGATACGCTGATACTGATGGTGTGATTTTTATTAAGATTAATCAGCTTTTAGGGGTCTTTCCCCCCTTTTTGGACAATCAGGCAAACTTTCTTAGGCTCGTAGCCTTTGATCTGTAACACTAAACTTAATGAAACTTATATATCATTTGGAATCAGCATAATAAGCCGATTTTTTTTATCTATCTATCGGTATCAAAATTGTGTTTTTAGAGCTTCGGTTACTATTGAGCCGCGTCACTGCTTACTTACAGTTCGTTACCACGACCTGTTTGATATCACGGGGCAAAATAACAAGTTTAAAAAAGAAGTAACCTTTATAATAATCATTACACCCGTATACATCATAATACTCGTTTTCAGGGGAACCCATTAGGGGAATAGTAGGCACATGCTCTTCTATATTTTCAACCAGCCCCCCCCCCTAGATTTTCAATTACAAACTTTTAAGGTATTTCCACTGAAAAATGTTTATATTGGTGCTTTGACTGGGAAAATCGAAAACAACAACTTGTACCCTTTAGATTCTTGAAAATCCATTCCTCCCCTCTCCGTTTTTACAAATTGGAACAACCGGTCATATTACTTATTATTATGCGCTTATAATAAACATGCTGAAAGATTCTAATAACTATTATAATAATTATCCTAGTATGACGGCTGGTAAGAAGATTGCACCAACGGGACACTAGATTAAGATTTTGTCGTTTTTCATCAGCTCTCACCTCTAAGCGTGCGCAATGGACCACCATCCTCTGACTCTAGCTCATAGTTCTTAATCTTCTTAGGCACAATCCTCGTTATCCTTTATCTCCAATATTTTATCTGCAATTCTTATCTCCACTTTTTGTAAAACAGAAATTTAGCCAGGGCGAAAAAAGACATATAAGACTATAATCCATTTAGAAAATGTAAAAAAAAATAATCCGATTTATAAAAACCTCTCTGATGGAGAAGATCAAAGACAATCGAATTTTGCTTAGTTTAAATTTATAATATAAACTGAAGCCAAATATCACATGGAACTGAAAAAAAGAGATCATAGGCAGCGCAACAGCACTAAAGAACGAAGACAAGTAAAGATCGATGTTGACACAATGTATTATTTATTTATTTTTTGTTGTGTTTTATTTTCTGACCAGGGCACTTCGTATAGAAGGAGTTGTCGTAGAAACTTGAAAAAGGGCTCATTTGATTGGATATTGAAAGTTCCAGTACAATTTTTAAACGTCAAAAGTGATTGGAGGCAACCAGCCCCCCCCCCCCCTTCCACCCTCCACGACCATCATTTCAAAAACAACAAGCAGAACAATAGCGAATTTCTTTTACAAGACAGTGGAATGTGAACTTCATATGAATATTTTGACCCTATATCGAAGGGCCGTCCTCAGCAAAACAAACGATAAAAGAAAATATAAAAGAAACTCACTATACGATCTTTGTATAGTGAGTTTTATACTGCGCCAGAACTAAAATCTTTCCAAGACATTCCTAGCATTATTACTTCAGGGAAGTTCCACCAGGACTAGCGCATCAAGCGAAGTGAAAAAAGGCAATTCATTCAAGAGGAACAAAAAAAGCTAAAAATAAGCTCTCAAAGCTAATCTTGCCTTTTTGGTAGCCAGCCTTGAAGGTCTATCCGTAACAGCTTGAGTGGTATTGTTTACTGATTTTTAATATAATTTGTTAAATAATTTTTAATTAAATTTTATATAAAGCATTAAGTGAGTATCCCCCCAAATCCCTATTTTAAAAAATATTACTATTTAGTTTGATTAAAATTTCAATAGCCTCTCGAACAACCTGTTTTATGCGTAATTCATTGCTAGTAAGGGAAGTTTCTTCAAAAAGCATTTTATGGTTAGGGTTATCAAAAACATGGCTGCTTAAAGCAGAATCAAAAGAAATATTTGTACTATTAGAATTTAAAGCTTTAATTATATCGTGTTTATATTGTCGTAGACGTTTCTGTTCTGAATTTTGATGAGTTTCTACCAACATAGTAGTTGCCACAGTCACATGGTATTTGACAAACCCCTCTTTGGCAAGTAACTGTGGCTTTATCTTCACCAGAGTTTAGGAAGTTCACGATTTTAAAATTATTAGTAAATACTACAAGCAAATTAGTTCGAGTGCAATTTTTTTTTTTATATTTGTAGATAGCCATTTTAGTCAAAATAGTCCAAAGATCATATAACAAGGCCTTCGGGGTTAAAGCAAACCCCCATAGCCTGGGGGCAAGGGATGTAAGTTATGCCCAGGGAGCGTATAAGGTTTTTATGAAGGGGTCGTCGTATAAACTTTAGAGAAGGCTCATTTGATTGGAAATTGAAAGTTCTAGCTCCCTTTTAAGAGTCAAAAGCGATGGAGGGCAACTGAAAAAAAATAAACCATTAAATGAATGTGCATTGTCAGTTTAATATTCACATCCTGATATTTATTGCTTGAAGTTTTAATAATTTTTGACTGATTAAAGTTTAAAAATAAACACATTTAAAATGTACACGTATTTTTTCTTAGTAAAGTGCAAATTATATTCGGTCTTGTTAGGGCATGAGGGTTGTCAGCCCTACTCATGTTAATTTTTACCTGTTCTTAGTTTGACTCGGTTATTTGTCGTAATTTCTGCTCGTTTTGGGTTTCATTTATTTATTGACGGTGATTTGTGGTAGTTTTACGCTTAATAGATTATTTGATTTTATTTCTGCTAATTTTTGGTTTAATGGAGTTCTTTACTTTTCTTTGAGAAACTTGTTTTGTGGATTTTTTTTCAATTAATCACCTAAAAGTGAGTAAACTATTCTATCTGTATTCTGTCAGTTGTCAATTTGTGGAACCATTAGATGTATGCCCGTGTTTATACGCGGGGGTTAAGAATTACAGTCCAGGACTGGATGACTGCAATGAGGCCTGCAGGTCTGATGTAACTCCCAATTTCCAAGATGAGAAACATGCAAAACACTTCACCTTGAGGTTAAACTGATAAAGTTTTACGGTTCTAACCGATAAAGTTTTTCCAGTGTAACGTTTGTGTTATGGAGTCATTCGAAGAACTTGTCTCAAATAAGGGGACATTTGTTGAAGACTTAATTACCCTGTCATAAGAAAACAATTCAATCCAAAATTTTAGAGGCTAAGCTTATGACAATGCCACTTCAATGACTGGTGTTCACATGGGTGTCCAAGCAAGTGTATAAACCATCAATCACAACTCAAGAACTCATTCCTTGCTCAAATGTATTTCATAAACCTGATTTTTGTTCATGCTGCTTGTGTTTCTGTAAATTTGACTAGGCCTACCTTTGCTGCATCTATTGAGCAAGTGATCGTGTACTTTTCATCGTTTGGCCATCGTTTGGGACGTACATAGTGATTTAAATGTTCAAGAAATGAAGCAGTTGTCAGAAAGTAGTAAGAATGCAGGAGGCCGTCCGAATCATAAGGAGCCACTACTCTACAATTCTGGACGTTTTGGAATGACTCGCAGATCCTGATGAAACCACAGTTGTTTGGCTTCATGAGATTGCATTGCTGAATATAATTTTTCCGTCCCCTGTTTGTGCTATCTTAGTTTTTGAGGTGAAATCCATCGAAAGAAAGCTGTTCGGAGAAATAATTTCAAATAAAGGGCACGCCATTTAGCCTGCCATTACTTAGTTGCCTTATAACCATGTATAAATAACAGCAAAAAATATTATCCTGGGGGGCTTAGGCTCGCCAACAACCTTTGTGGAAGGCTTGGTACAGAAATTGTGCCGCATCGGATAAGAAAGCGTAATCAGTAAGTTTGCTTATGAGTTGGCATCTGCTAGTTTGACCCATAACAAGAGCTTAAAGTGAATTCTTCGATTCCCTAGACAGAATATTATTGGAAATGATTTCCCGGTTCGAACAGGTTCAGCACTTCCCAAAGGACAGAACATAATTTGCATTTTACTGAAAATATATAAATGCTTTTACTTTTATAAGTTTAATAAATCAAATAATATTAACATTTTGATTAATAAATATCAGTATATTTATATTAAACTGATAATGCACATTCATTCGTATTTTTTTCAGTAAAGTGCAAATTATGTTCTGGCCTTGGGAAGGCATAGGGGTTTTGAGCCCTACTCATATTAATTTCTGCTCACTTTGAGCTTGACTCGGTTATTTTTTGTAATTTCTGTTCGTTTTGGATTTCATTTATTTATCGATGCTGATTTGTAGAAGTTTCACGCTTGGTAGATTATTTGATTTTATTTTTGCTCATTTTTGGTTTAATGGAGTTCTTTACTTTTCTTGCAAAAAATTATTTTGTGGACATTTTTTTTTTAATTAATTTCTGTTCATTTTATATTGACATAGTCAGGGAAAAAGAAAATAATACTTTAAATGTTTTCGTTTTTTTAGACTTTATAGTTTGGCCTGCTATATGCATGCTGGAGAAAAATTTTCAACAATTTTTAACAACGTACATCCTTTTAAAAACCTGGACACAAATAGTACTGTTTAAATTATTGTTCTAATTATTAGAGGAGTGTTCAAATAGTAGTGTGATAACTTAGTTTCATACCCCCTCTAGTTGACCTGAAATGGAAAACTTGATACCATTCGCCAAAAAAATCTGTTTACTTTCTTTGATAACTTGAATATACTTACGCTATTCTGATTTGGTTAAATTTTAAGAGCAGAAGTAGCCCCAAAAGTTTGAACCTAATACCCTCAGTCATTCTTGGGGTACTGCTGAGATGCCTTATTGGGAATCAGCATTAACACAGTGCATTTTGATTTAATCTTAAGGCAAAATTTAGTTTTTAAACATAATGGACAAACGGGAGGGGGACTAGTTGCCTTCCAATCACTTTTGACTATTAAAATGGGCATTAGCCCTTTCATTTTACAATCGAATGAGCCCTTTTCGAAGTTCCTACAACAACTCTTTCGATACGAAGTGCCCTGGTCTAAACAGAAAAAAAATAATAATAATAACACATTGTACCCACATCGATCTTTACTATAAAAATGTCAAGCCTTCCAATCACTTTCGACTATTAAAAAGGGTACTAACCCTTTCAATTTCCAATCAAATAAGCCCTTTTTGAGTTTTCTACGACAACACTTTCTATAAACACCTTATATGCTCCCAGGGCATAAATTACAACCCTTGCCCTGAGGGCTGGGGGGGGGGTGTCATCCTCAAAGACCTAATTTCCAGAACTTTCAACTACTTTGAATAAAATTGCTCTCTCAAAATTTTGATTGGATTTGTTTGGGGAAATGGTGGGCGTGAGAGGGGGTTTAGTTGCCCTCCAATCACGTCCGACTATTAAAAAGGGCACTAGACCTTTCAATTTCCAATCGAATGAGCCCTTTTTGAAGTTTCAACGACAACACTTGCTATTTCCAGAACTTTCAACTACGTTGAAGAAAATTGCTCTCTCAAAATTTTGATTGGATTTGTTTGGGGAAATGGTGGGCGTGAGAGGGGGTTTAGTTGCCCTCCAATCACGTCCGACTATTAAAAAGGGCACTAGACCTTTCAATTTCCAATCGAATGAGCCCTTTTTGAAGTTTCGACGACAACACTTTCTATAAAAATCTTATATGCCCCAGGGCATAACTTGCAACCCTTGCCCTGAGGGCTGTGAGGGGGTTGTCATACTTAAAGACATAATTTCCAGACCTTTTAACTAAGTTGAACAAAACGCTTTCTATAAAAAAAGACCTTATATATCCCCAGGGCATAACTTACAACCCTTGCCCTGAGGGCTGTAGGG
The DNA here is from genome assembly GCA_027921565.1 of Artemia sinica. Taxonomy (NCBI): domain Eukaryota; kingdom Metazoa; phylum Arthropoda; class Branchiopoda; order Anostraca; family Artemiidae; genus Artemia; species Artemia sinica. Next base: position 66,903,106 of record CM051256.1, read on the forward strand.
GGGGGGGGGAGTGTCATCCTCAAAAACATAATTTCCAGACTTTTTAACTACGTCGAACAAAATGGCTATCTTAAAATTTTGGTTGGATGTGTTTGGAGAAATTGTGGGTGTGAGAGGGGTCTTAGTTACCCTCAAATAACTTTCGACTATAAAAGAGGGCACAAGTCCTTCTAATTTCCTATCGAATGAGCCCTTTTTTGAAGTTTCTAAAACATCACTATCTATAAAAAACCTTATATGCCCCCTGGGCATAACTTACAACCCTTGCCCAAGGGCTCTGAGGGGGGTTATCATCCTCAAAGACCTAATTTCTAAGACTTTTAACTACGTTGAACAAAATGGCTGTCTAAAAATTTTAATTGGATGTGTTTGGGGAAAAGGTGGGCGTGAGAGGGGGGTTAGTTGCCCTCAAATCTCTTTCAACTATTAAAAAGGGCACTAGTCCTTTGAATTTCCAATCAAATGAGCCCTTTTTCAAGTTTCTACGTTATAGCTTTCAATAAAAACCTTGTATGCCCCCAGGGCATAAATTATAACCCTTGCCCTGAGGGCTGTCGGGGGGGGGGGTCGTTATCCTCAAAGATATAATTTCCAGACCTTTCAACTACTTTTTAATAGTCTTTCAACTATTAAAAAGGGCACTAGTCCTTTGAATTTCCAATCGAATGAGCCCTTTTTCAAGTTTCTACGACAAAGCTTTCAATAAAAACCTTATTTGCCCCCAGGGCATAATTTACAACCCTTACCTTGAGGGCTGTGGGGGGAGTGTCATCCTCAAAGATATAATTTCCAGACCTTTCAACTACTCTGAACCAAATGGATATCTCAAAATTTTTATTGGATGTGTTTGGATAAATGGCGGTGGGAAAGGGGTGTTAGTTGCCTTCCAATCACTTTCGACTATTAAAAAAGGCACTAGCCATTTCAATTTCCAATCAAATTAGCCCTTTTTGAAGTTCCTACGACAACGCTTTCTATTAAAACCTTATATGCCCCTAGGGCATAACTTATAACCCTTGCCCTGAGGGCTGTGGGGGGATGTCATCTTCAAAGACCTAATTTCCAGAACTTTCAACTACGTTGAACAAAATGGCTATCTCAAAATTTTGATTGGATGTGTTTGGGGAAAAGGTGGGCGTCAGAGGGGGGTTAGTTGCCCTCCAATTACTGTCGGCTATTAAAAAGGGCAATAGCCCTTTGAATTTCCAATCGAATGAGCCTTTTTTGAAATTTCTTTGACAACGCTTTCTATAAAAACCATATATGCCCCCAGGGCATAACTTACAGCCCTTGCCCTGAGGGCTGTGGGGGAGTATCCTCTTCAGAAACATGATTTCTATCTGGAAATCAACTATGCTGAACAAAATGGCTATCTTAAAATTTTGATTGGATGTGTTTGGGGAAATGGTGGGCTTGGAAGGGGTGTTAGTTGCCTTCTAATCACTTTCGACTATTAAAAAGGGCACAAGCCACTCCAATTTCCAATCAAATGAGCCCTTTTTGAAGTTTCGGTACGAAGTGCCCTTCGTATCGAACTTCTTCGATACGAAGTGCCCTGGTATACAGAAAAAAAATAATACATTGTGCCAACATCTTTCTTTACTTAGAAATTTATAGGTCATTTTAAGTCAACTAAAATTTAAAGTAAACATAAAAACTCTCCTTGTCGTCGATATCAATTGTAAGTTAAGAAGCACCAATGGAATAAATATTCCAATTTTGTTGTGAGTGTTTTTCTTTTAATAATTTCTGTTCAAATTTGAGTTCTAGGAAACCTCTTAGGATCTTGTTCTGTATATTACGTCTGTTGTTAAATTACGTTGTTATTTGAGCATTACCTAAACGAAGGAAAAAAAATATTTGACGATCACTTGATCTGTTTTATTTTTCTTTGTATGAATTAGCTTTAATTTATGAATATTTCTTTCAAACGAAGGTGGTTTTCTTTCAAACGTCAAAACGAACGTCGGGAGGTGGAAATTATTCACTGAGTTTGAAATAGGGTGGCAGTCTTTAAGTTTACCCTAGGAAGCACCAATGCTAGTTATACCACTGGTTGAAGGAACAACAAAGGTGCATTTTTAAGCTAAAACTTTTTTGATTCACCTGGAAAGGGATATCTCATTTATACCAGTCCTGGTAGAACGTGTTTCTCCTATCAAATTCCATCACCTCCCTCTTCCATCTCCTTCCATCACCTCCATGTTTGAAGGCATGGATGTCCTGGATGAAGCGGTTGTAGTGATTTTGCCTATTAGCTGAAGAGGTTCAGATGTAAGCTCGGATCGATATTAATATTTGAATAATTTTTTTACACTGTCAAAAAGAAATATTAGCGAAAATTACTTAAATACGAGTAGTATCATTCTCCATGTAGTACACACAGTCTAAACTAACTTTAGGGGCTACCTCAAACAAATTGCAATAGTTTTGATTTTGATATCATTCGAACCACAAACAAAATTTCCTACAACAGATAAGAAATTGGCTAAGAAGAGTCGTGGCGAAATAGACGTTTTTTTTGTCTTTTCTTCTAAAATAACAACTTTAAAAAAATAATTTTCACTTTTAAAAAGTGGGTGATTGAAAAACCTGGTATATAGATCATGAATATGGACTCATTTCTGTATTTTGACCAGCCTTGAGTCCCCTACCCCCCCCCCCCCCTCCTCCCGTCCACGCACAAACAAACGCACACACGAGATAAAGTGTGCCATTAATATACGTTGGATATTACACGAAGTCAGATCCACACAGAGAAGATTTTCACTTCCTATGCCGAAATGCTAGGAAAAAGTTGCGTCCCAGTATCTTGCATATTTTGTCCCCCACCCCCCACGTAGACTAAATCAAATAAATAGTTTTGGACACATCTCAAAATTGTTCCGCATCTGCCATGTTCCTCAACGCTCTTGGTGAGAAATTATTCAATAGATGCGGTCATGCGCAAGAGCAAGCTAACCCATTTTGCCGACATTCGAGTTTGAAAGAACTTGTAATTGTAACAAGTACGCTTATTGATCGAATTTGGCTTCTAGTTAACTTTTTAGTTACATTCAAGACCGAAGGTAGGTTTTGCCAAGCTCGAATCGGAGCATAGCTAAATAGTGAAAGGACGTGATGGGTAGGTTTTACTATGAGCTATCAGAAGTAAGGATTCATTTTATTGTCAAAAAATACTGCTTCTCTACTAGAATGATTGAGTTGTACAGGGGATGACCGCAGCTTCATAATTATACGGATGGTATGACAAAAATGTCGTGTGAAGCTATCAAAAGCATCTGAAGAGACTGGTGTTATTCATAATCTAAAGCGATCAGCTTCTAGTGTACGTGAAACCCGGTTTTGCGTAGGGGAGGTCGGGGTTGAACCAGACACTCTCAATTACTCAGACACCATTTGGTGAAAAAATTCTGCATAAATTAGCAAGAGTCCCATCTAGCCTTCATGGTCAATGAAAACTTCATTTGCAAACAGTTTCCGAAATGCTCTTGTACCTCACATCAGCTGGTCACAACAACTATATGAAGTCGGTGAGGCTGCACCTACAGCAGATGAACAGACTTGAAAATACAAGCCCAACACTTTTCTAGTCTTTCGAAAAAGGCTTACACGTCGTGAGAAGAAAGGACTGAGATTTGGCCGATTTATATACAGATTTGGTCATAGAACAAGAACTGATGAGAAGTCGGAAAACAGTAACCAGATTGACTATAGGTAGAGGAATGACAGAAGTACAGAGACTTCAATGAGTAATAGAACGTCCAGCCTTTGCTCACGTTAATCTTCTGATATAAGAACTGACGATGTTTCGCATCCCACAAAAGACCAACACAAAGAATCTGGTGTTTGAAGGCAGCAGAGGGACTGCAAAGACACAGGAATAGCTACTAACTTTGTCGAGTAGTCGTTTCCTTTCGAGGGTGATCCGCTATCGCTTCGAAACCTTATTACAGGAATGACTGCTGCTGCAAACGTGAGCGCCGACAAATCAGTGGAAGTCGGGAAGAAGATTCTTGACGGAAGGGTTGGGAAATCTCTGAAGCAGCATTCGTTCAAACGGATGGATTAGGCAGTCCTTATGACAGCGAAGCAAAAATTGAGGAGAAATTTACCGTTTAAAGCCTTCTTTGCTGTTTCAGCATCTTCTAACTTTATCCAAAAGACTGAATGTGGACGAAGAATCTTCATTTCAACATGAACGTTGTCCTTATCCTGCGTCGCTTTTTGATGATTCTGGCACGTTCCGAAAGCCAAATAAACCAGAGTTGGAAAAGGCTATAAAGCGACTTTCAGAAATTGACAATATTGGGGAAAAACATAGTCTGAACTGCCAACGCCTTAGAAGGGGGTGTTTTGCTTAACAGGATTCCCTGGGTGAAGAAAGAAACATATCCGAAGATCTTAGACTGGTACTGAAACTACGTTTTGGTCAAATATCCAGATGCCATTATTGTCTATGATGGCTATGACATCACTGCTTCGACAAAAGATATGACTCATCTTAAGTGATACCATGTCACTGGACGGGGAGTAATGTTTAGCCTACAAACAAGGCTGACCACCAAAAAAGAGGAATTTCTTTCGTGCAAAAAGAATAAAGCCAGTTTCATCAATGTACTTTCTGATTATTTACGAAGCAAAGGTCTAAGAAAGATCCAAGCTAAAGCTGATGCTGCCTTTCTTATTGTGCTTACAGCGGTTTGAGTGTTCGAAGACTTTGAACACTGTAGTTATCGGTGACGATACCGACTTGTTGGTGTTGTTACTCTGTCGTTGTATTTCTGAGCACTAAAAGGTTTAACTGCACAGTGAGCCTAAGCCAATCTCTTCAGGTATAACTTGGGACATCAAAGCCATTGTTAAGAAGATTGGGACTGAAACTTGAAAACTGCCCCCTCTTGCTCTCGCAATTCTTGGCTGCGACACAACTTCCCGTCTACATGGACTTGGCGAAGGGATTGCACTTAAACGGATTAGAGACAACGAACAGCTTAGGGAAAATGCTTCAATGTTTTCTAGAATTGATGCTTCGAAAGAAGAAATTAAAGATGCATGGTGCTGCACTTTCTATATTGTACGGTGGAAAATCTACTGACAGTCTTGACAGTTACCGACACCGAGTCTTTCAGCAGAAAGTAGCAACGTCTACAACTTTCGGCCATCCCAAAGATCTACCTCCTATTTCAGCGGTGGCTAAATTTCACAGTTTCTAAACCTATCTTCAAGTACAAGATTGGATTGGGCATCATAGCCCTGCCCTTGATCCTGAGAACTGGGGATGGAGACTTAAGAATGGCGTGCCGTACCCTCTTCTCGAGGGTACTTCCAATGGCACCTAAAGAAAATTCTCAGCGTCGTGAAGTGTGGTTGCAAGGGATCCTGTGATAGTGATCGTTGTAGCTGTCATCGGAATTGCATCGAATCCGACATTGCTTGCAAATCTTGCAAAGGAACCAGTTGCTCCAATGCTCAGGTCCAAATCAAAGATGAAGCAGAAATGTGATTAATTAAGTAAATGTGATAAATATCCAATCCTTTTGTAATTTCAAATTATCTGTAGGTTTTTGTTCAAATTAAAATCAATGATTTAGCTAGTTGTGTGAAGTTGCTGATTGGATTCTAAGAATTCGGGATGGTCACATTTAGGGTGGAAGGGGGAAGTGGTTGGTAAACTGACATGAACAGACTTCTTTTATGCATTATCGCGTAATTCTGCATAATTCAACTTCGCGTAATGTTGCTCTCAGACCTATATCGACGCTTGGTTTGTGGGTGGGAGGGTGGGAATTGAACAAGAGCATTGAAAAAAAAAGGTATATTCGTAATCAACGTACCAGATTTACCTATTACCGACTTTCTATATGTGCAAATTAAGTTGTTTTTAAAAAGTCGTCGTATTAGAAAAAAAGACGAAAAACAGCCAATTTTACCTAGTCCGATTTTAGCCGATTTTTTATAGATAAGATTTATTACAAAAAGCCTGTGGGCCATAGCAACACAAGATAAAGTCTATAAACAAAGCCCACAAAACTGTTTTGATAGTGATAGTGATATATTTAATTAACAAAAAGTTTAAATACAAAAATCAATATGATTCACCCAAAACCAAACGGTTGACGTGGGGTGAAACAGGCAAAAAAAAAAAAAAAATAATACATACATGTAACATCATTCAAATACACTATAATAAGAAAGAAAGATAAAAAGAGAGAAAAGAAAAGAAAGAAAAAATAAATAAAGAATAATAATAATAGTACAGGGACAGCAACTACATACCATATTCATGTTGTGGGGTCGCACTCACAAACCAACAAGCAATTAAAACTTAATTTAAATTAAATCAAATCAAGTCACCTCCAAAATAAACAAAAATAAAAATCATACTTACTTAATAATTTTTCTTTCAATTTTGCTTTAAAACCACTAAAATTTTCTAGTTTCTTCATATCATTATCCAAATTATTCCATAAATTTATACCCTTTATAACAAAAGAAAACGTGGACCTGGCAGACACTATAGGTGGAGTATAATAATCATTTTTACCCCTAGTATTTTGGTTATGTATATTCCATCGGCTGTAAAACCAACCATTAAAGCACTCCGGCAGCTGCTTCATATTATATCTATGCATAAATACTAATATATAAAAATGATGAAGACCCGCCGCTGGCAGTATCCTAAAATCCCTATAGACTTCTCGAACCGAATCTCTTTCTGATTTTCCTGTTAATACTCTAATAGACTTGTTTTGGATAATTCGCACAGGACTAACAATTGAAGAAAATGTACCCATGTATACAGAAGAACAATACAAAATATAGGGATGGATTAACGAAAAATAGAGAAGCCTAAGTATACTAATTGGAAACATATATTTAAGTTTACGAATCATCCCCAAATTACGCGATAGAATCCGGGATAAAGTTTCAATATGGGATCGGAAACTGAGAGTCTAATCTATAATAATGCCCAGATACTTTACTGCCTTTTGACGAGCAATCATACCATCTTCATATGCTACATGCTGTATCCATGGATAATAATTCGATGTCCTCGAAAATATAAGAAAATTACTCTTAGAGGGTTTCACCTTTAGCTGATTCACTCTCAGCCATCTTGAAACCTCATTTAGCGATCCTCGTACACTCTCTAGGAGCAATCTCTCTGACTTTGCGATCACCACTAAAGAAGTATCATCAGCAAACATAGGCACTGTAGCCGCGCTATCCTTTTTGACGATCTCACTCATTCTTGTTTCCAGTTTACTAACAGACTGCGGAAGATCATTCACAAAGATTAAAAATAATAAGGGTCCAAGTACCGAACCCTGTGGAACTCCACACTCAATACAATTTTCATGAGAATCCATATTACCAATTTGAACATATTGTTTTCTACAAGACAAAAAAGAACGTAAAAACGAAAGAGCTGGACCCCTAATCCCATAAATTTCACACTTCATTAACAGAATATCATGACTGACCGTATCAAAAGCCTTTACAATATCTAAAAATACAGTTGCCACTTTATACCCATTATCCAGCGCCATATTAATAATGCTAGTCAAATATATGTTTGCTTGCTCAGTAGTGCAATCTTGACGGAATCCAAATTGTGTAGGAGTAAATATTCTCTGGTCTTCCAGATATTGATACATTCTGACCGAAAAGCATTTTTCTAGTATCCTAGACATAATGGGTAAAATCGAAATTGGTCTATAATTTTCAACATCACCAGTATTCCCTCCTTTATGTATTGGTATTACTTTCGCTGATTTAAACAACTCGGAAACACTCCCTCTTTTAGACACTGATTAATTAATGAAACAAAAGTTTGAGCAATCACATCCCAAAGTATTTTTATTACTCTAATTGAAACAATATCAGAGCCAGAAGCGGTACCTTTCATACCATAAACAATGTTTCGAACTTCAGATTCTTGAACTGGGAGTAGATTTAAAGAGATTTCCAACTCCTTATGAAGGTAATTTTGAAAAGCCTGGTCGCCTGGTTTGCTTATAATCGACTCTTTCACTCTCCTTCCAACTGTCGAAAAATGGTTAGCAAATTCTTCACAAATTTCCTCTGGATTTTTAAGGCTGGTTCCATCTTTACGGAATATTTCCTGAGGGATTCCTCCAGATGATTGTCCTAAAGTGCTTCTTATCACATTCCATGTTTTCAACGGATTTCCAGATGCTTTTTCAAATTCTATTTTATAATAATCTTGTCTAGCTCTTCGCAGGAGTCTGTTTAGCGCATTACGATAACTCTTATAAATTCGCTCATTTACATCGCAGGGATGACGTACCTTTTTCTCATACAAATTATTCTTCTTATTTATCGATCTCAATAAACTCGGAGTAATCCAAGGCTTCTTTGAAGGTTTTCTTCTATTGTTATTAATATTCTTAGAGCATTTTTCCAGGGATTGCTTCATTATTTGGTAAAAGACTCTGAACTTAGAGTCAATATCCGCAGAGATTGAAAACTCTGTATTCCAATCCTTGTTGGCTAGGTCATTTCTACATTTCAGAAGTGCATCTTTATCGAGTAACATCCTCAGCTTGAGACTGCTCTTCTTTGTGGAATTTTTATTATCAACGCATACTGAGTAACTTGCAAATACACCAAAATGATCAGAAGTATCACTTATAAGAACACTTGGACCACCCGACATATAATTTGAAAATATATTATCCAGACATTTCGATGACGTCCTCGTAAAACGAGTACTAATATTAATAGCAGGGATATAACCAAATGAAATCATCAAGTTTAAAAATCGGTCTGTATTTGATCCATTATCCAATAGATCAATGTTAAAATCTCCCATTATAAAAATAGAACTTCGATGTGGGATCTTTTCCAATTGTTCTTCAAGTAATTCATAAAACTCAATAAGAGATCTCGACGGTGGCCTATATACAACCAGAACATAACCACAACGTCCAGACAGCTCTAACTGCAAAATAAAGACTCAAAAACCATTTCTTTATATATTAAAATATCCTCTCGGACACTTGCCCGTATATCAGAACGTATATACGCTGCCAGTCCCCCGTGTCGGCGAAGTTGACGATTTTTCGTGTAAAGATTATAACCTGAAATATGTAAAAGTTCCGAATTATAATCATTTAACCAAGTTTCAGTCAGTCCAATTACCTGAGAAAGAGATAAACTGGAAATTTCATTTATAAAATCTAAACTTGAATTCAATCCTTGGCAATTCAAATGGAACACATTAAATCTGTCCGAAACATTACTACATGCCATCTGCATTTGGTTTACGAATAAATATTTAGAATCTTCAAACTCCAACCTATAATAACCACCAGGCCCACCACTTCCATCAAAAATTTCATTATACCTACTTTCAAAATTTACCTTCTTATTTTCCAGCCCCAATACGTTAATTTGTCCTGGAGGAGACTCCAATCTTTCATCCAACATCAAAGCCAAATAGACAAATTTGAGTACGACTCCACAGAGGACACAATTCAATACACTCTAAATATAAATTTATTACATGCTGCCCAATAACAATAATAACACCAATAATAATAATGAGATAAAAAAATAACAACATCAGATTTGTTTGAGGTTAAACCTTATTTGTTTGAAAATAACAATTTGTTTGAGGTTAAACCTTAGATTGACCGTAGGCCTACCAATGTTAAGAGTAGCATTGGCTTTTAAATTATTTTATATCAAAAGTCATACAATTCAAGTGTGTTTGAGCCGTGCTAATATCCAAATTTAAGGACCCTTGAGATGCGGGCCGCTCATGGTGTGTGTCCTAAATCCTTTACATTCTCCATATAAAGAAACGGCGCTCGACTTTTCTTCAAAATTCCACTTGAAACTTATCACTTGGAAAAAATCGAGTCTTGATTCCATACCCTCCTTTAAAGCACCCTCATGGCCTACAAGACGTACTTCTTCACGTCTATGATCTAAAGAGATACAACGGTAGCTTTCGTCAAACTCCGCTCGAAATTCGTCTCCAAATTCAGATGACTCGTGAATCAAGACCGCTTCTAGAAAATACGAGGATAGGAAGGGGAGGTAGAAGGATGGGGATCCCTGTTCCTTGAGACTGAAGATTAGAATTGGAAAAAATCCAAAACTAAGGCCTGAAAATAGTTTTTTTTCAAATTTTGACCCCCCCCCCCTCCCCCTCTGGAGACTGAAGACTAATCTAAGTTAATCCAGCACCATTTAACGAGTGACTTGGGTTGCAAACATTGTTTCTTAACAAATGGTGATTCTTTGACCTATCGCTCATAATAATTTAGACTGGTGTGCTTGTACCAGATTCTTGAGCAAACGATCCATACATAAGATCAAATACAAGTGAAAATTCAATCAGAGACTTGAATTTAATTGGAATTTAACATTCCACTCTCATTTGGTAATGGAATGGCTTGGTGGATTTCAGTGTAATTTTTTATTTGCGTGCCATGTCGCATTACAGCAAGATAATAACATATTATCATGAGGCGGCTGTATAATGACTAATAAAAGATTTAAAAAGTCACTTACCAAAAAACCAAACCGGTTCTTGCGCCAGCCAAAGCAAATCATTAGGATACCAGTGATGATAAACTGAAAAAAAGATGTAAATTAATACTCCAGGGGGCTCAGGAAATACATTTCAAGTATCAAACAGGGAATATGGCCTATCAAAGTATAATTGAGTATCAAAACGATGAAAGTAAACCTAAAGTTTAACCAGGTTTTGCGCAATACAAAGAGCAATGTATTTATGAACGAGCCACATTTTAAGTCGGCTTTTCACCACCCTGAAAAAACTTCATCCGACAATGCACCCCTGGAAAAATCTCCCCAAATACAAAATTGAGCAGCCCAAAGGAACTTATGACAATTGTAGATCAGCTATTATGAACGAAGGACGGTGGGTTATTGTTCAGGCGGGGGCGGGGGTAGCAGATGCCTAAAAGAGCGCATTTTAATATCCAAATTGTCTAAATCGCCATGAGCCTTAAAATGAAGAAAGGAAGGGGAGTGGGTGGGGGGATGGTTGGAGGGGGTAGATAGGAATTAACTTCTCATCTCCCTTCATGCTAAGCCTGAACAAGGGTTCTTCAGGGTGATTCCACCCTTTGCAAAAAAAAAATTCTGACATTTATTTTCATGCTTCATTTAACTAAACTAATTTGCTTCATATTTCAGAGAATTATATGTGATGATGTGTAAGTGTGCATCAGCTATTATAAAGGAGGGGTGGCAGATTATTTTGAAGGCAATGATGAGTAGGAGACTTTGAAGAGATTGGGGTGGAGTAGGAGCATGTGTAACTCTGTTGGTCTCAGGCGGCATGGTGTTGCAGTGAGTTGTTAGTAGTAACATTTTAACAGTAGTAATGCTGTGTATGCCTTTAGAAGCCTAGGGGCCTTTGGGGATTTTCTCCCAGATATCTATTGCATATTTAATTAATTATAAATAAATCTTGTCTTGTATATTAGATGGGTAATTTTTGAGGCACACCAAACAGTTCGTGATAACGAACTGTTAGTAAGGAGCGATGCGGCTCAATTGTAACCAAAACTCTAAGAAACAGAGTCTTAATAACAATAGATACATAAAAAAAAAATCGAATATTGATGCTTATTTCAAAATATTTAAAATTCCTCAAATTTAATGGAACCCATTTAAAGTTATGAGCCTGAAAAAAAATCGCCAACCTCTTGAAAAAGGGGAGAAACACCCCTAAAAAATCAAATGATCTTAATGAAAATCACACCATCAGATTCAGCATACCAGAAAACTCTACTCTAAAGGTTTCAAGCTCCAATGTAAAAAGAAATGTGGAATTTACATTTTTTTTTTACAAGAAGAAAGATCACGGATGCGTGTTTATTTGTTTGTATGTTGTTTTTTTTTTTTTTTTTTTCAGGGGTGATCATATCCAATAATGAGTGATCATAGAAGATTAGGAGAGGGCTTATTTTATCGGAAATCAAAAGTTATAGTGCCCCTTTTAAGTGACCAAAAATACTGGAGGGCAGCTAGCCCCCATCCCACGCTCACCTAAAGTCACCCGATCAAAATTTTCAGATATCCATTTTTTCAGCGTAGTCTAGAATCTAGTAACTAGGTCTTTGAGGATAATTCAGTCCCCCATAGTTCCCAGGGGAAGGCTGCAAGTTATGAACTTTGCCCATTGTTTACATATAGTAGGCCACTATGTGCATACTGGTTATCAAAAGGGTATATCTGCAATATCCTAGGAGTAGCTAATGATAGCAACTTTTCACTTTCAGAACCACTATTGCTACTACTACTCTAACTGCAACTCAGACTACTTGAGACTACGACTATAATTACTTTGGACTGCTTGCAAGTGCGACTGCTTATGACGGCGGGTGCGACATTTTTTATCTGCTAATGTGAGTACTTGCAACTTTGACTATTTATAACTGTAACTACTTGTGGCTGCGAAATCTAGGGAATGCGATTACTTGTTATCGAGACTACGAATACTTGTGATTGCAGCTGTGTAGTGAGAGGTCGCAGCGAAACGAGTCCGTCAATTCTTGAACTAAAACCAAGTTGCCATCAAGCCATGGTTAATTAGCTAATTGCTAACTGCAGAAGGCCAAGACAGATAGTCTGAGTGAGAGGCAAAGCTGGCACAAGCCTTTTTCAGAATTGTATAACATTGATGTCATATCACTTGTTGATAGATAGTCTATCACCTTTCCATCCTAGGGCAGATGTTTGCCCTATGATGTCTACAACTGTTTGTGACTGAGAATACTTGCAACTGTCATAACTAACGCCCATGATTACTTCCGTCTATGACTGCTTGCAACTTTGAGTACTTAAGCCTAAGAATACTTTCGACTGAGACTATAATATGAACCCCAATATTGGTTATTGGGAAGTATATAGACGTTTTCAGGGGGGATTTTTCAAGTGGAGGGGGGTACGTGGAAGGATCTTTTCATCTATGTTTTTCACGGGGCAAGGGAATTTTCAATGGAGGGAGCCGGATTTCCCAGTATTGTTAAAAAAAAATCAGAAATTAAATTAAAAAAAAAAGTTTTTCAACTGAAAGTAAGTAGAAACATTATAACTTAAAACGAACAGAAATTATTACGTATATGAGGAGGGTCACCCCATCGTCAATACCTCTCTCTTTACGCTTAAGTTTTTTTTAGTACTTTTAAAAGAGCTTTTTATTCTAATTAAACGGCCTTTGTGATTTAGGAGTCATTCTTAAAGAATTAGGACAAAACTCGAACTTGAGCGTAAAAGGCATGGCATTGACGAGAGGCCAACCCCCCTCATATACATAATAATTTCTGTTCGTTTTAAGTTTTAATGTTTCTCCTTACTTTCAGTTGAAAGTAAGGTTTTTATTTAAAGTCTCAAAGAGTCCATTTTAATGCCAACACATCCAACTCTGACAAAACCTTCAGACAAATACAAAGTGAGTTCTAGGGAAAGGGAGGTGGAGGCCAAAATTGATATTTAATTCCACTTGACCTCTGGGATTATTTTTGGTCTACACCTTTATTATTGGTGAGGGGGGGGGGTAATAATGCTCCCTTTATTTTGAAAATATTTTTCTATGTAGCCTAAAATATTATATTCATAAGCCTACCGGTAAAGAGATGACAAAGGTAAGAAGGGGAATTAAGAGCCTCGCCAGGAACTTTCCTGGGTGTGGGGTGGAATTCCTACCCGGAGTTTTGTTTTCAGCGATTTTGAAAGGTAATATTTCTTTTTTCCTGTTTAGATACAATGTTTCAATGCATTTAAACAAATGTATGCAATGTATTTAAGCATCAGAGAACCCTATTGTAGAGGTCACTAAAGAAGATTAAAAACCGCGCATAATTTCAATCTATGAGAATAATAAAGCGTTTTTCTGTCCACCCATAATTGTGCTGTAAAATACTATAAAATATTATAGTAGTAGAACTACTGTTCATCGAACATATTGACTGCATCTTCAAATTTTTTGAAATAAGAATTTCTATTTATTTTAAATTTTCTTGATTATGACCTGGAGTTCGACTCCATGCCATTAAAATCAAGATAAAACGAATAAGAAGAAACAAAAATACGCCACTTAAACGCACTTCAGACCTTGTTTGGAATAAGAAGTTCTATTAATCTAATTTTGCCTGGTTTTGACTTAGAGTTTAACTCCATATTATTTAAATTAAAATTTGGAATATGAAGCTCTTTCAATTTTAAATTAGCTTGGTTTGACTTGCAGTTTGACTCCATGTTCATTAAATTTAATTAAAGATAGTAACATCACAAGACTAGTCAGATTTTACATTTAAGACGTGCATAGTGTCTTTTGATTTACTTAGCTATGCACGTCATATCCAGAGAATACTCTCAGCAAAGTTTTAATACCTTGGCCTACCGAAAGATCCCTGGAAGCTCATAGCTAATAAGACGACCAAGACCAAACATGGCCACCTTTTCTGCTATTAAACAAACAATAACAAATATTACCACATGAAAGCGAAGAGCAAGATTAACCTAAAACAAGCAGAATTTAGTCCATAGAGGAGGAGAGCTACCTCTCCTCACCCATCCCCATCGTGGTCGTAGAAATTTTGGAGGATGCTCATTTGATTAGAAGTTGAGTTCTAGTGGTTTTTATAAAAGTCAAAAGTGACTGGAGAGCCCTCGTCATAGAACCTTTTTTACGTCTAGTTCTTCTGTAGTCCCTTAGGTCATCTGATCAGCATTTTGAGGCATTCACTTTGCTTAGAACAGCTGAAAATATCAATAATATGCTTCCAAGGATTACTTAACCCCCCGAGCCCCTGGGATAAGGGCCGTAAATTATGCGAGCTGTCGATTCTTTACAGATGGAGTTTACAGTGAAAAAAATGAAGGAATTCAGTGACGTGAAACTTTCAGAGACTATTTTCTTGGTCAAAAATGTCATCATAATTTTTGTGTGGGAAGGAGAAAAGTTTTTTTTCCTTATCCATTTGAAACTTACAGCCGTAAGTCCTTGGCTGAAGGCGACTAATGTACAAAAATGTATTTAAAGGATTGTTCCTTTCGAAACTTGGTCCCTCTTGTGTCCCTTGGTCCCTTTGGTCCCACAAAAGTGGCTAAAAAAATGGCCGAGTTTTTTCTATTGGCCGGAAACTTACATGAAACTTTGGGCTAAAGCGACCCCAATGCAAAAAGCAAATAAAAACAAATACTGCTTCCCCTCAAAATGCAGCCCGAAAAAAAACAAGAAAATCAACAAAGAACTTTTTTCCTACTCACTCTAAATGGAAGGGGCTATGTTAGAAAATTAAGAGGAAGCTCATTATGCTGGAAATTGAAAGTTCTAGTGTCCTTTTTAAAAGCCCAAAATCTACTGGAGGGCAATCAGCCTCTTTCTCGGTTCCTTTTCAGCTATCCAGCCCTCCTCTAGTCCCTATCACATCGAATCCAAATTTTGCTACATCTATTTTCTTTAAATTTCAGAATGTCTAGTAAGTTTGCCTTCGCGCTTGATACTACCTCCCAAAGCCCAAGTTTCAATCTTTATCTTACGCTGCTATGATAACTCAACTCCCAGAAGAATGGAAAAAGAATTAAAATAAAAATGTAAAAATGAATATTCCACACTACATATTATGTCAATATTTTGGAATATTGGTAGAATATTCCAAAATGCCTTCTTTTCTTCATTGATTTATTTTTCACACAGTCCCTGTGGCTACCCGATTTTACATGTGGGAGGGGGGAGTTTGCACTGGGGGTGATTTTCCAGGATGTGGAGATTTTCAGGGGGATTTACCAGGGGGAATACGCTCAGCACCTTAAAACAATTATGCTTCCGCAAGGTAACACAAAATCTGCAAGCTTTCATTGTTATGAGTTTCTCAAGCAAATTTAAATTCTCTGTTCTTTATCCAAGAGTATTTTTTATTATATAGATTCTTCTGTGAACTAAATAAAAATACACTATGTTCATTAAGGTCCTCAAAAGTGATCTCCAATATCCTAAGAGTGGCTAAGGGTATTAACTTTACAATTTCAGGACCACTATTGCTACTACTAATGAGGCTGCAACTGCGACTATGACTAATTGGGACCACTTGCAAGTGTGACTACTTGCAACTTCGAGTACCTCCACTTGAGATTGGCACTGTGTCCACTATGTGCATACTGGTTATCAAAAGGGTATATCTGCAATATACTAGGAGTAGCTAATGATAGCAACTTTTCACTTTCAGAACCACTATTGCTACTACTACTCTAACTGCAACTCAGACTACTTGAGACTACGACTATAATTACTTTGGACTGCTTGCAAGTGCGACTGCTTATGACGGTGGGTGCGACATTTTTTATCTACGAATGTGATTACTTGCAACTTTGATTATTTATAGCTGTAACTACTTGTGGCTGCGAAATCTAGAGAATGCGATTACTTGTTATCGAGACTACGAATACTTGTGATTGCAGCTGTGTAGTGAGAGGTTGCGGCGAAACGAGTCCGTCAATTCTTGAACTAAAACCAAGTTGCCATCAAGCCATGGTTAATTAGCTAATTGCTAATTGCAGAAGGCCAAGACAGATAGTCTGAGTGAGAGGCAAAGCTGGCATCAGCCTTTTTCAGAATTGTATAACATTGATGTCATATCACTTGCTGATAGATAGTCTATCACCTTTCCATCCTAGGGCAGATGTTTGCCCTATGATGTCTACAACTGTTTGCGACTGAGAACATTTGCAACTGTCATAACTAACGCCCATGATTACTTCCGACTATGACTGCTTGCAACTTTGAGTACTTAAGCCTAAGAATACTTTCGACTGAGACTATATATGATCCAAATAACTTACAACTGCAACTGTGGTTACTTGCGACTGTGACTACTTGCAACGAGTGCGACAACTCGTGACTACAACTTTTACTGTTTGCGACTGTGACTACTACTAATAGTAGTGCAATTGCTAATGCGACTGTGACTGCAAATACTACTAAAACTTCTACTATTACAACTAAAGCAATTAAACTAAATCAAAATAGTTAAACGACATCCTGCTTGTCAGAATGGCGTAGTGCATCCAGAATGTGAAAAGGTCTTATCTGCAACAATCTCACGAATTCCTAAGGTTATTAAATTGTAAATTTCATTGAATATTGAGGGGAATATTGCACTAAATGAAAAGAATATAGGTGCAACCAAGTTTTCAAAACGGCGTATCTGAGCGTATTTGTATTGAAGTTAGAAACTGCTATGGGTATTAAGTTGAAACTTTTGTGAAATTCTAAGAGGGATTTAAACAAAATCAAAAGATACTATATGCATCCAGGTTGTTGAAACGACAAATTGTTCAATATTTCAAGAGCAATTAGAGAAGGATATTAAGGCGAAACACTCAGAGATTGTTGACGGAGGTGTTGAACAGATAGTGTTGACACTATCTGCATCCCAGTTGCTATTGGGTGTAGCTGCTATTATGAAGTTGAAAATTTCAGGAAATGTCGAATGAGACGTTGAGCTAAATCAAAAGTCACCATATGCATTCTGGTTATCAAAATGCCATGTCTGCAATATCTCAGGAATTAAGTTGAAACTTTCAGGGAATATTTGGGGGGATGCTGAACTTAATCAAAACACAGCTCATGTGCATCCCGGTTGTCAAAAGTGCGTATGTGCAATATCTGAGAATTGGCTGGCTAATGGTATTACTTGAAACTGTCATAGGATGTTGATTTAAACCAAAATATACTGTTCCGGAACCCACACTATGTGGATCCCGGAATAGGTAAGTGTATTGAGTTGAAACTTTTAGAGTCGAGGTGGATGTTGAAAATAATACAAATACAGCTATCTGCATCCCGGTTGTAAAAAGTACGTATGTGCAATATCTGAGAATTGACCGGCTAATGGAATTACTTGAAACTGTCAGAGAATGTTGACTTAAATCAAAATATACTATGTACACCCAGCTTCTTAAAATAGTGTGGGCAACATCCCCGGAAAAGTTAAAGGTATTAAATTGAAACTGTCAGAGATTGTTGAGGGGTATGTTGAGCTAAATGAAAAGAAACTATGTGCATCTCGGTTGTCAGAAGAGCGTATCTACAATTTCCCAGGAACGGTTAATGGCATTTCGTTTGAACTTTTAGGTAATGTTGGGGAGGATATTGAAATAAATTAAATGACACTAATTAGAACTAATAAATTAGAATCAAATATCAGTGCCCTTTTTAACAGTCGACAGTCTGTGGAGGGCAAATATCCCCCCCCACTACGCCCATCATTTCCCCAAACACATCCAATATGATTTTTTAGATAGCCATTTTGTTCAGCGTAGTTGAAAGGTCCGGATATTATGTCTCTGAGGATGACACCCTCCACAGCCCCCAGGGCAAGACTGGTAAGTTGTACCATAGGGTCATATAAGGTTTTTATAGAAACAGTGGTCATGTAAACTTTGAAGGGGGCACTATGGATTAGTAATCAGACGTTCTAGTGCCCTTTTTAAGAGTCAAAGTGATCAGAGGGCAGCTATCCCCCCCCCCTGCCACGCCCGTCGTATTTTCTGAAATTAATCCAACAGAAAATTTGAGATAGCTATTTTATTCAACAGAGGCCAAAGATAATATAAAAAGTCTTTTGGGGCTAAAACAAACCCCCAGAGCCTGAGGGCAGGGGCTATAAGCTATGCATCGGGAGATTTAAGGTTTATGTGGAACGGATTGCTGTATCAACTATGGAGGAGGCTCATGTGCTTGGAAATTGAAAGTTCTAGTTCTCTTTTGAGAGTCAAAAGTGAAAAGGGTAAACTAAATCCCCCCCCCCCCAACTACCGCTCTTTTCACCCAACACATCCAATTAAAAAGCTGCGATAACTATTTTGTTTAAAATAGTCACAAGAATATAAAACAATGGCTTCAGGGTTGACACAACCCCCCAGAACCCTGGGGCAAGGGTTGTAGGTTATTACCTGGGGGTATGTAAGGTTTTATGGAAACCTTATATGCCTTATATGGCTTATTTGATTTGAAATTGGAAATTATTGTGCCCTTTTAAAAAGTCAAAAGTGATTTGAGAGAAACCAGGTGGTTTGAATTGATTCAAACCACCAAAGCCTGGGTCAGTTATACCCCAGAGGTAATTAAGGTTTTTATGGAAAGGATGGTTGTATAAAATTCAGAGGTGGCTCATTTGGTTGAAAATTGGAATTTTTAGTTCTCTTTTTAAAGTCAAAAGTGATGGAGGGCAACTATCCCCCCCCCAAATACCCCTCTTCACCAAACGCATCTGATTGAAATTCTGAGATAGCCATTTTGTTCAAAATAGTAAAAAAAAACAAATAACACTATCCTCAGGTCTGACATACCCCCAGAGCCCTGGGGCAAGGGCTGTAAGTTATGCCCTGGGGTATATAAGGGTTTTATGGAATAAATGGTCGTATAAACTTCAGATGGGGCTCATTTGATTTGAAATTGGAACTTATAATGCCCCTATTAAAAGTCAAAAGAGATTTGAGAGCAAGGCAATTTGTTCATTGTTTACGTATAGTAAATGTTATTGAGAAAAGGTATGCATGTTTGACTTCATTTTCCCAAAATACGAAGGGCATTAAGGTGAGTCTTTCAAGGAATGTTGGGAGAGTGTTGAAATAAATCAAAACATATTATGTGTGTTTGGGTTGTCAAAAGGGCGTAACTGAGGAATGACTGAGTATATTAATTTGGAACTTTTAGGAAATGACCAGGGAGATGATCAATTGACCAAAAAGGAAATATTTGCACGGTACTATTACTACAACTACCAGTGCTTCTACTGCTACCACAATTACTACTACTATCATTGCTATCACTAAAACTACTACTTCTCAAGCGACTAATACTAAGGCTGAGGATATTGAAATAAACATCTAAGGAAACGTTTTGGGGAAAGATGAACTAAGTCAAAACATACAATGTGCATACAGGTTGGTGATATATGTGTATCAGCAATATTTTTGAAACGGCTTACTGTATCAAGAGGAAACTTCAGGGCCATCATGGGTGGGTGTGTTCAGTTGACCAAAGGGTAAAATGTACCTGCTACTAGTACTATTAATACTACTGCTACTACTGTTACTAGTTCTAATAATAATGGGGTGTTACTGCTACTACTATTCCTACAACTACCACTACTAGTATGATACTAGTACAATTAAGGCTACGCGTATTAAGGTGAAAATTTGACATAATACTGAGGGGGAGTTTGAACTAAATCAAAACACACTATGTGCATGCAGATCGTCAAAAGGGCGCATCTCTAGAATGGATCTGGGTATTAGGTTGGAACTTCCCGAGAATACTTAAACGGGAAGATCAATTGACAAAAAGGTAATATATGCATGTCATTACTAACACTACTGCGACTGCAACTTTTGCTAATACTACTACTGCTACTAAATTACTCCAACTACTACTTCAATTGTAACAGCTTGTAAAGCTTAGAGTATTAAGTTGAAAAGGGTATAAAAGGGGGTCAAAAGCGCACATCAGCAGTATTTTTGGAAAGGCTTACCGTTTCAAGGTACCGTGAACGGCTTACCGTGAAACTTCCGGGGCATCATGAAAGGGATGTCCAACTGACCAAAAGGCAAGATGCACATGCTACTTCCGCTATTAATACTGCTTCTAATACTGTCACTACTACTAATAATAACTAAATAAAAAAACAAGTTTTTTTAACTGAAAGTAAGGAACGACGTTAAAACTTAAAACGAACAGAAATTATTCCGTATATGAAAGGGGCTCTCCCCTCCTCAACGCCTCACTCTTTACGCTAAAGTTTTTCATTGTTTAAAAAAATAGAGTTGTGAGAAAGTCAAACTTTAGCGTAAAGAGCGAGGCGTTGAGGAGGGGAGAGCCCCTTTCATATACGGAATAGAAATTATTCCGTATATGAAAGGGGCTCTCCCCTCCTCAACGCGAGTTGAGTTTTAAGTTTTAAGTTTTAACGTCGTTCCTTACTTTCAGTTAAAAAAACTTGTTTTTTTATTTAATTTTTGAACGTTTTTGAATTAAAGCAGGTTTTCATTTTGGCTCACCGTACATGAATAATTAAAAAAAATTGAATATTAATTTTACTTTTATTTGGTTAAATGGCTTTCTCGAAACCTGTTTAATTTTATTTACGAACGTTTTTATTAGTAATAAATATACGTAACTTACGAACGTAACGAACCTCTATATTCTTATATTTTTAATACGTGTATTAGAGGGTTCGCCCCCTAGTCAATACCTTGCTCTTTAAGCTAAGGTTCGAATTTTGTTCCAATTCTTTAAAAATGACCCCTTAATCACAAATGCCGTTAATTAGAATAAATAGCTCTTATAAAAGTACTAAATAATCTTTGGCTTAAAGAGCGAGGTATTGACAAGGGGATGAACCCAATCATATACGTAATGTTTTCTGTCGTTTTAAGTTTTGATGTTGCTCCTTACTTTCAGTTAAAAAACTTGTTTTTTTTATATATAATTTCTGATCTTTTTTTAAATAATGCTGGAAAATCCGGCGCCCCCTTCATAGCAATGTCCCTTCTCCCATGAAAACTTCCTTCATGGTAAGATCCTCCCACATAACCCCCGACCCACTCCCCCCCCACTACCAGAAAAAATCCCCTCTGAAAACGTCTGTATACTTCCCAATAACCAATACTATATGTTAACATTGGGTAAAGTTCATAACTTTCAGCCCTCCCCCCGGGGACTTTGGAAGATTAAGTCATCCTAAAAGACATGGTTAACATATTTTCGACCATGCTGAACAAAATGGCTATCTCAAAATTTTGATTGGGTGACTTTGGGAAAAAATGAGCGTTGGAGGGGGCCTAGTTGCCCTCCATTTTTTTGGTCACTTAAAAAAGGCACTAGAACTTTTAATTTCCGTTCGAATGAGCCCTCCCACGATATTGTAGGACCACTGGGTCGATACGATCACCCCTGGGAAAAAAAAACAAAAAAACAAACAAACAAATAAACACGCATCCGTGATCTTTCTTCTGGCAAAAAATACAAAATTCTACACTTTTGTAGACAGGAGCTTGGAATCTCCGCAGTAGGGTTCTCTGATACGCTGAATATGATGGTGTGATTTTCATTTGGGTTCTATAACTTTTAGGGGGTATTTTTCCCTGTTTTCGAAAATAGGCCAAATTTTCTCAGGCGCGTAACTTTTGACAGGTAGGACTAAACTTGATGAAACTTATATATTTGAAATCAGCATTCAAATTTGATTCTTTTGATGTATCTATTGGTATCAAAATTCCGTTTTCTACAGTTTCGGTTACCATTGAGCCGGGTCGCTCCTTACTTACAGTTCGTTACCACGAACTGTTTGAAACACTAACACTGCAACTACTTCTCCTACTACCACCATGACTACTATTATCCCATTACTATTAATATTACTATTGATACTATTTACTATATTGGCATTCAGACAGTGAAGGTCTCCGGGTGCGGAATGAATTTGGATTAGCTACGTCACTTGCCCGAAGGACGCAGCTTGGATAATTAATTTTTACTGACTGTGATTGCTGAAAGTGGGCCCTAAGTAATATCTGGATATTACAAATTACGGGCCCTTGCCAGTAAATCTACTTTCACGACTTTTTATTCATTTTCGGAATAGTGTGGCATTATTGTTGAAAAAAATAAGAGATAGCTGTATCACTAAAAAAAGAGCATTTTGACTGGTAAATAGATGAAATAACGGCTACGATTTCGATGCTACAACAAAAAAAATAAGGTGTTGAAGACAGAAAATAAGCTGTTAAAATCGGAAGTGATTAAGGTGAAATCGTCTGCACTTCGAGTGGATTTACATAGACGGAGAAACAACATACTGTTTTGCGGGATCGAAACGCCAAATGGATCCGAGAACATTCATGAAACAGTAAAAAATTTCTTCGGAATAAAACTCGGGATTGCGGATCCTGATCAAATAGGCATCAGTGTATTGCATAGAGTCAAAAAAATTCACCGCGTATGATGGTGATGCTGGCCCTAGTCTGCGGAGCGGAAGGAAAAAAAAACAGCTGAGCCTATTTTCGTGCAGCTCAAAAATTATGATCGCTCATTGATTTTTAAGGATTGTGGTAAACTAAAGAAAACAGCTGAACTAGGAAAATGAAGAAAGGAATTATTGGCTCTCGGTTACAAGCTAAAAATGTAAAGAGAGCAGAAAAGGTCAGGGAGACTCGTGTGGCCCAGCTTGACGTGAAACTCTGGCTGGAGACAAAAAAGTCAAAAAGCTCACAGCAGTGGGTTAAATATGATGATGACTGTTTCGATCCGCTAAAACTGTTCGCCAAAAATGGCCCAGAGGAGTTTGATTCCGACCAGTAGTTTTGTCACTTTCTGTCCAATATTTATTTTTTATGTATGTTTTGTATTATATATTTTTATGTATTTTTACATAAATACATAAAAATAAATACATAAATACATTTATGTGTAAGTTTTTGAATTATTATTGAAGCCGCACAGCAATTATGTTCTCAAGTTGTATTACAGAGAACGATGTAAAGCGAAAATTTTGTTTTCTTCTTTTTTTGTTTCATCTTCGTTCAATTTTCTTTTCTCTTTTTTCATGTTTTCAGAATTAAAGGTATTTAGTATGTTTTTGTTTCCTTTCAGTGTTCCATAAAGAAGTTCAATCGGGTATGTTCTTTCTTTTTGGCTCCTGGCTCTTCTGGAATTTTCACGACGAACCGCCGGTTGCAGTTGGTAAGTGAGGACTCTTCCTTTAGCTCTGTCCCTAAGAAGTATCAGAGATTTTGAAATAGATAGATTAAAAATTTAGAAGAGCCTTATTTAAATCTTAAGCTTATTTTTGATCAAGAAATTGGTCAAGAAAATGATTTCCATTTGTTTGATGATAATAATTTTCCTAGAAGTAAATATATAATTTCTAATGTAATAACTGGGAGGTCTTCAGATTCTTGGCTTTCGGTATTTCATTTGAATTGCTAAGGATTATGTTCCTCATTTTCTGACCAAGAGTCGACATGTCGGGAGCTAAAACCAGATGTTATAGGCCTATACGAAACATTCATTACACATCAAACCAAAAGCCATTTTGATATTCCAGGTTACACAAGCTATTTTCTTCACAGAAAACATATGAAAAGGGGGGTATAGCAATATATATCCGCGACACACACACGGTTCAAACTAGGCAATACCTTACACGGAATACTGAAGGAATTTTTGAGTCATTGTTCCTAGAAGTATGGCTGTCCCCAAATACAAAAGTTATTGTGGGTGAAATTTATCGTTCTCCGTTGGGGTCAACGTCTCAGTTTATGGAACATATGGCTCAAGTTCTGGAGCTAGCAGAGTGTAAAAAAAATGAGCTTATTCTCATGAGAGATTTTAATATTAACCTCAGTGTTCCGCTAACGGCCGAAGCAGCAGATTTGCTAAATAATATGGCAGGTTCAGGTCTATACCCTTCTGTTACGATCCGAAACGGGTTACTGAGAGTACACATTCACTTATCGACAACATATTCAGCTCTCTGCTCCCAGAGTCGGCGGCAGTCCTCGTCAGCGACACATCAGACCACTTCCCCATTTATGCAACACTCGCCCTTTCAGAACCAGCTAAGATAAAGTCACGAATAAACCCCATGTTATCGATTATATGTTTAACAGAGGAAAACTTGAAGAATTTAAAACAGGAACTAGAGCAATCAAACTGGGATAACGTAATGGAGGTTCAAGATGTAAACGAAGCATTTGAATCATTTCACTTAACGTTCTTGGATGTATACAGTAGATGTTGCGTGAGAAAGCTGAAAACTAATAAACGACAAAAAGACCAGCCAATTAGCCCCTGGAAGACGGATGGTTTTCTGGCCTGTGTGAATAAGAAAAACCACCTTTGGGGAGATTATAGACGCCGTCCACGCTTAGCGCGGCTAGAGGAGTATGAGCAATACAGGAAAGTCCTTCGGACTGTGTTACATAGAGCAAAGCGTGGGTACCTTCACCAAAAGCTGACGGAAACCGGGAAGGAGTGTCCAAAAGCCTGGCGAATTATTAACTCGATACTACAACCAACCACTAAGTCTTCAACATTACCAGCGAAATTGATTGTGAATGATGAAGAAATTACGGAACCCACACAGGTTGCCGCATTGCCGAGTACGTTTTTCGCAAATATCGGCCAAACCACTGCAAATTCCGTCGTGACACCAGCTAAATCATACAAATAATACCTTGGCCCGAAGTGCATGAAATCAATGACAGTTGGTCCTGTAACACCAGGTGAGCTTGAATTACTCGTAAAGAATTTGAAGGGTTCTTCTGCTTCTGGTTCCGACCTGGTCCACATAAAGGCACTGAAAGCAGTAGTGATGACCATTGCTGAGCCTCTAACTTACCTTGTAAATCTTTCATTAGATAAAGGGGTCTTTCCTGAAATATTAAAAAAGAAAAGGATAATACCTCTTCGCAGAGGTGGATGTCATACAGACACAGCAAACTATAGACCAATCTCAATCTTATCAGTTTTGTCGAAAAACTTTGAAACGCCAATGAGAAACCAGCTTTACCAATATTTAGAGACAAAAGGCTTTTTTAGCAGCCGCCAATTCGGATTTAGGGCTGGCCATTCAACCGAAGACGCCCTGACTTCACTAAGTTTATTCGTAAACAGAATCCTAGATTCGTGTGCTTTACCTGCATCTGTGCTTCTAGATATTAAGAAAGCGTTTGAAAGCATGCACCACGAAATATTTTTAGGAAAGCTGGATCATATTAGAGTTCGTGGCCAAGTCCTAGATTGGTTTAAGTCTTACCTGGAAAAATCGTCGAAATTTACATAGGAAATGACCGTACAAATGATGTCGTAGTTAACTGCGAGGTGCCACAGGGCTCTATACTGGGAAACATCTTGTTCACGTAAATGATCATCAACATGTACTGACTCCCGCAAATGGTAGCCCCTATTGCTGCAAACTGTCACCCACAAACGACACCGGGGTCTGTAGTAGAAGCGAGGACGAACTAATGGCATTTGCTGATGATTCGCTTATGGCCAGCTCTGAATGGAACATTCAGTCTCTCAAAACGAAGCTACAAGCAATTCTTGAAGAAATGTACCTGAGGATGGACGCAAATCGTCTAGTCATCAACGTTTACAAATCGTGTGTTTTATTTTTTTCACGTATAGATTTGCTGGCTCCTGATGTAATTGGCATTGAAACCTCTCGTGGACTTATCAAGAAACCAGAAAAAGGACATGTTCGATACTTAGGGGTCTTAATCGACGAAAACCTCTCGTTCAGACATCACACAGCAAGTGTCGAGACGAAAGTTTCAAGGAACTTTGGACTCTTGAGAAAATTCAGTCACCAGTTCCCTAAAAAAAATACTGATCCTGATTTACAATGCATTTTATCAAGCCTCACATTCAATATTGTTCTACGTTTTGGCAATTAACTTTCAAGACACATTTACAGAGACTAAACTCACTTCACAACAGAGCACTTCAAATTTTAGGCCCAGCACTGAACAGACTATCAATGGCATCACTTTATAGACTATCTTGCACCGTTTTTTGTTTAAATATTTCTTAGGAACACTCCCATCACCATTTAAAGGTTTGTTCACACTAACATCACAAATCCATAGTTTAAATACACGATCATCATCAGATATTTACATACCCCGACAGCTAGGTCAGAATTTTCTCCTAGAATTGCGTGTGCTAGGGAGTGGAATGTACTTCCGTAAGAGCTGAAATCATATAGGTCTCTCAGCTCCTTTAAAAAGAATGTAAAAAAAAATATCTAAAAGATTAAAAAAATTATTTATTAAATTTATTTATTTTATATTGTTTTTATATTTAGAATATTTTGATATTATTATTATTTATTATATTTTAGTTTGATACTTCAAGGGGTGTGAGTGGAGAAGTTGTGTTAAGTTTATTGGTTATTGATGGCGGTTCGGGGTGGAAATTTGAGAGGAGAGGAGGCCACGCTGTATTTAAAGTGTGCAATTATTACGGTCCCAAACGTGCATCAATGCAAAAGGATTTGTGTTAGGTGTATTTTTATGTGTTTTTTTTTTTTTTTTTTTTTTTTAATTAAAACCCATATTGAACTTGAAAAGATTAAGTCTATGAAGGTAAAATTCTAGAGGATATTTATGGCAAATTCAAACTAGTAAAAGACCTATGTGCATTTATATTGTCAAAAGAGTGCATCTTAAGAATCTATTTGTGTATTACGTTGGAATTCTCAGAGAACGCTTAAAGGGGAAGATCAATTAACAAAAGGCAATATGTTCACACTACTAGTAGTACTACTACCACTCCTACACTTACTAGTTCTACTACTGCTATCACAATTGTTCCATCTAATACTTCTGTTGCAACTACTTGTAAGGCTGAGAGCATTAAGATGAAAAAATTTCAGAAGTATATAAACATACAGACTATCAAAAGGACATATTGACAATATTATAGCAATGGGCTCTTGTATTAAGTTGAGCACTAATACTATTGTTTTAACTAATATTACAACTACACCTAAGGGTATGAAGGTGAATTTTCAAAGAATTTTTCGGGGGGAAGGTAAACTGAATCACAACACGCCATCTGTATACAGGTTATCAAATGGGCACATCAGCAATTTCTTAGGAACAGTTCTGTGTGTGAAATTAAACTTACAAGGCTTGTTGTTGGGGATGTTGAACTAACCAAAAGATAATATTTGCTTCATAATACTACTGCTTCTACTCCTACAACTACTAATGCTACCACTATTATTAATACTGCTACTACTACTATTACTGCCACTAAAGCTAAGACTACTACTTTTAATTCTACTGCTACTATAACTACTGGTGCTACTACTACTGCTACTAAAGGTAAGGGTATTAAGATGAAAATTTTGGGTGATATTGAAACTGTATGAACTAATTCGAAACACACTATAACCACGTAGGTTGTTAAGAGGACTTATCAGCAATGCTACAGGAACGGTTGATGGTACTAAGGGGAAAATTTCATTGTGTGTTGAAGAGGATGTTGAAAAAACAAAATGTGCTATGTGCATACTGCTACTAATGCTACTACTGTTACTACAACTTTTGCTACTACACAAGCAAAGGGTATTAAGGTGAAACTTTCAAGGGATATTTGGGCAGATTTTCAACTAAATCAAAACGAACTATGATCATGTAGATTGTCAAAAAGGTGACATAGTTATATCACAATAACGGCTTGCGTTATTAAGTTAGACCTTTGAGGGTAAGTTGTGGTGGATTTTTAATTAGCTAGAAAACACTATGTGTACAGGCTACTTTTAATGCTACTTCTACGGTTACTGTAACTAAAAGCACTAAGGACATCACGTTGAAACTTTTAGAGAACGTTTAGGGGAGTTTCAATTAAACGAAAAAACTATATGCATCCAGGAATTAAAAGGACATATAAGCAATATCATAGTCAGCGCTTCTCTATCATAGCTAGTAATATCATTGATATTTTAAAGGACATAATTTGATTGGAAATTAAAATAGCTAGTGTTCTTTTAAGAGTCAAAAGTGATTTGTCGGCAATCAGCCCTCCTCTATAGCCCATAATTTTCAAAACACTTCCAATCCAAATTTTAAGACATCCATTTTAGTTTAGCATAGCTGAACGGTCTTGTAACTACATCTCTAGAGTTATTGGGTAGGTCAACCGCCCACAGTTATGCAATTTACCCATTATGCTTAAAAACTAAATATTGCTTTAAAATTAAATCATAACGCAATGTGTGTATGCTGGTTGTCAATAAGATTTCTCAGCAATATCACAAGAACGACCGAAGGTATTAAGTTCAAACTTTCGGGACTACTTTTATTACTACTTCTGCTCTTGTAATTTAACTAAATCAAAAGAGTGTAGGTGTATCCAGACTGTCAAAGAGCATATATAGAATCTTTGGAAATGGCATTAATTATTTTTTTTAGGTCAACTAGAGGGGGTAGAGAACTAAATTAAACACTGCCGTTTGTATCAAGATTTCCAAAAATGTTTATGTTGTTAAAAATTGTTGAAAAAGTTTCTCCAGCATACAAATAGCAGACCAAACTATAATTTCTTAAAGACAAAACCGAAAAATATTTATGCTACTATTTTCTTTTTCCCTGAAAAAGACTATATCAATATAAAACGAACAGAAATTAATTTAAAAAGTAACCTTTTCCACAAAATAAGTTTTATAAAGAAAAGTAAAGTAAAATAAGCAAGAATAGAATCAAATAATCTACGAACCGTAAAACTGAAACATATCAGCATCAATATATAAATTAAACCCAAAACGAACAGAAATTGCAATAAATAACCGAGTCAAACTAAAAACGAGCAGAAATTAACACGAAGAGGGTTCATAACCCCTATGCCTTCTCAAGGCCAGAACAAAATTTACAATTTACAGAAAAAATACAAATGAATATGCATTGTCAGTTTAATATACACATGCGGAATATACACATAAGGAATACACACATAATATTTTATTTACTAAAGTTATAAAAGGGAAAACATTGAAATCTTTTTCAATAAAGTGTAAATTATGTTCTGACCTAGAGAAGGCATAGGGGCTGTGAGCCCTAATCATGTTGATTTCTGCTCATTTTGAGTTTGAATTTATTTATTGATGCTGATATGTTGCAGTTTTGCGCTTGGTATATCATTTGATTCTATTTTTGCTTATTTTTGGTTTAATGCTGTTCTTTAATTTTCTTTGAAAAACATATATTAAGGAAAAAGTTTTTTTTTTAATTAATATTTATAAATAGAAACCATATCTACATTCAGGAGAGGGCGGTTGTAGATTATCCCAATCCCCCCAGAACGATCCAAACAATACTCACGGAAAAATACCAAAAGAGTGGCCCAAAAATTATCTTTTTTTTTATATTCGTACTTCACTCCTCCCCCCTTCCAATCTAAAAAAAAAACACTTCCAGACTCGCTCATGAAGGCTGGACATTTAACCTTATTTACTGGACTATTTAAGTTATATGCTATTACTAAAATCAATAAACCTACGATGCTATATATATAAATAACTGCTAAAGTTTATTTATTTGTTTTTCTTTTCTCTTATTTGAAAGAAGAATTTAAATATTCATTCCAACAAATAACTTATTTCTGTGCTATAAATGTAAAATTATAAATTCAAACTTACAACTAAAGCAGCAATATACGTAGGAACTGTTTCGAAGTAATGCAATGATGAGGTATGGGACCGAAGAATAAAATATAAAGCAATGTAAAGGGCACCAAGTACCACACCAAATCCTCCACAGGATGTACACATGATGACATATTTTTTGGAGCATGATACCCATGATGATTGAGCACTTGAATTGGCTAAAAGGAAAACACAATTATATTGACTACACAGCTGAATATTTATTAAAGAAAGGAAAGAAAAAAGTCTATAAGCCCCATTTTTGACTAATCAGTATTTCAATTAAGCCGTGCGTGTCACTTAATTAACATACATCTTGTTTTGTAAACAATTTTAAATTTTTGCAAGTCTCCTTCATAATCCTTCAGAAATTTGGAGGATCCGTCAGAAATCTGATATTAGATATTTATTCATTAATGTCTATCGTATATTCAGTTCCTTTTCTTTCTTTGTATTTAGTTGTGCTCCGTCTTTTTGCTTGTTTGTAGTGATGGGTTTGAAAATAAATAAATAAATAAGTGAATCATACTGCTATTATTACCACTAACCTCTCACTGTGGTCCCAAGGTACCTCAGGCCAATACAGCTACACATGCTCCTCCTTCATCCCAATCTATTCAGAGCCTCCCTCTTTACACCGTCACAAGAAATTCTTGGTTAACTAAAATCTTTCCCTGTGACATCATCCCAGTCTATTTGGGACAAACTACTTTTTGTTTGGCCCTAAACAGTTTGCTAACTTAGACAATCTTTGGCAATCCTTCATCCGCAGACCGTATCCTAGCAATATCAATCTTTCTCTCATTATAACCCTAGAAAGCGGGATTGAACCACATTTTCCATGCAGCTTACTATTTGAGATACGGCCAGTCAGTCGGAGCAAGTTTTTCAGAGCACTCACGCTTCTTAACCATACTTGACATTGTCATCACTGTAGCTTCCAATATTCTGACCTTGGTTCACTGATTTATCTTTCTGTTCTTCCAAACTTTTTTCGACTGTGAAAAAACACCCTGGGCCACGGCTATTCCACTTTTAACATCCTCATTGCACCCAACCTCTTCACCAACAATACTAACTAGGTAGGTGAAGCCGTCCACTTGATCGATTTTCTTGTTATCCAACATCATCTTTTCGCCTTCACTTATTCCTAGTCTTAGCGACTTAGTGTTCTTAACATTAACTTTCAAACCTATCTTTACATCCCCAAAATCTTAAAACCTCTAAAAGATCATTTATTTTGCTAACATATTCGTTTAGGATGCTTAAAAGTAGAAAAGAGGGTGCAAGCACAGGGCGAACACGACTGCTGCCATCTATAATCGAGTCTAACGGGACAAGATCACGTGTCTCTTTCAAGGTTAATTAGGGGATGTTTCTAAGTGTATTGATCCACTAACGGGACAGGGTCAATGACACCTCTTTCTAGGCCAATCTAACTGTATTGATCCACGAAGGGGGCAGTTTTCTGAGAAATTGATTACATAATCGAAGGGGAATTCTATCATGAGGGGATTTCATTTTTAAATATGGCTTCTCTGGTCTTTAGGTCTGAGAGATAAATTAATATTCTATAGTTAAATATGGCTTCTCTGGTCTTTAGGACTGAGAGATAAATATTAATATTCTATCGAAGCCATTATAGTGTAACTAGGAACACCTTAGATTTTTTCAGAAATTCATACGAGATCAAGACAGATTGAATATATTTTACGCTGGAAATGGTTTCCTGGGAATTTCAAATGTGACAGGCAGGGATGCCGAAACAAATGAACACGTAGGAATTACTTTTAGGGGATTATTTGGGCGAAACAAATTTTTCGGCATTTTAGGGGTTTTTTGGGCGAAACAATGAGACATTTTAAAAGATTTTTTTACAAGCAGAAACAAGCAGAGCGGCAGAAACTTTTTTTACACAAAGGACATTTTTCAACTAAAAGTAAAGAGCTGCTACATTAAATCAAAGATGAGCAGGAATAAAGTCGAATAATCTTTTAAGCGTGAATTTTCTGCAGACTTATGTCTAATGATATATTTGTTAGAGTGGCAGAAATTTTTTTCTCCACAAAGAATATTTTTCAACTAAAAGTAAAAAGCTGCTTCGTTAAATCAAAGATGTACAGAAATAAAGTCGAATAATTGTTTAAGCGTAATTTTTCAGTAATCTTATGTCTATTGTTACATTTGTTAGAGCAGCAGAAACCTTTTTTTCCACAATGGACATTTTTCAACTAAAAGTAAAGAGCTGCTACATTAAATCAAAGATGAGCAGAAATAAAGTAGAATAATTGTTCAAACGTAAATTTTCTGTAAACTCATGTCTAATGATATATTTGTTAGAGTGGCAGAAACCTTTTTTTCCACAATGGATATTTTTTCAACTAAAAGTAAAGACCTGCTACATTAAATCAAAGATGAGCAGAAATAAAGTCGAATAATTGTTCAAGCCTAAATTTTCTGTAATCTTACTTCTAAAGTTGTATTTGATAGAGTGGCAGACCTTTTTTCCACAAAGGAGATTTTTCAACTAAGAGTAAAGAGCTGCTACATTAAATCAAAGATGTACAGAAATAAAGTCGAATAATTGTTCAAGCGTATATTTTCAGTAAACTTACTTCTATTGTTATATTTGTTAGAGTTGCAAACCCTTTCTATCCACAATGGATATTTTTCAACTAAAAGTAAAGAGCTGCTACATTAAATCAAAGATGTACAGAAATAAGGCGAATAATTGTTCAAGTGTAAATTTTTCTGTAAAATTACTCCCATTGGTATATTTGATAGAGTGACAGAAACTTTTTTCCACAAGGAATTTTCTTTTCAAGTAAAAGTAAAGAGCTGCTACATTAAATCAAAGATGTACAGAAATAAAGTCGAATAATTGTTCAAACGTAAATTTTCAGTAAACTTACTTCTATTGTTATATTTGTTAGAGTTGCAAACCCTTTCTATCCACAAAGGACATTTTTCAACTAAAAGTAAAGAGCTGCTACATTAAATCAAAGATGAACAGAAATAAAGCCGAATAATTGTTCAAGCGTAAATTTTCAGTAAAGTTACTTCTATTGTTATATTTGTTAGAGTGGCAGAAACCCTTTTTTTCCACAATGAATATTTTTCAACCAAAAGTAAAGAGCTGCTACATTAAATCAAAGAAGTGCAGAAATGAAGTCGAATAATTGTTCAAGTGTAAATTTTTCTGTAAAATTACTTCTACTGTTATATTTGAAAGAGTGGCAGAAACTTTTTTCCACGAAGAATTTTTTTTCAAGTAAAAGTAAAGAGCTGCTACATTAAATCAAAGATGTACAGAAATAAAGTCGAATAATTGTTCAAACGTAAATTTTCAGTAAACTTACTTCTATTGTTATATTTGTTAGAGTGGCAGAAACCTATTTTTCCACAAAG
Organism: Artemia sinica; assembly: GCA_027921565.1. Lineage (NCBI taxonomy): Eukaryota > Metazoa > Arthropoda > Branchiopoda > Anostraca > Artemiidae > Artemia > Artemia sinica. The sequence goes on from CM051256.1 coordinate 66,936,744, forward strand.
CATATTTTTCAAGTAAAAGTGAAAAATGATAAGTAAGTATCAAATTCTTTCTTGAATTCACCTCATGGATACACAATGCAGATATTTAATTAAAGAAATTATGAAAAAATTGTAAGTAAGTAGCAAACTCCTTCTTGAATTCACCTCTTGGATGCACAATACAGAAATTTCATTCGAGAAATTATCAAAATTTTAAGTAAGTAACAAACTATTTCTTGAATTCACCTCATGGATACACAATACAGAAATTTCAATCGAGAAATTATGAAAAATTGTAAGTAAGTAACAAACTCTTTCTTGAATTCACCTCTTGAATACACAATATAGAAATTTTATTCAAGGAATTATGAAAAACCATATGTAAGTAACAAACTCTTTCTTGAATTCAGTAAAAGTAAAGAACTGCTATATTAAATCAAAGATATACAGAAATACAGTCGAATAATTTTTCAAGTGTAAATTTTCCCAAACTATGAGATTACATTTTATTGAACCCGAGAAATGTATGGTCATATGATTTTATTGTAAAAGCCACTATACTTTATAAAATTCATTATTTCATGTTTCATCTCTTTAACATTTGCTGAAATTTTCAAATTAATATACCCAATCATACAGGAGTTTGGATTTCATTACGGAGTTCTGAAAGTAAAAGTAAAATCTTCAACGTGAAATAAAAAACAAAATTTAAACTTACATTAATTACATCAGCACCTTGCGGGACATTGACTTGATTGGAATGGACAATAACTGTTGCCATTGAAGGACCGGCGACTTCACTTGAGTTATCCATTACTATATTTATTTATATCTTTATTTCAATATGCACTAAAGTAAAAAGCATCAAACACCAAATAATATACGGGAACAACGGTATACCTCTTTCAACAATTAAATTAACCAATGTTATTTTAGAAGTACAGAACAGATTACAAGCTATAGGACTTCATTCATTTACACATGACCTTCAATGTCCCCCTCAATAAAATCAAAATAAAACATATGACCATACATTTCTCTGGTTCAATAAAATGTAATCTCAAAGTTTGGGAAAATTTACGCTTGAAAAATTATTCGACTGTATTTCTATATATCTTTGATTTAATGTAGCAGTTCTTTACTTTTACTGAATTCAAGAAAGAGTTCGTTACTTACTTTTGGTTTTTCATAATTCCTTGAATAAAATTTCTATATTGTGCATTCAAGAGGTGAATTTAAGAAAGAGTTTGTTACTTACTTACAATTTTTCATAATTTCTCGATTGAAATTTCTGTATTGTGTATCCATGAGGTGAATTCAAGAAATAGTTTGTTACTTACTTACAATTTTGATAATTTCTCGAATGAAATTTCTGTATTGTGAATCCAAGAGGTGAATTCAAGAAGGGGTTTGCTACTTACTTACAATTTTTTCATAATTTCTTTCATTAAATATCTGCATTGTGTATCCATGAGGCGAATTCAAGAAAGAGTTTGATACTTACTTACCACTTTTCACTTTTAAATGAAAAATATCCTTTGTGGAAAAAAAAAGTTTCTGCCACTCTAACAAATATAACAATAGAAGTAAGTTTACTGAAAATTTACGTTTGAACAATTATTCGACTTTATTTCTGTACATATTTGATTTAATGTAGCAGCTCTTTACTTTTACTTGAAAAAAATGTTCCTTGTGGAAAAAACTTTCTGCCACTCTATCAAATATAACAGCAGAAGTAATTTTACAGAAACATTTACACTTGAACAATTATTCGACTTTATTTCTGCACATCTTTGATTTAATGTAGCATCTCTATACTTTTGGTTGAAAAATATCCATTGTGGAAAAAAAAGAGTTTCTGCCACTCTAACAAATATAACAATAGAAGTAAGTTTACTGAAAATTTACGCTTGAACAATTATTCGACTTTATTTCTGTACATCTTTGGTTTAATGTAGCAGCTCTTTAATTTTAGTTGAAAAATGTCCTTTGTGGAAAAAGGGTTTCTGTCACTCTAACAAATATGCCAATAGAAGTAAGTTTACTGAAAATTTACGTTTGTACAATTATTCGACTTTATTTCTTTACATCTTTGATTTAATGTAGCAGCTCTTTACTTTTACTTGAAAAAAATTTCTTGTGGAAAAAAGTTTCTGCCGCTCTATCAAATATAACAGTAAAAGTGATTTTACAGAAAAATTTACACTTGAACAATTATTCGACTTTATTTCTGTGCATCTTTGATTTAATGTAGCAGCTCTTTACTTTTAGTTGAAAAATATCCATTGTGGAAATTAAGAGTGTCTGCCACTCTAACAAATATAACAACAGAAATAAGTTTACTGAAAATTTACGCTTGAACAATTATTCGACTTTATTTCTGTACATCTTTGATTTAATGTAGCAGCTCTTTAATTTTAGTTGAAAAATGTCCTTTTTGGAAAAAAAGGGTCTGCCAAACTAACAAATATAACAATAGAAGTAAGTTTACTGAAAATTTACGCTTGAACAATTATTCGACTTTATTTCTGTACATCTTTAGTTTAATGTAGCAGCTCTTTAGTTTTAGTTGAAAAATGTCCTTTGTGGAAAAAAGGGTCTGCCACTCTAACAAACATAACAATAGAAGTAAGTTTACTGAAAATTTACGTTTGTACAATTATTCGACTTTATTTATGCACATCTTTGATTTAATGTAGCAGCTCTTTACTTTTAGTTGAAAAATATCCATTGTGGAAAAAAAGGGTTTCTACCACTCTAACAAATATAACAACAGAAATAAGTTTACTGAAAATTTACGCTTGAACAATTATTCGACTTTAGTTCTGTACATCTTTGATTTAATGTAGCAGCTCTTTACTTTTAGTCGAAAAATATCTTTTGTGGAAAAAAAAGGTTTCTGCTACTCTATCAAATATAATATTAGAAGTAAGTTTACAGAAAATTTACGCTTGAACAATTATTCTACTTTATTTCTGCGCATCTTTGATTTAATGTAGCAGCTCTTTACTGTTAGTTGAAAAATATCCATTGTGGAAAAAAAGCTTCTGTGACTCTATCAAATATAATATTAGACATAAGTTTAGAGAAAATTTATGTTTGAACAATTATTCGACTTTATTTCTGCACATCTTTGATTTAATATAGCAGCTCTTTACTTTTAGTTGAAAAATGTCCTTTGTGGAAAAAAAGGGTTCTGCTACTCTAACAAATATAACAATAGACATAAGTTCATAGAAAATTTACGCTTAAACAGTTATTCGACTTTATTTGTGCTCGTCTTTGATTTAATGTAGCAGTTCTTTACTTTTAGTTGAAAAATATCATTTGTGGAAAAAAAAGTTTCTGCCGCTCTATCAAATATAACATTAGAAGTAAGTTTACTGAAAATTTACGCTTAAACAATTATTCGACTTTATTTCTTCTCATCTTTGATTTAATGTAGCAGCTCTCTACTTTTAGATGAAAAATGTCCTTTGTGGAAAATAAGTTTCTGTCACTCTAACAAATATATCATTTGAAGTAAGTTTACAGAAATTTTACGCTTGAACAATTATTCGACTTTATTTCTGCTCATCTTTGATTTAATGTAGCAGCTCTTCACTTTTTATTTAAAAAATCTCCTTTGTGGAAAAGGGTTTCTGCTACTCTAACAAATATATCATTAGACATAAGTTTATAGAAAATTTACGCTTAAATAATTATTCGACTTTATTTCTTTTCATCTTTGATTTAATGTAACAGCTCTTTACTTTTAGTTGAAAATGTCCTTTGTGTAACAAAAGTTTCTGCCACTCTAACAAATATAATATTAGACATAAGTTTACAGAAAATTTACGTTTGAACAATTATTCGACTTTCTTTATGCACATCTTTGATTTTATGTAGCAGTTCTTTACTTTTAGTCGAAAAATATTCATTGTGGAAAAAAAGGTTTCTGCTACTCTAACAAATATAACAATAGACATAAGTTTACAGAAAATTCACGCTTAAACAATTATTCGACTTTATTTCTGCTCATCTTTGATTTAATGTAGCAGCTCTTTACTTTTAGTTGAAAAATATACTTTGTGGGAAAAAAAGGTTCTGCCACTCTAACAAATATATCATTAGAAGTAAGTTTACAGAAAATTTACGCTTGAACAAATATTCGACTTTATTTCTGCTCATCTTTGATTTAATATAGCAGCTCTTTACTTTTAGTTGAAAACAACCTTTGTAGAAAAGCAGTTTCTGCTAGTCTAACAAATATAACATTAGACATAAGTTTATAGAAAATTTACGCTTAAATAATTATTCGACTTTATTTCTGTACATCTTTGATTTAATGTAGCAGCTCTTTACTTTTAGTTGAAAAATATCCTTTGTGGAAAAAAAATTTCTGCCACTCTATCAAATATAACAATAGACATATAAGTTTACAGAAAATTTTGGCTTGAGCAATTATTTGACTTTATTTCTGCTCATCTTTGATTTAATGTAGCAGCTCTTTACTTTTAGTTGAAAAAATATTCTTTGTGGAAAAAGGTTTCTGCCACTCTAACAAATATATCATTAGACATAAGTTTACAGAAAATTTACGTTTGAACAATTATTCGACTTTATTTCTGCTCATCTTTGATTTAATGTAGCAGCTCTTTAGTTTTAGTTGAAAAAAGTCCATTGTGGAAAAACAGGTTTCTGCCGCTCTAACAAATATAACAATAGACATAAGTCTACTGAAAATTTACGCTTAAACAATTATTCGACTTTATTTCTGCTCATATTTGATTTAATGTAGAAGCTCTTTACTTTTAGGTGAATAATATCCATTGTGGAAAAAAAGGTTTCTGCTACTCTAACAAATATAAAAACAGACATAAGTTTACAGAAAATTTACGCTTAAACAATTATTCGACTTTATTTCTGCTCATCTTTGATTTAATGTAGCAGCTCTTTACTTTTGTCGAAAAATATCCATTGTGGAAAAAAAGTTTCTGCCACTCTAACAAATATAACAATAGACATAAGTTTACTGAAAATTTACGCTTAAACAATTATTCGACTTTATTTCTGTACATCTTTGATTTAATGTAGCAGCTCTTTACTTTTAGTTGAAAAATATCCTTTGTGGAAAAAAAGTTTCTGCCACTCTAACAAAGAAAATTTACGCTTAAACAATTATTCAACTTTATTTCTGCTCATCTTTGATTTAATGTAGCAGCTCTTTACTTTTAGTTGTAAAATGTCCTTTGTCTAAAAAAAAGTTTCTGCCGCTCTAACAAATATAATATCATCTTCTAAAATGTCTCAAACTGTTTCGCCTAAAAAATCCCTAAAATGCCGATTAATTTGTTTCGCCCAAATAATCCCCTAAAAGTAATTCCTGCGTGTCCCTTTGTTTCGGCATCCCTGCCTGTCACATTTGAAATTCCCAGGAAACCATTTCCAGCGTAAAATATATTCAATCTGTCTTGATCTCGTATGAATTTCTGAAAAAATCTAAGGTGTTCCTAGTTACACTATTATGGCTCCGATAGAATATTAATATTTATCTCTCAGACCTAAAGACCAGAGAAGCCATATTTAAAAATAGAATATTAATTTATCTCTCAGACCTAAAGACCAGAGAAGCCATATTTAAAAATGAAATTCCGTAATGATAGAATTCCCCTTCGATTATGTAATCAATTTCCCAGAAAACTGCCCCCTTCGTGGATCAATACACTTAGATTGGCCTAGAAAGAGGTGTCATTGACCCTGTCCTATTAGTGGATCAATACACTTAGAAACATCCCCTGTTTGACCTTGAAAAAGACACGTGATCTTGTCCCGTTTGACTCGATTATAGATGGCAGCAGTTGTGTTCACCCTGTGCTGGCACCCCTTTTCTACTCTTAAATCATTAGCGTAATTTAATTGTTGGGGAATTTTACACCCCATCTGATTCCATGTTCTCCTGGTTCTAGCCGTTTACCCCCCCCCCCCACGGAAAATACCCTCCAGAAAATACCCTCCCCCCGTGGAAAATACCCACCCGGAAAATCTCCCACTCCCCTGAAAAATACCCCCCCCCCCCGTGGAAAATAAGGCTTTCCAAATTTCTGTAGGGGGAATATGTGCCACTCCCTCAAGTTTACGCTGTGTAAAATTCGAGAACAAACCATTTTTTTGTTAGTTTCTTCGTTACCTTAGAAATAAATTTGAGCTATAGATTTGCACATTAGACCAGGGGGGGGGGGGTAAGCATAGCGGGTCTGCATGCAAAACGTGTTTGGCACAATTATTATGCATATTAGATAGATAGACAAAAAAAGTGTATTTTAAAGTCAAATATACGGCCATGAAAAGAGTAAAATAACATACATGAAAAGCATAAATAACCTAAACTTTGACCAGCGATCAAACAGTTCGTGGTAACGAACTTTAAGTAAGGAGCGACCCAGCTGAATAGTAACCGAAACTCTAAAAAACGGAATTTTGATACCAGTATATACATCAAAAGAATCGGATCTTTATGCTGATTTCAAATGTATAAGTTTCATCAAGTTTAGTCTTACCCATCAAAAATTACGAACCTAAAAATATTTGCCTTATTTTCAAAAAAGGGGGAAACACCCCCAAAAGTGATAGAATATTAATGAAAATCAAACCACAATATTAAGCGCAACAGAAAACCCTACTGTAGATATTTCAAGCTTCTATCTGCAAAAATGTGGAATTTTGAATTTTTTTGCCAGAAGAAAGATCACGGATGCGTGTTTATTTTTATTTATTAATTAAAAAAACTTTTTCCACAAAATAAGTTTTTCAAAGAAAAGTAAAGAACTCCATTAAACAAAAAATGAGCAAAAGTAAAATCAAATAATCTACCAAGCGTGAAACTACCACAAATCAGCATCGATAAATAAATGAAACCCGAAACGAATAGAAATTACAATAAATAACCGAGTCAAACTCAAAACAAGCAGAAATTAACATAAGTTGGGCTCAAAACCCCCTATGCCTTCCCAAGGCCAGAACATAAGTTGCACTTTACTGAAAAAAATGCAAATGAATGTGCATTGTCAGTTTAATATACATATACTGATATTTAGTAATCAAAATGTTAATATTATTTGATTTATTAAAGTTATAAAAGTAAAAACATTTATATTTTTTTCAGTAAAGTGCAAATTATGTTTTTGCCTTGGGAAGGCATAGGGGTTTTGAGGGGGTTGTCATCCTCAAAGACCTAATTTACAGAACTTAAAACTACGCTAAATAAAATGGCCATCAAAAAATTTGGATTTAATGTGTTTGGGGAGAAAGTGGGCGTGAGAGGGGGGTTAGTTGCCCTCCAATCCCTTCCGACTATTAAAAAGTGCACTAGCCCTTTGAATTTCCAATCGAACGAGCCTTTTTTGAAGTTTCTACGACAACGCCTTCTATAAAAACCTTATATGCCACCAGGGCATAACTTACAACCCTTTCCTTGAAGGCTGTGGGGGAGTGTCCTCCTCAAAAAAATAATTTCTATCTGGAAATTGACAACGCTGAACAAAATGGCTATCTTAAAATTTTGATTGGATTTGGTTCAGGAAATGGTGGGCGTGGAAGGGGTGTTAGTTGCCTTCCAATTACTTTCGACTGTTAAAAAGGGCACAAGCCACTCCAATTTCCAATTTAATGAGCCCTTTTCGAAGTTTCTACGACAACTTCTTCGATACGAAGTGCCTTGCTCTAAAGGAAAAAAATAATAAATGATATGTTGCGCCAACATCGTTCTTATAAGCCCTCAGGGCATAACTTAAAACCCTTGCCCCGACAGTTGTAGGGGAGTGTCCTCCTCAAAAACATAATTTCTATCTGGAAATCAACTACGCTGAAAAAAATGGCTATCTCAAAATTTTGATTGGATGTGTTTGGGGAATGATGGGCGTGGGGGGGGGGGGCTAGTTGCCCTCCAATCACTTTCGACTATTAAAAAAGACACTAGCTTTTTGAATTTCCAATCGAATGAGCCCTTTTTGAAGTTTCTAAGACAATGCCTTCTCTAAAAACCTTATATGCCACCAGGGCATAACTTAAAACCCTTGCCCCGAGGGTTGTGGGGGAGTTTCTTCCTCAAAAACATATTTTCTATCTGGAAATCAACTACGCTGAACAAAATGGTTATCTCAAAATTTTGATTGGATGTGTTTGGGGGAATGATGGACGTGGAGGGGGGAGCTAGTTGCCCTCCCATCACTTTCGACTATTAAAAAGGGCACTAACCCTTTGAATTTCCAATCGAATGAGCCCTTTTTGAAGTTTCTACGACAACGCCTTCTATAAAAACCTTATATTACCCCAGGGCATAACTTAAAACCCTTGCCCCGAGGGTTGTGCGGGAGTGTCTTCCTCAAAAACATATTTGCTATGTGGAAATTAACTACGCTGAACAAAATGCTATCTCAAAATTTGGATTGGATGTGGAATGATTGGGGGAATGATTGGGCGTGGGGGGGGATAGTTGCCCTCCAATCACTTTCGACTATTAAAAAGGGCACTAGCCACTCTAATTTCCAATCAAATGAGCCCTTTTCGAAGTTTCTACGACAACTCCTTTGAAACGAAGTGCACGGGTATGGAGGAAAAAAAAATAATACTTTGTGGCAACATCGTTCTTTACTTAGGCAGCGCTATTGCGCTGCCTAGGATTTATTATTTTTTTTTCCCTGGGGTGATTATATTGATCCAGTAGTCCTAGAATATCGTGAAAGGGCTCATTTGAACGGAAATTAAAATTCTATTGCCCTTTCTAAGTGACCAGAAAAATTGGACGGCAACTTGGCCCCCTCCCACGCTAATTTTCTTCCCGAAGTCACCCATGAAAATTTTGAGATAGCCATTTGGTTCAGCATAGTCGAAATTTTAATAAATATGTCTTTGAGGATGACTTAATCCCCCACAGTTCCCCAGGGAAGGGATGCAAGTTATGAACTTTGCCCATTGTTTACATATAGCATTGATTATTGGGAAGTATACAGACGTTTTTAGGAGGGATTTTTCCTGGTGAGGGGGGGGGGTGGGATCGGAGGAGGGGGTTACGTGGGAGGATATTTGCATGGAGGATGTTTCCTTGGGGTAAGGGACATTTCTATGAAGGGGACGCCGTATTTCCCAGCATTAAAAACGAACAGATTTTATTACATATATGAGGGGATTCGCCCCCTAGTCAATACCTCACTCTTTACACTAATTTTTTTTAGTACTTTCAGAAGAGCTATCTAGTATAATTAAACAGGCTTTGTGGTTTAGGGATTTGTGAATCGAACAAAATTCGAACTTTCGCGTCATATTTTAATCCATAATACACAAGTAACAAAACTCCTTCCCCCTACAGAAATTAAAAAAATAAAACTCAAACAAAATTCTCAAATTTGGAAAGCCTTCTTTTCCACGGGGGGGGGGGGGGAGAGTAAAGTATTTGGACAGTTTGAAGTCAGAAAATAATTATTTCTGGGCATATAGCCAATTGAAAACTAAAAAGCCTGTTAAATAGAATTTCCTTTTAGAAAAGCACCTACAAACTACAAATTCAATAGCTCTTAATAACCATGCAAATAATAAAAATAGAGAGAAGGAGAGAGAGGAGAAAGTGGGGAGGGAAAGAGAGAGAAAAAGAGTACGAATTTTATTTCATTTGGTCTATTTTCTATGTTTTTTTGTTTTCATTTTTAAATAATTTAAAGAACACATAGTCTAGCTAAAAAATAAATATTGGGCAATATACCAAAATAAAAGATTTATCTACTAATATTATAGGCTATGGTTTTTAAAAAATGCAAGGGGGTCTGGGGGTTATAAGTCTGTAAAATGCTTGAAATCCGAACATTAAGGTCCACATACATTTTCATGGAAGGGCCAGGAGGGAGTCCAGCTTCAATCTGAATAACAATAGCACTAATGAAGCCCTGTTCCCGTTTGAGAATCTCCAAGAACTTCCACAAGTTTGGATGGTGGCAGTTAGTGGAACCTTGCATCTGAGAGCGCCAACCTTCCATCAAATTGTTAGTTCGAGGAAGGCTTTGAGTCCATCGATCTTGTGCATTCCAAAGGCAAGGGCGAAATGGGGGGGGGTGACCCTTCGGCCCCTTCTTACACGACCTATATATGTGTCCTCCAAGTAGTCCGTCAATTTGACAAAATCAGTGCCAAGCTCTTCCTGGAGATCTTCGAAAACTGTCTCAACATTGTTAATTGGGAAAAATGCCAAAGCTGGTATCATCCGGACCCGCAGAGATAAGTAAGGGTCGCTTCTGTGTCGGTCCTGGAGCCCAAGTGCCTGATTCTGACACAAGTGGAAAAAACAGCCTTTTATTTCTGCTGCTGGAAACACCAACTTTAATGCGTTAGTTGATGCAGTTTCGAAGTCTACCATTACTGATTTAGGGGAAAGGTTGGCGTCCATGCTCCTGATCTCTTCTAGGACCCGAGTGTAGGTGGCCTCAGACTTATTGGGGAGAAGGGCGTAAAGGCAAGGGACAATGTTAACAAGTTTTTTTCAACTGAAAGTAAGGAGCAACATTAAAACTTAAAACAAACAGAAATTATTAGGCATATGAGGGGGGTTGCCCCCTCTTCAACATCTCACTTTTTGCGCTAAAGTTTAAACTTTGTCCCAATTCTTTAAAAACGATTGCCAAACACAAGGCTCGTTTAATTAGAACAATAAGCAATTTTTTTTAAAGTGCCAAAAACCTGTAGCTTGAAGAGCGACGTGTTGAGGAGGGGGCAAACACCTTCATATATGCAATAATTTCTTTCCATTTTAAGTTTTAATGTTGCTCCTTACTTGCAGTTAAAAAAACTTGTTTTATTTTCTTTATTTAATGAAGATTAGAGGCAAACAATTTTCTAAAGGCAATATAGGAAGTATGTCAATTAAAGTAAAAGTATTTAAAAATGAATTTAAATTAAGTAGTTACAAAAAATACAGAAAGCAATAGCCTACTTACAAAAACTAAGATACAAACTCCCAGCATTAAGTTCTGTTGGGCAATGCCGAAGCGTTGGACGGATATTTTTTAATAATATCGACAGTTTTAAACTTGGTTACCAAACACCAAAATATTTAATGCCTTTAAACTCAGTGTTTATAAAAAGTAACGCATTATCAAAGTAGTTTGTTCAAAGTAAAACATCAAAACTAAGATTAAGAAAATCAAATAAAAATTTTTAATTCAATATTTTTAATTTAATTTTGAATGCCAAAAGCCAGTATATTTGACATCTTTAAACTTCATAACTGCAAAAAATTCAATTTTTTTTCAAAGTGAAAAATTGATAATGTTCAGGGGGAAAATACAGAAAATCTAGCATTCCGTCCAGGGGAAACATTTCTGATTATAGTGGCTTCATACATTAGCTCATGAGTACTCTTGCAATGCATCAAAAGTTGACGGCATATTTTTACCGAAATCGCCCCTTATTAAGTTGTTTTCCTTGTGTTTTCTATAATTATGCGAACTTTCTTGTGTTCTAACAACTGCACTAATTACTAATAAACAAATACATATTTAAGATCACCATAAAAAGCTGATTCTTTGACTGAATGATATCAATAGTTAGGCTCTTATGCTTTCGTTATTGACAAGGGTCGTTATTTACTTACCATTCATTACTGTGAAGAATTTGTTTTTTTGTTTTTTTTTTGCTCCAAACAAATCATATTGAAAATTTGTTTGTGGAAAATTTGTTAGGGGTCACCTAGTCACAAATTATAACTTATATTTTTCCTTATTACGGGTTAAAATCTATTGGCAGGCAGCCAACAATGGGGCAACAAACATTTTTTCCGTGGTTTTTCCCTAATCTGCTTTTTTTCCTTTGGTTTCCTTATAATTACTATATAGTCCCAAATTTCCAGGTGGGGGCCATGGCCTCCCTTGCCCTCCTTGCCGGTGCCCATGGCCTCGTTAAGCCAAAAATGAGTAGAAATAAATTCAAATAATTTTCCAAGCGTAAAACTACCACAAATGACCATAAATAAATGAATTGAACCCAAAACGAACAGAAATTACAATAAATAACCTATTCAAACTCAAAATAGCAACAATTAGCATGAGTGGGGCTGACAACCCCCACACGTCTTCAAGATCAGAAAGTAATTTGCACTTTACTGAAAACAAAATATATTTTAAATGTTTTCACTTTCTTTAATTCAACCAATAAAGAAGTATTAAGACTGTAAGGAGTTATTTTTTTTTTAAGTAAAGTGCAAATTATTTTCTGGTCTGAAGAAGACATGAATGTTGTCAGCCATACTCCTTTTACTTTTTGCTCGTTTTAAGTTTGACCAGGCTATCTATTACAATTTCTGTTAGTTTTGGGTTTCATTTATTTGTTAATGGTGATTTGTGGTAGTTTTACATTTGGAAGATAAGAAAAACGTACTCGTAGAATTTGACAACGCTTTTATCCGTAAAAACTTAAACAAATTAGAATGTGCTGGTTCCCAAAGCCAACTATCCTTTCAAAGGATAGCCAAACCTTCTTAAACTTTTTGGTGCTATATGTTTTAGCTTAATTTTGATGATTTTTTGCCTTTTTTTTGTCGTCTTCAATTTTTTTTTAATTTGGCATCCCCTAGTGCTAAAAATTGTAGAAGTTCATATGGAAGTCTTTTCAATACAAATGAATTTGTGTTTTCTTTTTCTAAGTTTTTAAGACACTTCTGGTGTGTAAATTCCTCTTTTTCCTGTTCCTTAGCACTTTTCAACGAAACTAAAAAAAACTCAAATAAAAGTTCCAAATTTAGAAACCTTATTTTCCACAGGGGGGGGGGATTTTCCGCGAGGGTATTTTCCAAGGAGGGGGTATTTTGCTCGGGGGTTACTTTCAGTAGGGGGGGGGGGCATTTTCGGGGTGTTAAACACCCCCATACACTATATTCATTTATGTTATTTTACTGTGTTCATGGCCGTATATTTGGCTTTAAAATACACTTATTTGTCTATCTGTCTAATATGCCTGATCTAATTTCCTGATACCTCGCTATTTAATTTTTTAGTGGCTATATACCTAGAAAGAATTGTTGTCTGACTTCAAACTGTCCAAATACTGTACCCCCCAGAAAATACCCCCCCGCCCCCCCCCCCCCCATGGAAAAGAAGGCTTTCCAAATTTGAGAATTTTATTTGAGTTTAATTTTTTTAATTTCTGTAGAGGGAAGGAGTTTTGTTACTTGTGTATTATGGGTTCAAATATTACACTAAAGCTCAAATTTTGTTCGAATCACTAATCCCTGAATCACAAAGCCTGTTTAATTAGACTAGATAGCCCTTTTGAAAGTACTGAAAAAAATTAGCGTAAAGAGCGAGGTATTGACTAGGGGACGAACCCCTCATATACGTAATAATTTCGTTCGTTTTAAGTTTTAATGTTACGCCTTACTTCCAGTTTAAAAATTTGTTTTTTTATTTAATTTCTGATCGTTTTTTAAATAATGCTGGGAAACCTGGCGCCCCCTTCTTAGAAATGTCCCTTCCCTCAAGGAAAGATACTCCCACGTAACCCCCTCCTCCGAACTAAAGTTCTTGACCCCGCCAGGACTCGAAAGGTCATTCCCTTCGAATGGTACAGCGCCCCAAGCAAGTCGTCCATGAAACCTTTGTCAATATTTTGTATCTTGAACCATATTCTAAAAATAAACTATTGCACGACACCTGAGATGCCCCATTATTTTGGCAGTCGTTAAAACGGCGTGTTTACTGCCAAATTTGATACACTCTGGGGGGTATTTGCTTTCAAGGTATTAATAAAGGGGAAATGCGCGTCATACTCTTCCCAAACAATAAATCTTAAAAACACAGACAATGAAAATAAAAACAAATTAACGAGCCATAAAACATAAAAAATACAGCTAAAAAACACGACAAAAAATAAAAGATGACAGATCGATTTTCAAAAAGGGAGGGGGGGTATTTTCCAGGGGGTATTTTCTGCGGGGGGTATTTTCTGCGGGGGATATTTTCCAGGGGTATTTTCCGGGGGGCATTTTCCGGGGGGGGGGGGGTATTCGCCTAGAACCGATATACCGCCTGCTCCTGAAAGTCTTCTCAATCTGATTTCCTACAGCTGTAAAGGTGACTGTGATAGCCTTCAATGACTTTGCAAAAAGAGTGACCTTTACTGTTCTGTTGCCTGTAACCAGTGCCATGCAACAAATTTTCTCGAAATTTCTTTGGACCACTATGATCTTGATAACCAATGTGATTAAGCCAAATTTTGGATTTTATTTCTCATCTTATACCTCAGTGTTAATGGGCGAGGATGGAGTGAAAATAAGAATGGAAGAGTCAAGACAGACCTTAAAGAGAATTATAAGAAAATGTTCTGTTCAGATTTGCTCTCTTTAGCAAAAAAAAAGAAAAAAAGAAGAGTCCAGCAAAAAATATGTAAGTAAAATTACTCTCCCTCCCCCACCTCTGAAGTTAAGTTGAGACTAATAGAGAGGCCCAATATTAGCTCATTTTTGAGTTCACGAGCGTAAAATTGCAAGGAAGCACCATCAAAACAAAAAGTAGGCCAATAGCGAAAAAGGGTGCTTTCGCCTTCCTCTGACCTGGCTTAGGATAGAAATAGGGCACTAATTGACGGAATTTTTCAATTTGGATGTCATTTCCTGATGTCATTTGTGTTTTGATTGTGTTCAGCATCCCCCTCAAAGATCTGGGGACTTACATCATGCCTATAGGCATGGTTATTTGACCTTTATACTATTATGAACAAGATGGGAATTACTGATTTGATCGAATGTTTTTGGAAGGAGGGCAGCTCCTTCCAATAAAACAAGGCATGGAATTTGCAGATCTGCCTTTTTGATAAACTGGATACCAATAGTGCCTTTTGATTTAGGCTGAATATGCACCCAAGATTCTCCAAAGTTTCACCTTAATACCCTTAGTCTTTTCGGATAAACCCAGAATGAAACATATTCCCCTTTCCTAATGACTAATCCTGCATGTATACAATGGGCAAATTGCATAATTTATAATACTTGCCCTGGGACTGTTGGATGGGGGCATGGCATTCCTGGAGGCATATATATTTAGAACTTTTGAATAGTTTGAATCTAACGATAATTTTAAAATCTTGATCAGTTTTGAGGTGAAGAGACAAATAAAAAGGGCAAGGGGGAGGGTGGCTGCCCTTCACTCGCTCTTCAATGTCCCCTTAACATACCTTGAAAGCTCGAACGTAATACCATCAACCATTCGTTAGATATTGCTGATATTCCCTTTCAACAACTAGCAAGCACAAAGTGTGTTGATTGTCTTCGGCACGTCTCTCAACATTTCCTGAAAGTTTTACCCTAGGACCCCAAGCCTTTTTGGATATCCCGGATCAAACATGCCCTCTTTTCCCAACCTAAAACCTTATATGTTAACAATGGGCAACTTGCATAAGTTACGGCCCTTGCCCAAGGGGCTTTGTCAATCCTGGTGCTATAATTAGTTGTCTTTTCGACTATTTTGAACAAAACTTGGCATCTCAAAATTTTGATCGGATGAATTTGGGATAAAAGAACTTGGGAGGGGGCTGCTTACCCTCCGATAACTTTGACTCTGAAAAAGGGCGCTAGATTTGATTTCCGATCGAAATAAGTCCCCTCTGATATGTATATGACCACCCCTTGCCTTTCCAAGGCCAGCACATAATTTGCACTTTATTGAGAAAAATACAAATGAATGTGCATTGTCAGTTTAATATACATATACTGATATTTAGTAATATTGATGTTAATAAATGTAAAAAAATAAAAGCAAAAATAAAATCAAATAATCTACCATCTCGAAACTACCACAAATCAGCATCGATAAATAAATGAAACCCAAAACGAACAGAAATTACAATAAATAACCGAGTAAAACTCAAAACGAGCAGAAATTAACATAAGTTTGGCGCAAAACCCCTATGCCTTCCCAAGGCCAGAACAAAATTTGTACTTTACAGACAAAAATATAAATGTTTTACTTTTATAACTTTAATAAATCAAATAATTTTAACATTTTGATTACTAAATATCAGTATATGTATATTAAACTGACAATGCACATTCATTTGTATTTTTTTCAGAAAAGTGCAAAGTTTGTTCTTGCCTTGGGAAGGCATAAGGGTTTTGCGCCCAACTTATGTTAATTTCTGCTCGTTTTGAGTTGGACTCGGTTATTTATTGTAATTTCTGTTCGTTTTGGGTTTCATTTATTTATGGATGCTGATTTGTAGCAGTTTCGAGCTTGGTAGATTATTTGATTTCATTTTTGCTCATTTTTTTGTTTAATGGAGTTCTTTACTTTTCTTTGAAAAACTCATTTTGAGGTAAAAGTTTTTTTAATTAATTTCTGTTCGTTTTATATTGACATAGTCTTTTCAGGAAAAAAGAAAATAACACTTTAAATCTTTCCGTTTTTTAAGACTTTCTAGTTTGGCCTGCTAATTGTATGCTGGAGAAAAATTTTCAGCAGTTTTCAACAACATACACCCTTTGAAATATCTGGACTGTGTGAGCCTGTTTTGAAGTTTCTACGACAACGCCTTCTATAAAAACCTTATATGCCCCCATGGCATAACTTAAAACCCTTGCCCTGAGGGTTGTGGGGGAGTGTCCTCCTCAAAAACATATTTTCTATCTGGAAATCAACTACGCTGAACAAAATGGCTATCTCAAAATTTTTATTGGATGTGTTTGGGGGAATGATGGGCGTGGGGAAGGCTAGTTGCCCTCCAATCACTTTCAACTATTAAAAAGGGTACTAGCCCTTTGAATTTCCAATCGAATGAACCTGTTTTGAAGTTTTACGACAACACCTTCTATAAAAACCTTATATGCCCCCATGGCATAACTTAA
Source organism: Artemia sinica (assembly GCA_027921565.1). Lineage (NCBI taxonomy): Eukaryota > Metazoa > Arthropoda > Branchiopoda > Anostraca > Artemiidae > Artemia > Artemia sinica. The sequence continues at coordinate 66,953,578 of CM051256.1, forward strand.
AACCTTTGTCCTGAGGGTACTGGGGGAGTGTCCTCCTCAAAAACATATTTTCTATCTGGAAATCAACTAAGCTGAACAAAATGGCTATCTCAAAATTTTGATTGGATGTGTTTGGGGGAATGATGTGCGTGGGGGGGGATTAGTTGCCCTCCAATCACTTTCGACTATTAAAAAGGGCACTAGCCACTCTAATTTCCAATCGAATGAGCCCTTTTGAAGTTTCTACGACAACGCTTTCAATAAAAACTTTATATGCCCCCAGGGCATAACTTACAACCCTTGCACTGAGGGCTCTGAGGGTGTTATCATCCTAAAAGACAAAACTTCCAGAACTTTCAACTACGTTGAACGAAATGGATATCTCAAAATTTTAATTCGATGTGTTTTGAAAATGGAGGGCGTGAGAGGGGAGTTATTCGCTATCCAATCACTTTCAACTATTAAAAAAGGCACTAGCCCTTTCAATTTCCAATTGAATGAGCCCTTTTGAAGTTTCTACGACAATGCTTTCAATAAAAACTTTATATGCCCCCTGGGCATAACTTACAAAACTTGCCCTGAGGGCTGTGGGGGGAGAGGTTGTCATCCTTAAAGACCTAATTTCCAAAAACTGGCTAACTAAAAATTTTGATTGGATGTGTTTCAGGAAAAGGTGGGCGTGAGAGGGGGGTTAGTTGCCTTCAAATCACTTTCGACTATTAAAAAGGATACTAGTCCTTTGAATTTCAAATCGAATGAGCCCTTTTTCAAGTTTCTACGACAAAGATTTCAATAAAAACCTTATATGCCCCCAGGGCATAACTTATAATCCTTGCCCTGAGGGTTGTGGGGGAGTGTCCTCCTCAAAAATATGTTTTCTATCTGGAAATCAACTACGCTGAACAAAATGGCTATCTCAAAATTTTTATTGGATGTGTTTGGGGGAATGATGAGCGTGGGGGCGGGCTAGTTGCCCTCCAATCACTTTCGACTATTAAAAAGGGCACTAGCCCTTTGAATTTCCAGTCGAATGACCTTTTATTGAAGTCTCTACGATAACATCTTCTTTAAAAACCTTATATACCCCCCAGGGCATAACTTAAAACCCTTGCCCTGAGGGCTGTGGGGGAGTGTCCTCCTCAAAAACATATTTTCTATCTGGAAATCAACTACGCTGAACAAAATGGCTATCTCAAAATTTTGATTGGATGTGTTTGGGGGAATGATGGGCGTGGGGGGGATAGTTGCCCTCCAATCACTTTCGACTATTAAAAAAGGCACAAGCCCTTTGAATTTCCAATTGAATGAGCCTGTTTTAAAGTTTTTACGACAACGCCTTCTATAAAAACCTTATATGTCCCCAGGGCATAACTTAAAACCCTTGCCCCAATGGTTGTAGGGGAATGCCCTCCTCAAAAACATATTTTCTATCTGGAAATCAAGTACGCTGAACAAAATGCCTATCTCAAATTTGGATTGGATGTGTTTGGGGGAATAATGGGCGTGGGGGGGATAGTTGCCCTCCAATCACTTTCGACTATTAAAAAAGGCACAAGCCCTTTGAATTTCCAATTGAATGAGCCTGTTTTAAAGTTTTTACGACAACGCCTTCTATAAAAACCATATATGCCCCCAGGGCATAATTTAAAATCCTTGCCCTGAGGGTTGTGAGGAAGTGTCCTCCTCAAAAACATATTTTCTATCTGGAAATCAACTACGCTGAACAAAATGGCTATCTCAAAATTTTGATTGGATGTGTTTGGGGGAATCATGGGCGTGGGGGGAGGCTAGTTGCCCTCCAATCACTTTCGACTATTAGAAAGGGCACTAGCCACTCCCATTTCCAGTCGAGTGAGCCCTTTTCGAAGTTTCTACGACAACTCCTTCGATACGAAGTGCCCGGGTATGGAGAAAAAACCAAAAAACAACACATTGTGCCCATATCGTTGTTTACTTAGGCAGCGCTAGCGCGCTGCCTATGATTTCTGTTCGTTTTTAAGTTTCATTTATTTATCGATGCTGATTTGTGGTAGTTTCACGCTTGGTATATTATTTGATTTTATTTTTGCTCAATTTTGGTTTAATGGAGTTCTTTACTTTTCTTTGAAATACTTACTTTGTGGAAAAAGTTTTTTTTCTTAACTAACGTTAAAAAGTGAGAGGCGAGAGTCAATCTTGACTTGTCTCGGTTAAAGATAGGAACAGGACAACAATCGATGATAAGGAAATAGTTTTGGAAGTAAAGGAAGATTTATTTTTTGAGGATGATTTAGTGACAGTACTGAGAAGATTAAAAAATAGTACGGCTCCAGGTGCTGATAGAGCGGTAAAATCAGTTTTTTAAACATTGTGGGTTTGAAGTTAAAAAAAAATTATTGAACATTATGAAAGATTCTGAATATGATCTTTTAAATAGGAAGAATACCAAGCGATTTTAAGAATATTATTATTTAACTACTCTATTAGAAAGGTAATAAGAGTGATACCCTTTATTTATTCTCTCAAAAACAGCACGATATTTTTTTCTGAAATTGGAGCTACTAAAATTTTCAGGTGTGAAAAGCGATATAGATAGGTCACAACTTTGGAAAAGTTTTTTGCTTCCCCGTCCCAGTTCCCTTAATATATTGAAGCGACAGTAAGAATCATACCACGATGGACCGAGTGTAGCTCGGTGTCCTGGTACTAATAATCTACTTTCCTTAAAAAAAAAACATATTTTGGTTTTTCACAATCGTTCTAAGTCTCATATTAGAGTTTTGAAAGCTTAAAACTTTAATATAAGGTTGGAGAAAGTTCCCAGCCAGGTATTTCTAGCCCGAGGTCTTACTTTACGTATAGACACGGTAAAGCGCCTCGTACAGCAAATTTTAAGCGTGAGCTCTCGCTACAGTATATGTTCAAAATTGATACTTAGTACTTAGTAAATTGATGCAAACCAGAATTTCTTTTGTACTGCATAAAAACCCAATGAGTGTTGTGGTAGGAAAAAGGAGACCTTAATTTTTCAAGTAAGATGTCGAGCAACGTTTTCTAATCGCACCTGAGAAATCAATTCCTATTACTAAAGTCGTTTTTAAGGGGGACGGAACTAAAAATAGAACAATTGGATTTTAGAAAATAATCCGACACAAATAAGCTAAAATCATGATGACAGGAACCATTTGAAGTGCTACCCTTTGAAGCGACGATGAAGTTATACCAAACGGCTGATCCGAAGCTATTTTCGTGGAAAAATATTTTTCTACGAAATACACCTAAATTGGCATTAAGGAAGAGTTGAGATACAGTCAAGTTGGTTAATATACACTTTATTCTATACTTTACTAATTTAAACATGAACACGTAACGTCAATATGCATTTTAATGCTAATTTCAAATATACAAATCGATGTCTTTGCAATTATTTAGAGAAGAAGCAGCAGATTCTGCACATTAGCTTTCGTATAACAACGTAGGATATCTTGCTGCATGTTGCTTCCAGCCTCTTTTATTACAACTAATGTTTGATATTTGGTCAATAAAACGAGTGACTAAGAACACACTGCTTGCGAATAACCCTTAAATATATAAACTTGTTTAAGACAAGTTTACTTTTTTACCTGTTTAATCAAAGACAATTCTACGTACAAAAAAACATTATTGCAACCCTGTTGTGTTGTCTAGCCAAAAATTAAAAAAAGTATTTCCATGTAACAGGTGAGACTAAAAACGTGAATCAGCATAGCCTACAGAATTTTATTAATTAGATCTGATTTTCCTCTCCCTCTCTACACAGAATAGATTAAATCAAGTTGATGCAGCGAAGATCAAGTTCAAAGAATAAAAATGGCTAAAGTGGCCTTCTTTTCTGACTCTTAGAAATAGGAAAGGGTAGCCTATCCGTGTAAGCTACAATTAGGGCTTTTGAGAAGGAAACTTGTTAACTAAACAAATCTTACTTTATAATATGCAGACAAATTGTAGTTAATCATTCCTTAAAGCATTTCACTTTACTTCACCTAACTAATGTGCAGCTAGGCTATTTCCAATCTATTTTGCCAAATCTCACTCTTTTGTAGATATCCAAGAAATATACATATATTTAGAATTAGAATTTCATCCTAAAACCAAATAAAACATTTGTTATATCAGAAATGAACTTTACATCCCCCCTCTCAAGGCTATACCCAGATTTTTTTTTTGGGGGGGGGGGGGGTAGTTTACTCAAAGACCTTTTTTTGGGTGGGGGGTCCACAAAAAACCCTCGAAAACTTATAAAAAAAATTTGTTTATATCCATTTTTGTTACATTTTTACAAGTCAGACAAACATTTCAGGGTAAGGGGGTTGTAGAATTCCTGCTGGGCAGGAATTCTACAAATTCAACATATAAAATGTGAAATTTCTAATTGATATAGTTTCATAATGATATTCTTTACATATAGAAACCCTGTATAACCAAAATTACTTTCTTTTTTGAATTAAACACCAACTTTTGTGCTTTTATGGCACAGTATTTTGGCACAGGAATACCATCTAGTTGACTTGCTATAAAAGCCAGTTCTCACTTTTTGAGAACTGAATTACCCCTCCCCCACCAGAAGCCCCCTTCCTCACGAAAAATATCTGTATACTTTCCAATAATACATACAAAACTTTGAACACATGTAAACAATGGGCAAAGTTCATAGCTTGTAGCCCGTTCACATTTATTCATGTTCATTAATATACTCAGACTTAACGCAGTCAAAGCAAAGCGGTACATTTGCTGAACAAGCAGTTATCAATTTTCTGCCCAGAAAACTACTGATTTCATATAAAAACTGGGAAGAAATTTAAAATAGAAGGAAAGAAAGAGAAAATCAAATAGAGGAAGAAGGAGAATTAGTAGCGGAAGAAGAAGAGAATTGTTCACCTTTTTTTTCTTTTTTCTTTTTTTGGTGATACTACGGTACGGTACTTGACTTGACTACAGTGAAGTCAGTTACAGGTCATGACTAGTTACTTGGACTTCTAATATTTCTTTCAAACATTTCAACAAATTGAAGACAAAACCTTATCTAAATATTTTACAAAGTCTATAGTTCAGTTTTTTGTTTTTTTTTTAATTTTTTTTCCCCACCTCCTCTCCTCTCGGTGACTTTCAAATTTTCTTTAAAAATATCTCATAATTTATTTAATGTCACCTACTCTTTTCTTAATAAAAGACTTCTTCGAAAAATTCAAAATATTAAATTTATATAAAATTGAGCATTCCAAAATATATCAGGTTATAAAAATAGAGGTATACTACATTTCAATTTTCATATACCTTTTAGGTTCATCCGATATCTCAGGCTGCCCTTCCCCCTTAGGGTACCCCTTCCATCGTGACCTTAAATTACACTTTTCAAATCCTTTTTCATCAACCTCTATTTCCCCCGATATATAATTTACTTTTACCCCCCATCCCCCAAAATAACAATATATATAAAAAAAAAAGTAAGAAAGACTATTCGCTTATAAGTTCAGTTATAAGTCCTGTGCATGGCTTCATGAAACTATAATAGGACAGGTGGGAATTTCAATAGCTCGTATTTCAGTGTATCAGCCAGATTCGAACCGTCTGTTTACGCTACACGGCTTACGCTTCGCCGTTTCCACGGGTGAATATTTTGCAGTCAAATTCACCGCACACTGTCCTCTTTAATGAATATAAGGAGACGCATTTACCCGTCATTGAAGCGAATGTTTTTATTCCGATCTTTTGTACTACATCGACGTTCACGTTGGATGTTGCTCCTACACCTGACAAGAAGCATAGCAGATTCTCAGTATCTCTAAATGGGTCCAGTGACTAGACATATTGAAGCAATCAAACCTTATCAGGTGCATCCCTCTCCATAGGAGTAACCGATAATTCAACATGCTGGTCACTTGTTGTGTAGGTAGTGCCAGTAAGGGATTATATCAAGGCGTCGATTTGCCCACAAGCTGGCTTCGCCGATGCCCATATAATAACTAGATCAGGGGAGAGCCTTTTCCACTTCCTGTCGCTTCACCAAATCAAGGAAAACACCTTTTCTATGTTGAATAATCCATTTTCTAGTTCACGAGCAACATACCACAAATAGTATTTTTACCCCTTCTGACTTCGCTTAGGGTGGAAATGAGGTACTAGGTAAGGGATTTCTTTTTTTATACCGACGTCATTTTCGGTCTCCTAAAACTGGAATTAATAGCAACTGGCCTTTCAATCCAAGATTTATTGCAGAAATTAAGATGGGATATCCTTCTCATCTTTTCCCTAAAAAGGGATATTTCTGCACGAGTACTTTCGGGCAACTATGAATAAGTTACCCAGCAAATTTTACTGAACATTTTTGTGTTCATATGTGCGTGAATATTGCGCAGTTTAAGATTCCGATTTTTCACCCCCTTCTGGCCTCGCTTAGGATTATTTTGTTGACCCTGATCTCATTTTTGGTCTCTCCGGAATTGTATTAATAGGAAACGTCATTTCAATCCAAAAAATATTGCAGAAATTTAAATTCGAGATTTCCCGTTTTTTCCCTTATTTTCCCTGAACAAGGGGTATTTCTGCACGGGAGAATTCTAGTTGTTTTTGAATGTGTTATTAGGCAAATTTTTTTGAGCATTTTGGTGTTTATTTGTGTGCAAATACTGCACAAATTAAGATTCAGGTGCCCCCCCCCCCCCGACCTCGTTCAGGGTAGAAATGGGATACTAAGTGATGGAATTTTTCAAACTTAAGTTACTTGGAAACGATCTTTAAATCCAGAAAATGTTGCAGAAATTAAAGTTCGAGATTTCCTCTTTTTTCCTCTTTTTTTCCCTAAATAAGAGTTATTTCTGCAGGGGCGATTTCGACCGATTTTGGATTTGCTATTAAGCGAATTATTTCTGAACATTTTGTTGCTAAGACATTTCTGTTGATCAAATGCCGAGGTTTGGCCTTTCTTTTCGTAATTTTACTGAATTATTGCACTGATAGGAATTTTTAAAATTATTTTATTCAAAATAGTCACAAGATCTAACAATTACGCCTCCAGGGGTGTATTAAGCTGGGACTTTCAGGGCACGTTCAGAGGGGTATTCAAAAGGGATCATAGGCTAGCAGGCCCCTCCTCCACTTACTGTATCTAGATGCCCCTCTCCAACAGTGATCGAAATTATAAAAACAGAATCAAAGTAGTCAAAAGGTCTACTCACTATGCCCCTGGGGATACCAGGTCCTCCACTACCTTCCAGGTAAGGGTTTTAAGTTATGCAATCTGCCTATTGTGGGTTCCGGTGATTTTCTCATCAGAAAATCCCCCCCCCCCCGGAGAGTTCCCCCCGTAGGTAATACGTACACGGTAATACATACACGGTTAAAACGCTACACTTTAAAACTAATATTTCTTGCAATAAGCCTCAGGTACTCCAGCATCCCGACATTCCCGTAGATTCCCATCTGTCGTAGAATTCTGGCATTTAAATCCACATACTTTTTCTTAATTGGTTCACTGGATTGTCCCGCATTTGCCTGAATCACAACCGCCCAGTTAAGTGCTTGTTTACGCTTGAGGATGTCCAAAAACTTCCAAAGGCTAGGGTGATGAGCCGAAACTGAAGATTACAATATTCTAAGATAACCCTCAACATTGTTGTTTGTCCTGGGGAGTTCATCTTTCGCTCTGTCGAACATATTCCAGACAAGGGGCGGAAAGTTGCAAGGTACTCTCTTACTTCCACGCATTATACCGATGCAGTTATCTTCAAAGTAGGTGATGATCGGCCCAAACACATTGTCAGTAAGTTTTGCTACGACAGCTGTGAATGCAGAATGTACTTCCAAAATTGGCGCTAACGCAAGAGCAACTAGCATTTGGACGGAGACTGCAAATTCATCATCGTCTCTATACCTTGTCTAAAGGCCAAGGTTTTGTACTATCCTGTAGATACTCTGGCTTAAGTGGAAAAAACGGCCCTTCACTTTAGTGGCTGGAAAGTCTTTCCTGAAGGAATTCTGCACGCCTAACTCGAAATCAGACAATACAGATGTTGGACCTCCATTCGTTAAATGAGACTTTAGTTCGGTAAAAACTTTCGTATACGTGTCCTCTGACTTGTTAGCCAGCAGTGCATAAACGCATGGAATCACCCGATTCTCGTACAGGCAGTGCACAATGTAAAGCTGGTAGAACAACTCGGGCGCGGTCTGGAACGTTCCGTCGACGAACCAGTGAGAAGACGAATCGAGGAGTTGAACTGATGCGTCCGTACCAAACATTAGGATTCTGTTGGAATCTCCATGACCGCTGTCATAAATTAGGAAGTCTTGGCCACTGTCAAGACGCCTATAGCAGTCAAGAAGGTCATGTCAGCTCGCATTCGAAACTGACCACTCCAGCCGCTAAGTCTTTCTGTTTCGTGTAAATGAGCCCTTCGAAGGCAATCTTGTCCACTCCACGCGTTGATTTGAAATATTCCATTATTTTACTAAACTTTACGTACTTCTGATATGACACGAAAAAAAATGGACTGACCCAGTAACCCAGTATGGCACAGCTCGGGAGCCTAAATAGCTTTCGAAAGGAATAATCCGGGGTGGTTAACTATTATGACTTATTAATTATGGGACTTAATTAAGAAGATTAAGAAATTAAATTAAGAGATTTCAATTTCAGTCTCAAGGTCTCACGGACCTTGTGGAGTCGGAATCTCCTACGGAGGGGGGGTGAAATTTCAAGGGGGTGGGAGAAATCTCCTACAGGGGAAAATTTCCGGGGGGGAATCTCTTACGGGGGGAAATTTCCAGGGGGGGGATCTCCTACGGGGAAAACTTCCAGGGGAGAAATCTCCTACGGGGGGAAATTTCCAAGGGGGATTATAGGAGGTAGATCTCCTGGGGGTAATTTTCTCGGTGGGAAATCTCCTAGACCCGCCTATTGTTCAATATATAGGGTTTATCATTTCGAAAAGGGAAATGTTTTTTCGTGGGTGTGTCTGAAGAGTGTTAAGGTGAAACCTCAGGGTATGTTAAGGGTGTTGTTAAACAAAATTAAAAGACGCAATATGCATCCAGGTTGTCAAAAGCGCACGTCTGCACTATACCAGGAATAGTGAAGGGTATTAAGTTGAGACTTTCAGAGAACGTTGAGGGTGTTGCTGAACTTAATCAATTTATAGCTATGTTCATCCCGGCATTCAGAAGGCCATAGTTACAATATACCAGGATCAGTTAATTGTATTTAGTCATAACTAAAATTGGATATTGAACTAAATCAAAAGGTACTATATACATCCAGGTACATGAAATGGTGTGTGCAATATATGAAATATCCCAGAAGCAGTTAAGGGTATGGTATTAAGTTGAAACTTTCAGAGAATGTTGAGGTAGATTTTGCATCGGATTAAAAGACAATATGAACACCCTGGTTGTCAAAAGGGTGTATCTGCAAAATATCAGAAATGGCTAACGGCATTTAGTCAAAACTGTCAGGAAATCGCTGAGATGGATGTTGAAATAAATCAAAAGACACTATTGAGAACTTACAAATTACTGTCGCATATTCTAATTCTTAAGCCGAAGACGTGAAATCTGGAGAAATTTTTATTTTATCAACCAATAACAGAGTTTGGCAATCAAAAATAAACAGAAATTGATTTTTTTTTAAACCATTCCGAAAAAGTAGTATTTAAAAGAAAAGTAAAGAGCCATATTAAACTTAAGGCCAGTAGAGATAAAGTCCTATAATAATTGAAGCTCAAAAACGACCAGGAATTGAACAAATAAATCTTAATTCACACTCGATATGAGCAAAATTAGCCTACTTCAAGCAGCAATTTACTGCCCTTTTCTCTCTCCTCTAATCGTACAAGTTCTAAAGCCTATTGCGTCACTTGTCTTTTATTTGAAACAAATTTTACTTTACACATTTTTATTATATTTCTAATTTTGAAAATTAAAAAATTAAAGTGAAATAAAAACTTGAAATGCTGAGTTTCCAGGAATTTAAATCATTATATATGTAACATATTCAGTTTATTCTCACTATTCCTTTCCGGTGGTCTGCGTTTACATCCCGGAAAATATCCCCACGGAAAATAACGCCCGGAAAATGCCCCCCCCCCCCGCAGCGCGCTAAAAATGCCCTCCGTGGAAAACACCCTCGCGTAAAAGACCCCCTGCTGAAAATACCCCCCCCCTCCCCAAATACCCACCCATAAAAAAAACGTGGAAAATACCCCCGTAGGAAATGCCCCCTGAAAATACACCCCCCCCCATAATTTGCTATAGCTTAATTATTAAGCTTTGATAGCGCATTTTTAGGATTTTCGTTTTTGGAGAAATGTAATGCTAGAAATGATTTTCCCAAAACCATTGGGAAAATTTGTTGAGGTTTTTTTTTTCCTTTGATCCTTTATATTCAGTTCTAGTTTAAGCTATCTTGGCATAATTAACTTCGCTTTCTAAGAATTTTGTCTTCGCTTAGGCTTTGAGCGGTAGCTAACATAATCTTATAATGCCCGTTTCTGTTTTTAAATGTGCTTGCTTATCTGCCTTTAGAGCTAGCACCATTATTTGGCATTTCACCTTGGTTTTTACCTTATTTATCGTTATAAATTCATTCTTTGTTTTTCTTTCCATTCTCAAACCAGTGTTATCTCCCAAACCAATTGCTTTCCTTTTTCTTTTTTTTATCTCTTCAACGTAATGCATTCTTCCTTATCCCCTAGACGCTAAATTTATCTTATTCCTTTTCCTGTTGTCCAGTCTGTGAGTACCTTTGCCATACGCGTGCCTACCCATGAAAAAATCTAATTTCGCTTATGTTTCTACTGGCTTGTGTATGCTCTCCGAAGCAGGTGCATCTTGGTCCGGCTTTGTCTAATGGACAAATGGTTGACATAGGCAATGATTGTACTGGTTAAATCTCTCTACAGTGGGAATAAATATCAATTTCACATTTTTGATGCATTTTTTAAAGTTTCTTCCCCCCCCCCCGAAAACAAAATACTACGGGCCTGGGACTTATCAGATGAAGGCCAAGGGACCTTGGATCTTTTAACGACATACCCCTTAAAAAAGAAAAATTCTTAACGACATTCACGTAAGGTTTTTTCTAAAATTAACTCTAAAAAGCTTCATCCACAAAACAAGTCTTTTAAAGAAAATTAAAAAGCTTCATTAAACCAAATGAGCAGAGATAAAGTCAAATAGTGTTTGAAGTAAAAAAAACTATGAAGTCTAATACAAAAAAAAAACAAAATATCAAATATTTTTTTTTCGTGTTCTGCAATTTTGCTATGGCCCGCGGGCTTTTGCAATAGAATTTTATCTATAAAGTTATATACGCAAGTCTTGTAACAGAAGTCTCTTTTTTTTATTTCATATTATGTAATCATGATTGGATTTAGTGTTGTCACCCTAGTTAAACGTTTTAAACGCCTTTGGCTGAGGTGACATGATGGTGCGGTGTCGCAACTTTAAAGGTCGTAACTTCCAAATTTAGGTTTTTGTAACAATTCATTTCTCCTCTACAAAAAACACGTTTAATTAAACTTCACATTCTGATTTGGTCTTGAAAATAGTTTATAAATTTTAAGCTATCATTTACAAGACTTCCATAGTAAAATAGTTCACGTGGAGCGCAAATAAATTAGAACAAACTTATAATAGGTGGAAAAGATTAAGTTCCAGAACTTAGGGTGTTGAGTTTGAAAGCTTTCGACCAAGTTTCAAAATCTTGGAAATAAAAAGATCACTTCCGGGCAATTGCCCAGGGTGGAGGCCATCAGACGTGAATCCCCCCCCCTAGATTGCGAGATTTTTTACATTTCCTATCATTTCTTGTATGTTCGCCAGTACATCTATCCTATAATTAAAATATTTTATTGATTTTTTTAATTTGTGCCAACTACAAAATAGGTGCGTGCAAAACTACGTATTGAATATAATGCGTAAGAACTAGTGGATAAACCAGTGCGTGCGGCCTAGTTACATTAAGGTATACACGAAATGTTTTCTTCGAAGATAAATATGCCCAAAGACTTTCCACAGGTATTTCCCCCGTTACTACAAATTTTTACCTTTTTACGCATAACTTTTACCTGGTGTTCTAGGGAAATATTTCACTCCCTTAGTTTTCTTATGCGAACTCCCATACATTTATGAAAAATGAGAAAACACCTAAGGCATCCAAGTTCCAGGTTCCAGGTACACTAAAGTTTGGTTTCCATGTCGCGGACATACTGGAAAGCCAAATAACCAATACAAAAGCGAGAAAGCGGTTTTGTCAACATAACATATGAAAACTCGCTTTCAATCCTCATTTTACCCTAATTAAAATTCCTAATGAAATGTGGATTAATGGTGTGCAATGCACTATGTGATTGATGCGTTACTTTCTTAGGTCCCATCCATGTTCATAGGATCTATTTATATTACTAGTTTTGACAGGGCACGAACCAGCGCTCAATACAACGATATATCAGGTGCTTTCCTGGACGACTGCACAAGGTATCGGCTGTTGAGGTTTTCAATTGACCTCTTCAATGGGCGTCCTCTGGGTTTTCGTCCACCCACCATTCCTTTGAGGGTTTATTTTCAAAAAAAAATTTAGGGCTATTCTTCTGACAAACTCAAGCTATCATAGCTGTTGCCGCTTGCAATATTGCGTCGAGAGATTTCAGCCATTATTCGTGTTTGCTCGTTTGTCACAAGGTCTGTATACTTTATCTTTGCAACGCGGTGAAGGTTAATACACCGCATCTCGAACGCAAGCAGGCTCTGCTTGTTTTCTGCCTTCAGGGTCCAAGTCTCACACCCATACAGAGCAGTCAGCGAAATCAGACTATTGAAGCATAGACTTATAGCTGGTTCAGGAGGTAGCCTCACTTCCAAATTCACGATAGTCTTTTGAAACTAGAACGAACGAGAGCTAGTCAGCCCTTGGTATCGGCAGTATGACGTACAATCATTGTCAACATTTAGGGGGCGTTTAAGGTAGATAAAAATTATCAGTTGTTCCGACTGTTGACAATAGTTATTGAAGGAGTACTTACTTGTTTATGAGACGTCTCTATAAACTGTGATTTGTAGGCTTAAGCAGGCCTTTTTGGCCGATCAATGTAATAGAAATAATTGATAATTCCAAATTTTCCAAAAAAATCTTAGCCTGCAATAATACACATGTTTCTGGACTGCCTTTTCAGTTTTGTGATTTTCAGCCCAACTTCAAATGAATAATCCTTCAACAGTTCTTCATTATAATTTTTAGGATCTGGCTTCCCCCCCCCCTGACATGGACTCACCCCAACGCTGAAAAATTCTCCTCCTAAAAAATTCCCCCCACAAAATTTCCCTCGACAGTTACCCCTCGGAAAATTCTCCCTAAATGCAAAATTGAGCAGCCAAAGGGGAATAAAGACAAATAAATAAATAAAAAAAAAAACGAACAAAAGCGTATAATTGTGCCTATGCTATAACGAAGAAGGGGTGGTGGGTCATTGCGCAGGCGAAGGGGGATGCCAGATGCCTAAAAGAGCGCATTTCTATTCACAAATTACCTAATCTCCATGATCCTTCAGATAAATACGGGAAAGGGTATGGGAGAGGGGATGGGGGATATGAATTAATCCTTCATCTCTCTTAATATAGACTAAGCCTGGATAAGATCAATGTGAGGTGTTCCCTCTCTTCTTGCTAAAAAAAAAAACATTTCAGTTATTTTAAGTCTTCATTTAACTAAACAAATTTGCATATTATTTTATAAAATTGTATGCATTGATGTCCGAGTGCACATCAGCTATCATGAAGGAGGGTAGTGGAATATTTTGTGGGTAAGCGGGAGGGGTCAGATGCCTCAAAGAGTGCATGCCTATCTGTTTTGTCTTGTTTTTTCAAAGATTTTGAAATGTCTAATGGGTTTGCCTTTGGCATTGATATCAGCCTACAACCTCAGTGTTAAACTAAATTTTACCCTGCTATGATAACTTAAACCCCAGAAACACGAAAAAAGAATTTAAATGAAAATGTAAAAATGAACACTATAATGTAAAATATGTAAGAATTCTGCGTATATTTTGGAATAATGGTAGAACACTCCAAAATTCCTGCTTTTTTTCCTCATTTTCATTTGTCATACTTTTTCTTTGGCTGCTTTATTTTGCATGGGGAGAGCAATAGACCGGGGGAATGGGTGTTCCTGGGGAATTTTTCCTAGGGGGTATTTCCACGGGGGGGGGTCGTTGGAACTTTTCCAGGGGAGTTTTCTGGGTGCGGGGTAATACGCCTAACATCTCATTTTATTGTTAATTAGAACTCCATTATTTAAATACTGATCACAGATCACACCTACCCCTGCAAAACTTTTCCAGGAGCAAGAGTTATCCCGGACCAACTTTTCCAACTGTTCCGTTCTACGGCTACATGAGCCGATTTTCTTGGTTAGACTTTGTGGTTACATTTTCGTACAGGGGAAAACCTAGCCTCTATTCTTTTTCAATCGTTATTATCATCACTGCAAAAAAAAAGTTGCAGATAGATCACTTGAAATGGCGTTCTGGGGTCTCTAGTATTGGGGTCTATATCATTCTTAGGAACGTGTAGTGATCGAAGTGGTCTCTACGGTGTTCAAATGAAAATAAAGACTGACATTAAACCATCAGACGAAGACTTATACGTTGAAAGCAGGGGAGTATGTCCCCCTCCTTACCTCTAGCTCTTTACGCTAAATTTTGAGTTTCTTCCTAAATGTGTTAAGAACGAAAATTCAAAAACAAGGGCAATTAGAACGGCTCAGCAAGTATTTTTCACAATGCCCCAAAAATGAAAACCTTACTGGTACATATTTGCTTAAAACAATAACGATTTCCGTTCAAATGTTTTAAAAGACAATTGATAAAAAATATTAGCAATGACCCATTAAGTACAATTGTTGCACTCATAATTACTTTCAGTGAAGCACCATAAGCCCTTAGCGTAAAGAGGGGGGAATGAGGAGGGGCAGTACCCTCTTAAACGGATTTGTCGGATATGTTTCCATAAAATGGACTTTTTTCTATTTGTGAGCTGAATAGCACATTACTTTCATTTGAAAAAAAACTTGTTTTTATTTGTTTCTGTTTGATTTTAATTCTTTACCCAAAGTTACTTTCAATGTGCGGTGGGTAATCGCCCACTCAAAACCCGACTCCTTAAATCAAGGTTTAACTTTTGTAGAAACAATACTTCGAGAAAAACACCTTATGTGGTGAATTTGCTTTTCGAAATTGAAGTATAGTACTCCAAAAGAAACTATCGTGTGCGAAAAGGACGAGAGCTTCCACCCCTCAGTATTCATGCACGGTTTATCCTACCGTCATCCATAGATATTCTTCCAACTAAAAAGAGATAAAGGGTTCAATGCATGATCCTGTGAGTATTCACTTAATTCATCCTAAGCCCCTCTCTCAACCTCTCTCAAAAAGGCTGAAAATAGGGGCCTACAACGCCATTAGAGGCCCTAGGCACAGCACTTCTCATTAAAGAATAAATTGACAAATACGTCGCTTAACTACACAATAGTCTATAGCAGACAAGTGCAAAAGAGATCAATTTGGGGGAGGGGTAAAAAAAAAACTTTTATTTGACAATCTGAATAAGAAGCGCTCAATACCTCTGGCAAAACTTATAACCACAGGAAAACCTGGATCCCGATACCCCACCCCTTGCATACGTTTCTGCTCTAAAGCCGATAGTCTTATTGAATAAAAGGTCTATCATAAGGGTTTTCTTCATGAATTGCCGCCTATATGTTGAGAGACGAATGGTATACCGCACGCCAGTAAGGCTTCTGAGATTGGGTAACTGTATAAGTGGCGCTAGAAGTTTCTCATGGAAAGTTCTCTTCAGAAAAAATTCCCAGAAAATCTCCCCAGAAAATTACCCCCAAAAAATCCTCCCTCTGAAAAATGTGAGGGTCTTACAGAAGACCCTCTCCCCATATATAAAGATTAAGTGGGTCCCCTCCATAACAGGTGATGCGTAATGATATACCACTGTAAACAAAAAAAAGCCTCAAATGAATCAACTTGGTTAAATGAAGCTATAAAATACTTGTCGATATTAACAGTTCATCCTGAATTGACTACATGAATCCCTAGGACCGAATGCAGTACTGCGCGGCATTGCGAACCCTAAAATTGGGAAGCCCAATAATTTCTTTCGATGATTTTAAATCGTTTGTCTATCTCAAAATTTTCACTCGATATCTACCTAGCCCTCTTTTAACCAAAATAATTTTTATTCCACAACCAAATGGCAGAAACGCAACTTTACTATTCTGTAATTTATTTTACTACTTCAGTCGGCACTATGACTTTCTATTTCCGTTCAAATAAGCCCTCTCCTGATATTGTAGTACTACTGGTTTGATGTCAATACTCCTTGAAGGAAAAACACATCCGTGGTCATCCTTCTCAGAAAAAAGAACAAAATGTATAGATAGATAGGGGATTGAAATCCCTGTAACGTGGTTTTCTGATATGCGTAATATGATGGTGTTATTTTCTCGTAAATTACTCCCCTTTTTAGGGGTGTTTTCTTATAATTTTTTAAAATCGAACACAAATTCTCAGGCTCGTTACTTTTGCTGGGTAGCTTTCACCTTAATGAAGTTTACAAAATTTAGAATAACCATAAATACTGATTCTTTATATATATATATATATATATTATATATATATATATATATATATATATAATATATATATATATATATATATATATATATATATATATATATATATATATATATATATTATATATATATATATATATATATATATATATATATATAATATATATATATATATATATATTGTTACCAAAGCCTATTTTCTTACCTGCTTCGGGTACTATTAGTGTGAGTTGCTTTTTACGCATTGTTCGGTACCATAAAATGTTTGTATTACATTTTAATGAACTATTTAAAAAAGAAGTGGAATCGTAGTTTCTGAATAAGAAATGCATTATCATCAATCATTACACGCTTTGTCAACTTTGAAGTTTTCAATGCATTGATGATATTCAATTCCATGCCCATTATGGTCTTATTTTTTATAGTAGAGTAGAACCCTTGAAGAATCTTTCGAATTGGAATAAGTTCTTAAACCTATTAATGCAAAATGCACAACAAAAAGAGAGACAATCAAAATGGACAAACAAAAAAAAAGACAGAAAGCGAACGAAGCCGAATTAACAGCAAAAAAGTTGAAACATAAGCATATCCAGTATTTCTTCTTCGTTCAACGGTCCAAAAAATATTTTCTAGCCAAGTTTGAGCTCACTATCATAAATGACAGTGCAATAACAATGCCAAAATAAATTTAATTTTCATAAAGGAATCAAATACCTTGAGGATGAATTCTCAAAGATCCATCAGAATGCATCAGCATCCAAATTAGGATGCTGCATAAACTACCATGAAATTCAGGGATAATTTTGAATCAAGTTCGTAGTTCCTCCCTGACTATACTTCATAACTGAGCAGCCTTGAATTCTCACATTCCATGAATAATTTAATTATCCAAAGTTTCAAAAGTTAACAGTTGAAAGCAAGCGTTCTCTCTATTTTATTGGAGGACATTCATGTACTTTCATTACGGAAGCTGAACTGCTTTTAAAACTCACATTTCCTGTGCAAAAAGTCGTTCAGTCAAATAGCCCATTGGATAGACCTTGTAACAATGGAAATTTTTCACGAAGATGAAGGAAAGAAGGGGATGGTAACTCTAGAAAAGGACTCGCCTTCATTCCCCCGGTTTTATCGCTTATCTCACATTTCCCATGGCGTTTTAATAACTCACTTTAGGATTATGCTTCTCCCCCCCCAAAAAAAGTGAGTCGATATAGATATTATCTACTAATAGCACTTGTGAGACATATAAGCAGGGAGGTGAAGGTCTCTGAGATCCACAGCCCCCCCCCACCACCCATGTAGTCCAAGTTTGCAATGTTTTTTTTATAGTTTATCAAATAAATTAAGCAATTTACCTTTTTACACAATTTTATTTAAGTTAACCTGTAAGTAAGGAGCGGCCCGGCTCAATAGTAAACGAAACTCTAAAAAACGAAATTTTGATACCAGTAGATAAATCAAAAGAATTGGATTTTTCTCCTGATTTCAAATATATAAGTTTCAACAAATTTAGTCTAAGCCATCTAAAGTTGAGAGCCTAAAAAATTAACCTTATCATCTACAGTAAAACTGACAGAATCTTAATGAAAATTAAACCACCAGATTCAGCGTAACAGAAAACCCTACTGTAGATATTTCAAGTTCCTATCTACAAATTTGTGGAATTTTGTATTTTTTGCCAAAAGAAAGATCACAGATGCATGTTTATTTGCTTTTTTGTTGTTGTTGTTTTTTTTTCCCAGGGGTAACCGTATCGATCCAGTAGTCATAGAATATCGTGAGAGGACTTATTCGAACGGAAATTAAAAGTGCTAGTGCCCTTTTTAAGTGACCAAAAAACCGGAGGGCAACTTGGCTCCTCCCATGCTCATTTTTTCCCAAAGTCACCCAGTCAAAATTTAGCGATAGCCATTTTGTTCAACATAGTCGAAAATCTAATAAATATGTCATTGAGGATGACTTAGTCCCCCACAGTTCCCAGGGGAAGAGCTGCAAGTTATGAACTTTGCCCATTGTTTGCATACAGTATTCAGGGACGTACGCAGGGGGGGCCTCCGGGCCCGCCCCCCCCCCGAAATCTCACGATTTTTTTCATTTTCCCATAATTTTCTGATTTTTTTCACAGAATAATGAGTTTGAAGGATTTGGGCCCCCCTCCGCAACAAATTGGGCCCACCCGAAACAAATTCATGTGTACGTGCCTGATAGTACTGGTTATTGGAAAGTATACAGACGTTTTCAGGAGGGTTTTTTTGTGGGGGGTCTCGGAGGAGGGGGTTACGTGGGAGGATCTTTCAATGTCTCTGCAAACTTGGAAATTTTAAAAGCCTTTATGATCCTCAATTCCTTGCCCATTATGGCCCTACTCTTGTTCATAGACTAGAACTGTCCTATAGTCCTTCGAATTTGACGAAGTTCTCAAACCTGTTAATGTAAAATGAGATACAAAAAGGGGTAGAAATAAATGAACTCGAAAAAAAAGACAGAAAAGGAACAAAGCCTAATTAACAGTAAAAAGTTGAAACATAAGCATATCCAGTATATTTTCTTCATGCAACGGGGCGGGAACCATCTTCTAGCCAGGTTTGGGCCTTCTGTGATAAATGAAAATGTAATAGCAATCACACAATAAATTTAATTTTCATAAAGAAATCATATACCTCGAGAATGAATGCTCGAAGATCCATTGGAATGCGATGTATCCAAAACAGAACACGGCATATACTGCCATGAAATCCAGGGATAATTTTGAATCAAGTCCATAGTTCGTCTCTGACTATCCTTCATAACTGAGTAGTCTTGGATTCTCATATACCATCGAAAACTTAATTATCCAAACTATCGAGAGCTAATAGTTAACGCAAGTGTTTTATTGGAGGATATTCATGCGCTTTCATCACGAAGTCTAAACTGCTTTTGAAACTCACACACACACTCTACCTGTGCAAAAAGTCGTTCAATCGAATAGCCCTTTGGATCCAACCTTCTAATAATTGAAAACTTTAACCGTGATGAAAGGAAAAAGGGGTTGATGGCTCCTAAACAGGAGCCACCTGCATTTCAACAGATTTTGCCGTTTATTCGATGGTTCCCGCGGCGTCTTAATAACTCACATCGGGATTATGCTTTCTCCAAGAAAAGAATAATTCAGAAGTGAGCCGAAAAAGATATTATCCGCCATGGGCACTTATTAAACACGTAGGCAGGAAGGAGAATGTCTCTGAGTTCACCCCCCAATGAAATCTTATGTTTATTGTGATGTGCATTACCTATATTACCTATACAATACCTGTTTTTGATACTTTATCTTAGTTTTGCCCTCTCTCCTCCCCTCGAATAAAAATCCAGAGTGCATGAAAAAAATCCTATTCAATGTTGAACTGAACAACAGGTATTGTTTCGTTGAATCGAATAATAAAATATTAAACATCTAAAACATGTCATCGGTTGGCTCAATTCACACTGTAAATACATAAATCAATACAGTTTGATTAAAAAATAATTAGCACAGCAATTTTTCAAAAGAATTTCTGGTCAGCAAATTTGATTGACTCTTGAATTTCGATCAGAAGGATTGAATGCGGCGTGAAGGTGGTGTCAAGGAGAAGTATCCAGCCTCAACATATCCCAAAATCTTCGACTGATTTTGATAGGATCTTACACTTCCGTGTACTATATTTATACTATGCTTTCGTTGAAGAAAACTTAACTTGCATCATCAAAACCTACTGATTTTTTAGACCAAATTTGAGAAAAACGGGTCAGGTACTGTACCATCTGCTCCTGTACTTCTCTAACTTTGGACCTTATGGGGGAGGCATGTGCCTTTATGCCCCCTGGGTCTATTTCCATGTAAAATCTAGAAGAGGTTCAAATAATCTTCCTTTCTAAGTTATCTTTAAGCCTCGCTGTAGTAGCATAATATTTGTAGGCATGAACATATAATGAATCGGAGGTAATCGCCTTGAGACTTTATGTGCAGGATTTTGACTTTTGTTGATAGAAGATCATCACAAAGTGTGGAAAACGTCGTTGTGACCAAGCTCAAGATTGCACAAAGCCTACATTCATACTGGAGCTTCCACGGACTTCTTAATGTTGGGTTCTAGGCCAGCTTAAGTGCTTCGTGTAGACTTGAGAAGATATGTTATTCCCCTTCCTGCACTGGTTCTGGGACCATTTGTTTTCCTGAGGTCGTAATAACCTCAAAGATTTATAGAATATGAAAATTGCAACTACTACTAGTTAGTTTTTGAGCTATGGAAATATTTTTTTCCCAACCCTGCCTCATCCCCAATACCTCATCTGTGGTAATTACTACTCTATAGATACAACTACCATACAAAAGCAACCAGAGATATCTTTCTTGCTTCTTAATTAAAAGATGTGAACTCGGTCCATCCTTCTCATGGTAATTTTGAAAACAGAACACACCATTCTTGAATTGTTGGACAATATATTTTAAAGAAAATGCGCCAGAACCAGTATTATTAGAAGCTTGACCGTGACTTTAAAATTCATAACGGTATTCTCGTCAACTTGCTCATCGTTCTTACATTTTTGGATCATAATTCAAAAAAAAAAAAAAAATAGCGTCAGAACAAAGAACTTATAGAAGCTAGAACATGACGCTCAAATTCAAAACAGCATCCTCGTGGAATTTTGATTTTTTGGCAAACGAACACATATAGTTATTTTAATTTTTCTACTATTTCTACTATTTTTAATTTGTAACAAGGTTTCAAATAGAATGAAATTTTGGCTTTTATACATATTAATAGAAAAAACTTTTCGCACAAAATTGCTTTTCATATAAAACTAAAGAGCTCCACTCAGCCAAAAATGAGCAGGAAAAAAGTCAAATAGCCTTCTAAGCGTAAAATTACCACTAATCACCATCAATAAATAAATGAAACTCAAAGCGAAAAGAAATTACCATAAATAACCGATTAAAACAGAAAACGACCAAAAATAAGCATGAGTAGGCCTGACAACCCCCATGTCTGCTCAAGACCAGAAGATAATTTGCATTTTACTGAAAAAAAAACCGTGGATTGTCAGTTTCAATCCTTGACATTTTAATATTTTTTTATTTATTAAAGTAAAGTGAAAACATTTGAAATATATTTTGTTTTTACTAAAGCGAAAATTATGTTCTGGTCCATGAGAAGACATGGGATAATGGTGACATATATCCCAGCTGCTATTCCTGTGATATTGCTGACACCTCCTTTTGACAACCTGCATGCTCTAGCGAGTTTTTATTTAGTTCAGTATCCCCTTCATCATTCCCTGAAAGTCTTACATTAATAATCTTAGCCTTAGTAATAGTAGTTGTAACAGTGGCAGTAGTAGCACTAGTAATAACATGAATATAGTACCCTTTTTGTTTGTACATCATTCTCCTTAATACGCCCTCAAAATTTCAACTTAATACTGTAAGCCTTTTGGTTTATTCAACATTCCTCTGAAAATGTCCTAAAAGTGTCAACTTAACATTCTATGGTGATCCTGATACATTACAGATGTACCCTTTCGAATAACTGCCTGATACATAGTATGTTTTGATTTAATTCAGTATCCTCCCCCCCCCCAACAATTTCCTACAATTTTTGCCTTAATACTCTTACCCTTAGTAGAAGTAGCAGACTATCAGTAGAAGTAGTAGTAGCATGCCCATTGTACCGTTTTGTTTTTTTATCCCCTCAACATACCCTGAAGGTTTTGACTTAATAGTGTAGGTTATTTCTGAGATAACGCTGATACGCCCATTTGACAGACTACCCGCACATGATATCTTTTGATCTAGTTCAATATCCCCCTAAACATTCTCTGAAAATTTCACACTAATTCCCTTAGCCTCGGTAGTAGTGAAGACGTGGTAGCAATAGTAGCAGTATACAAATGGTGCCTTTTGGTTAGTCAAATATCCACCTCAACATGCCTTGAAGTTTCAAATTAGTACTGTAAGCTGCTCCTGAGATCTTGCTGATAAGTCGTATTGACAACCTGTGCGCACACAGTGTGTTTGATTTAATTCAGCCTCCTCTTAGACATTCCCTAAAGTGCATCTTAATGTCCTTAGCCTCAGTTGTAGCAGTAATCCTAGCAATAGTAGAAGCAGTAGTAGAAGCAGCAGAAGTAGTACTAGTAGCAATATGCGTACAATGCCTTTTGGTTACTTCAACCAAACATGGTGGGGAGCAAGAGGTAGTATCATAGTTGTGCCTATTAGAGGCCGAACCCCAGCCTCACTTCTGTGGAGCTGGGTTTTAATGCGGTCTTAATGGTTTTAACGTGGAACTTTCAAGGGCTGTTGAGGGGACGTTGGGCTAAATCAAAATGCACACAGTGCATGCAGGTTGTCAAAAGGACATATAAGCAATATCCCAAGAACAGCTTCGGGTATTAAGTTGAAACTTCCAGCGTATGTTGAGGGGAATATTGAAAAAAAGCAAAAGCTGTTGTTTGCATACTGCTTTGTATTTGCAATTATTGTTACTACTGAAACTATGGATATTAGGGTGAAGCTTTCAGGGAATGTTTAGGGGATGTTGAACTAAAGCAAAACCGCTTGTCATTATGTAGATTGTCAAAAGGGTGAATCAGCAATTTCTCAGGAATGCCTTAGCGCATTAAGTTGAAACTCTCAGGGTATGTTGAGGGGAAATTTTGAACTAACCAAAAGGCACTATGTGCATATTACAACAACTACTACTGCTACAAATACAATTTCCACTACTACTGAGGCTAATGGCCTTTTGATGAAATTATCAGGGAATGTTTAGGGGGAGTTTCAATTAAATCAATCTACACTATGTGCATTGAAATTGTCAAAAGAATATAAGATTTAAACATCTTAGGAATGGCAAAAGAGTATTAAGTTGGAAGTTTCAGGACAGATTGAAAGGGATGTTGATCTAACCAAAAGGCACTTTGTGCATTTTACCACTGTTGCTACTACCACTGCTATGACAATTACTTCTATTGAAGTTAAGGGTATTAAGGCGTAACTGTCTGGAAATATTTAGGGAGAAGTTAAACTAAATCAAAACAAACAATTTTATTCAGGTTGTCAAAAGATTGTATGAGAAATTTATCATGAACGGCGTAGATTATTAAGCTGAAACTTTGAGGGAATGTTGAGAGGGATGTTGAAAAAAACCAAAAGGCACTCAGTGCACACTGCTACTACTGCTACCACCATTACTACTACTGCTACTTGTGCATCTACTGCTACTACTACAACCACTACTACGACTCAAAAGAGCGAATCAGCAATATCCCAGGAATTGCCTAGGACATTAAGTTGAAACTTTCAGGGTATGTTAGGGGGATGCTGAACAAACTGAAAGATCAAAATGCACACAACTACTACTACTGCTACAAATGGTAGTGTTTCCACTATTGCAACTGCTACAAGAATTATTAATACAACTGCTACTACAATAACTACTACGGCTATTCCTACTGCTAATACTGAGGCTGAGGGTATTAAGGTAAAACTTTCAAAGAATACTGAGTGGAATATTTAACACAATTGAAACACACTGTGTCGATGCATGTTACCAAAAGGGCGTAATAGTCTATACCTTATACGCTTAGAGTAATAAGATAAAACTTTCACTGCGTGTTGAGGGGGATGTTAAGCCAACCAAAAGGTATTATATGGATACTGCTATTGCTACCTCTACATCTACTACTAATACTACTACTAAGTTTAGGGGTAATAAGGAGAAATTTGCAGGAAATTTTAAGGGGGATGTTGAACTAAATTGAAACATGTGGACTTTGTTATGTGTATGCAGGCTGTCAAAAGCGCGTATCGACAATATCTCAGGAACGGATATGTGCATACTACCACAACTACTAGTGGTATTACTACTACTGCTTCTGCTATTTTACTAATACTAAGACTAGTGGTATTATGGTGTTGAGGGATTGTCGAGGGAAATTTTTGACTAAATTAAAACATACCATGTGCATGTAGATTATCAAAAACCCGTATCAGCAATATCTCAGAAACGGATTAAAGTATTCAGTTGAATCTAGCAGGGCATGAGGAGGGGATATTGAACTAGACCTAAAAGGCAAAATATTATTACAGCTGCTACTACTACTAATACTACTACTGCTATAACTACTAATACTTCTACTGGTCCTACTATTACTGCTACTACTACGATTATCACTATGTTAATGCTAAGGATTTAAAATTAAAATTTTGGGTAGTAGTGAGGGGGGCTGTGATGAACTAAACCAAAACACAATATGTGCATGAAGGTTGTCAAATCGGCACATAAGCAATTTCTAAGGAAATGCTTAGAGTTTTAAGGTGAAGCTTTCAGAGAATTTTGAGGGGAATGTAGGATTGAACCAGAACACACATTGTACATGCGGATTATCAAAGGGGTGTAGTAACGATATCCAAACAACGCCCTACGGTATTGGGCTAAAACTTTCATGGCTTCTAATTTTACGGCCATTTTTGCTACTACTTCTACTGCTACTATTACTAATGCTACTGAACTAAATCAAAATAGCTCAAGGGCAACTAGGTTGTCAAAATGGCATAGGCGGGATAACTTAGAACCGGAATATGATATAAAGTAATATCAGCAACATCGCAAGAACGACTGAGGGTATTAGGTTGAAACTTTTAGGGCTACTGCTATTAGGGCTTACTTCTGCTACTACTACTAAACTAAAACAAAAAGGCTTAAGTGACTCCAGGTTGTCAAGACAGCATAGATATAATGTCTTAGGAACAGAATAGAGTATCAGTTTTAGTTTTCAGGGAAAGTTGAAAGGGTCTAAAACTAAATCATAAGGTACTATAAGTATCCAGATTGTCAAAAAGGCGTATATACAATATTCAAGTAAAAGTCAGGGTTGCTATGGTTGAACTTTCAGACCATATTACTGGAAATTTTGAACTAAATCGAAAGACTAAGAGTATCCAAGTTTGTCATAAGGGTGTATTTGCGATATCTTTGAGACCGATAAAAGCATTAATCTGAAGCTTTCGGGTTATGTTGATGGGGATGTTTGGTTACATATGGATGTTGAAAGACCTTATCTGCAATAGGCTATAACTGAATTGGCTAAGGCTGTTAGGGTGAAACTTTCAGGGAATGTTAGGGTGTATCATGAAAAAATCCAAATGCATTATATGCATACAAGTTGGCAATATCTTAGGAACGGCTGAAGATATTAAATTGAACCTGTCAGGGCTACTACAATCACAACTACTACAAGTTCGACTGCTACTACCACTGCCACAGCTACTACTAATGCTACTATTACTACTGCTACTGTGACTATTTACGACTGTGACTGGAAACAAAACCTTTCTGGAAACAAAAAAAATTTAAGAGATTTGTCTTTTTTTTTAACTATAGTAGGCCTAAATCTAAATTTATCAAGACTTTCAAGCATGAATAAAAGCATAAGTATAAAGTGTCAATCGACTTTCATTTTTTTTTTTTTTTTTAGTAATCTTGGCTATGATGGTGATTTTTTTTATGAAAAATAAAACACATAGCTCAAAATAAGGATTTTTTTTCAATAAAGTGAAAATTATGGTCCTGTCTTCAAAAGGTACTGTGGCGTCAGCCCTACTTCTCTTAGTTTCTGCCCGTTTTGAGTTGGACTTGGTTATTTATTGTAATTTCTATTCCTTTTGGGTTCTATTTATTTAATGATAGTAGTTTATGGCAGTTTCGCATTGAAACATTATTTACTTTATTTTTGCTCATCTTTGGTGACAGATAGGCCTATGTTGTACCGATAATCACTGTCTATTTTGCCTTATTGAAACAATAAAGCATTAAAAATTTCTTTTTAAAACCACAATTCATAAAGACATGTACTGTTGCAGTGCTATGCCGCATGATACCGTCACAGTAGTGAACATAATCCAAACTAAAGCCGAAAACTGTAATTTACAAGCTTTTCTTATTCAAATATTATGAGAAAAAACTTATCACATAATATGCTTATTTTCACTCTCCCGCATTATTTTGAGAAATGTAAGACATGTCTTTTTGTTCTGACAAAGAAGCTATCTCTATTGAATAACAGTTACTTATATTACACCCCCTCCACATTTTCCATTCTTTAAAGGCAATGGGACTCTTCTGAATAATTCTATTCTTGGGGTTTAAGTTGTTTCTAACCCCGGCTACGTCTGTGGAATTAATATTTCACACTAAAAATTTCCCGCAAGTATGCGGGAGTTATTCCCCCTCATTATCCCTGCTTACACATAGGCCTTTTAAGTTGATATCTTCATATAAAGAGAGATTCCCCCTATCTCTCGCATCGCCTCTAGATTGCTCTGAAGGAGCTCTTCCGAAAATTTTTGCCTAAAAATGTACTTTTAATTGTTTGACCTCTCTATCCCTTCTCCGAAAGAACGACTTTTGCACGGTAGTCATTAACAGAATGATGTCTGTATGTCCATATTACGGTGAAAGACCGAAATCTGGTAAATGTCAACATTCACCGGTGAATGTCGACATTCTCCAATTTCCGTCTTTTACGATAACATCGACACAAATCTGTCAAAATGAGCAATACGAATCAATCGAGGACTCACAAAAATATGGATAATTTCCTTTCCGGACTTGATATGTCCTGCCAAACACTGATCAGGAACTAACTGTTTTGAGTGAGGAAAGTCCAGGAGATTTGGCGCCTCAAAGGAAAACCGCCGAGTCGCCGCAATTTAAATTATCACATGTTGACTGGGATAATTCAGTTTATGCTCCAGTGACAGTCCACGGCAATTAGTCAGCATCTAGCTGACTTTGCCCTAATGTTACAAACAACTCATACATACCCATTTATTGATATGACTGTTAATGAGTGACTACTATGGTTCTAGTCACTGCACCCACCATCATGTCCCTTTTCTGTCATCTAATAGAAAGTTTTTTTTCAACAATTCTCAAAAACAAATTAAATGAATGGGAATAAAATACAATCTTGGAAAAAAAGTTCAGCATAGCTTACTATGCTAGTCTATCTCTAAAGGGGTTTGTACAAATAAAAATAAGTGTTTAATTATAACAAATATTAGCAGTCATGGATTCTGTATCAACTAGCCAAAGAGGCTGTTGGAGGTTAAGCATAAAAAATAACCGTAATGTACACTCTTTTTTGAGGACTGGGTAGAAACATATTTTGCTCTCTTCTCTCAAAACAGAAAACTAAAAGTCTTCACGTCCCAAACCCCGAAAAAAATACTTTAGGAAGTTCCAACTCGATTGCAAGCCGTAAGACAAACTAGGGTATAATCTCCTGCGATTACCGGAGACATCATTATTCTACTCCGAGTCTCTGATTTTCTAACTGCGGTACTCCAAAAAAATAACAGCTTCAGCTACCTATTGTGTGCTTTCATGGGATTGGCTAGGCGTTACGGACACCAAGCAATTAAATGAAGTAAGATTTGTATTGCACCATCCTGTTTTCCAGTATTCTGGTTTTTAGATATACAGCTTTAATTTCTTCGGCAATGAATCCATTTGTTATAAAAGCTCACTAATAATCGTGGCTAAAAATTTGTGGTAGCTCAGGGAAACGCAATTGTTATTAAAATTGTTAACTAACAATTGTCTTAGGACGATGAAAAAAAAAAACGCTTATGTTTAAATATCCTCACTTATCCATTGCTAAAGCTACTACTTGTAAAGTACCTATTGATAAGACTTTCTAATAAAGTACAGAGTGTCCAAGTTGCTTTTTACGTATTTATTAATTAAAAACTTTTTCCGCAAAATAAGTTTTTCAAAGAAAAGTCAAGAACTCCATTAAACCAAAATTGAGCAAAAGTAAAATCAAATATCTCTACCAAGCGTGAAACTACCACAAATCAGCATCGACTTTTATAACTTTATAACAAAATGTTTTTACTTTTATAATTTTAATAAATCAAATAATAATAACATTTAAATTACTAAATATCAGTATATGTACATTAAACTGACAATGCATATTCTTTTGTATTTTTTTCAGTAAAGCGCAAATTATGTTCTGGCCTTGGGAAGGCATAGGGGTTTTGAGCCTTACTCATGTTAATTTCTGCTCGTTTTGAGCTTGACTCGGTTATTTATTGTAATTTCTGTTGGTTTTGGGTTTCATTTATTTATCTATGCTGATTTGTGGTAGTTTCACGCTTTGTAGATTATTTGATTTTATTTTTGCTCATTTTTGGTTTAATGGAGTTCATTAGCCTACTTATCTTTGAAAAACTTATTTTGTTGAAAAAGTGTTTTAATTAATTTCTGTTCGTTTTATATTGACATAGTCTTTTTAGGGAAAACGAAAGTAATACTTTAAATCTTTTCGTTTTTTATGAATTTATAGTTTGGCCTGCTATTTGTATGCTGGAGAAAAATTTTCAGTAATTTTTAACAACATACACCCTTTTAAAAATCTGGAAACAAATAGTAGCGTTTAGTCTAGTTTAATACCTCCTCTAGTTGACTGAAATAGAAAACTTGATACCATTTGCAAAAAAATCTGTTTACTGTCTTTTATAGCTTGGATACACTTACGCTATTTTGATTTGGTTAAATTTTAAGAGCAGAAGTAGCCCCGAAAGTTTGAACATAATACCCTTAGTCGTTCTTGGGATACTGCTGAGATGCCTTATCGGGAATTAGCATTAACAAAGTGCATTTTGATTTAATATTAAGGCAGCATTTAGTTTTTAAACATAATGGATAAATAGGAGGGTGGGCGTGGAAGGAGGATTAGTTGCCCTCCAATCACTCCGACTATTACGAAGGACATTAGCCCTTTCTATTTTCAATCAAATGAACCCTTTTCGAAGTTCCTACGACAACTCCTTCGTTACGAAGTACCCTGGTCTAAAAAAAAAAAAATAATAATAATACACGGTACCAACATCGATCTTTACTATAATTAAATTAAAAAAACAAGTTTTTTAAACTGAAAGTAAGGAGCGACATTAAAACTTAAAACGAACAGAAATTATTCCGTATATGAAAGGGGCTGTCCCCTCCTCAACGCCTCGCTCTTTACGCTAAAGTTTTTTATTGTTTTAAAAAATAAAGTTGTGAGACAGAGTCAAACTTTAGCGTAAAGAGCGAGGCGTTGGGGAGGGGACAGCCCCTTTCATATACGGAATAATTTCTGTTCGTTTTAAGTTTTAATGTCTCTCCTTACTTTCAGTTTAAAAAACTTGTTTTTTTTAATTTAATTTCTGATCGTTTTTTAGTTAATGCAGCTTTTATTTGCATAAAATTTTTACTTTTCTTTTGCTAAATGGATGTCTTTACAAATTAACTTACGTAACTAACTTCTATATTCGTGTATTTTTCTTCTGGCAAAAAATACAAAGTTACAGATTTTTGCAGATATGAGCTTGAAACCTATGTAATAGGGTTTTCTGATACGCTGAATCTGACGGTGTGATTTTCATTAAAATTCTTTCACTTGTAGGGGATGTTTCCCCCCTCTTTAAAAAATCGAGTAAATTTTCTCAGGCTCGTAGCCTTTGATGAGTAATACTAAACTTAATAAAATTTATATATTTAGAATCAGCATTATAAACACATTCTTTTGATACATTTATTGACATCAAAATTCCGTTTTTAAAAGTTTCGATTACTATTGAGCCGTATCGCTTGTTTTTTTATTGTTTTTTTTATTACGTATATGTTATTACGTATATGTGGGGGTTCTCCCCTTAGTCAATAACACGCTCTTTACGTTAAAAGTTAAAAAAAATTTTTGGTTCACAAACCCCTGAATCACAAAGGCCGTTTAATTAGAATAGATAGCTCTTTTGAAAGCAATAAAAAAAACTGTAGCGTAAAGAGCGAGGTATTGACTTGGGGGAGAACCCCCTCACATACCTTATAATTTCTGTTCGTTTTAAGTTCTAATGTTCCTTCTTACTTTCAGTTGAAAAAACTTGTTTTTTTTTCAATTTCTGATCGTTTTTTAAATAATGCTTGGAAATCCGGCGCCCCCTTCATAGAAATGTCCCTTACCCCAAAGAAACATCCTCCACGGAAATATTCTCCAGAGTAACCCCCTCCTCTAGCCCCCCCCCTCCAGAAAAAAATCCTTCCTGAAATGTCTGTATACTTCCCAATAACCAATAAATAATGCTGGCAAGTCCGGCGCCCCCTTCATGGCAATTTCCCTTCCCCCATGAAAACTTCCTTCATGGACAGATCCTCCAACATAACCCCCGACCCACTTTTCCCTCCCACTACCAGAAAAAAAACCTCCTGAAAACTTCTGTATACTTCCCAATAACCAATACTATATGTTAACATTGGGTAAAGTTCATAACTTTTAGCCCCCCCCCTGGGGACTTCGGGGGATTAAGTCATCCTAAAAGACATATTTATCATATTTTCGACCATGCTGAACAAAATGGCTATCTCAAAATTTTGATCGGGTGACTTTGGGAAAAAAATAAGCGTGGGAGGGGGCCTAGTTGCCCTCCATTTTTTTGGTCATTTAAAAAGGGCACTAGAACTTTTAATTTCCGTCCAATGAGCCCTCCCACGATATTCTAGGACCACTGGGTCGATACGATCACCCCTGGGAAAAAAAAACAAACAAAAAAACAAAAAAACAAATAAACACGCATCCGTGATCTTTCTTCTGGCAAAAAATGCAAAATTCCACATTTTTGTAGATAGGAGCTTGAAACCTCTACAATAGGGTTCTCTGATACACTGAATATGATGGTGTGATTTCATTAAGGTTCTATAACTTTTAGGGGGTCTTTCCCCCTTTTTTGAAAATCAGCCAAATTTTCTCAGGCGCGTAACTTTTGATGGGTAGCACTAAACTTGATGAAAGCTATATATTTGAAATCAGCATTGAAATTTGATTCTTTTGATGGATCTATTGGTATCAAAAACCCATTTTCTAGAGTTTCGGTTACCATTGAGCCGGGTCGCTCCTTACTTACAGTTCGTTACCACGAACTGTTTGAAAATGACATGCCTTCCAATAACTTTCAACTATTAAAAAGGGCACAGGCCTTTTCAGTTTCCAATCGAATGAGCCTTTTTCGAGTTTCTATGACAACGCTTTCTATAAACACCTTATATGCCACCAGGGCATAAACAACAACCTTTGCCCTGAGGGCTGTGAGGGGGTTGTCATCCTCGAAAACCTAATTTCCCGAGCTTTCAACTGCGTTAAACGAAATGGCTATCTAAAATTTTGATTGGATGTGTTTGGGGAAATGGTGGGCGTGAGAGGGGGGTTAGTTGCCCTCCAATCTCTCCCGATTATTAAAAAAGGCAATTTTTTCAATTTCCAATCGAACGAGCCCTTTTGAAATTTCTCCGACAACACTTTCAATAAAAACCTTATAAATGTCCCCATGGCATAACTTACAACCCTTGCCCAGAGGGCTAGGGGGATTGTCATCCTCAAAGATCTAATTTCCAGAACTTTCAACTACGTTGAACAAAATTGCTGTCTCAAAATTTTGATTGGATGTGTTTGGGGAAATGGTGGGCGTTAGAGGGGTGTTAGTTGCCCTCCAATCACTTCCAACTATAAAAAGGGCACTAGCCCTTTCAATTTCCAATCAAATGAGCCCTTCTTGAAGTTTCTACGACAACACTTTCTATAAAAACCTTATATGTCCCCAGGGCATAACTTACAACCCTTGCCCTGAGGGCGGTGGGGGCAGTGTGGTCCTCAAAAACATAATTTCTATCTGGAAATCAACTACGGTGAACAAAATGACTATCTCAAAATTTTGATTGGATGTGTTTGGGGGAATGGTGGGCGTGTAAGGGGGAATGTGTTTGGGGAAATGGTGGGCGTTAGAGGGGTGTTAGTTGCCCTCCAATCACTTCCGACTATAAAAAGGGCACAAGCCATTCCGATTTCCAATCGTATGAGCCCTTTTCGAAGTTTCTACGACAACTCCTTCGATACGAAGTGCCCTGGTCTAAGACCAAGAACCCCCCCCCCCCCAAAAAAAAAATAAAAAAATAATAATAATACATTGTGCCCACATCGTTCTTTACTTAGGCAGCGCTATTGCGCTGCCAATTATAGAGATTATCCATGTCAACATTTATCTTTTTCCTCTAAAAAATAGAAAATGAACCATAGAAATTTCTGGTTATTGCTACATTCTGAAAAAACGTGAAAGAAAACTTTTGAATTAAATTTTAACCAGTTTTTTGTCTACTTGAAAAGGAAAATACAGCGTTTACAATGCTTCGTACATCTTAGCATTAAAACTTGCATTAGTGTCATATTTCAAAATAAGCATTTTCAGAAATGAGCAGAAATAAATAAAATTGATCAAGATAAGTATTAAAAGAAATAAGTTGAATCTTTACGTTTCGTGATTGGTTGTTATATGTCTGATTCAATTAATACTGGTTACCAAATTCAGTTTTCCAAGTGTCTACAAAACTTCAAAAATTATGTAGGCCTATTTTTAATACAAAATGTTTTCCGAAAACGTCCAAATGTGTACCGATACCAGTGGCGGATCCAGGATTTTTTTAGGGGGGGGGAATAGGTTGATCCGATAAACTTGCGTTAAGAGCAAGTTTAATTAAAGCAAACTTGCGGTAATTAAGTAAATTACGGTACTGGTGCGTTATATGGACACTTCTAAGAAGTCAAGTTTGATTGATGCTAATGAAATAAAATAAAATAGGATGAATATATAATAGTTTATAAACAAATTTGGGCTATATATTTGCACATTAGGGGTGGGGTTGGTGGGGTAAAGCATAGCATATATTAAATACGTAACCTAACCTAGGTACCTTTCCCCCCCTTAACCCCCCCCCCAACAAAATCGTTAAAATATTGTAACTCATTGAGAAACAACGGCTTTGCAGTCATCTATGTATAGCGGTCTCTTCAGAATAGCCGGTTTGATGGCTTTTTCACGACTGGTTTCCTTGCACAATATATAAAACTGTCCATATAACGCACCAGTACCTAAATTACACTACTTTAGGACATGTTAGGGGGGCGCGGCCCCCTCGCCCCCCTCTCGATCCACCACTCTCCGACACAGAACTTCGGCTGCTCACGGGTTCGTATGCGCGTACAAGCCACGTTTTTGAGGAGGAGGGGGGAAGCCTCGCACTAACCTGACACCAGGGCTGGTTCGAATGCTATAGCTTGAAAAGGCAGAACTAGTGTATTAACTGTTACTTTTGGTTAAATGGGGTTCAGGTTTCATCGTGTGTTCTCCTGATATACTGATGAAAATAATTTAGGAGTATCCAACACAAGAAAAGGTAGATCGGGCTAGTTCTTATTTTCGAACAAGTATCTTTAAGATCCGAAACCCCATAAAGGTCCATATATTATTGTGTCTTTGGACAGAGAGCTGAATTGCGTAACATTTTGAAGTTTATTGCTTATAATTTACTGATAGTTTTACTCGAACTTGAAATTACGAAGGAAAGCACAAACTCACTTGACTGCAAAACTTCAGTTGAACTTTGGTCTCCATCTCTTGCATTTGGACAAATGGGGCGTGGAGGTAAAGCAGGAGGCGGTGACGCACTGATGAACCCTCCATCAGAATCATTGCTACAATCCTTTCCCATTCGAGTGGCTTCGTGTAAGTGGAATTAAGCAAATAACTTCACCAAACCATTCTGGCTGGCCATAACCTTAAATCGTGACATTGCGGGTTAAAAACAACTTGTGAAAAAAAAATCAATAAAAAATGGATAAATGGCTAAAAATACATAATGAAATAGACAAATATATAACAATAAAACTGATCGATAAGCGTGGATACGCATAGTCACGACTTTAGGGGGAGGTCAGGGGTGTTGCCTAAAGGCGGCAGGGGGGGGGGGGGTACAAAAGATTGGACTCCATCTTCTTATGTTTAATTTCTCATTTTTTCACCTTCTCTGAAGGTCACCTTCTCTCACTTTGGTACGATTTCATGAGGGAGGGAGTTCCTCCCCCTTTTTCCTCACTGTGCGTTGACATAATTACAAAGAAACAAAAGATGTGTAATTAAGCATATTAAGAGGATTTGTTTAATTAGCTATGTCACAATTAGTTTATTGGCATGTTTGGAAATTAAGTTTTTGCCTTTTCGTTTTTGCTTCAGCAAGTACGATATCATTAACGTCAAGTCAAGATTCATTATATTTGTGCTTCAAATTGGGGGGGGGGATGATTAAAAACAGGTAAACAGACAGTAAAAAATAAATCGTGAAAAATAATAAAATGTAAAAACAAACATGTAACATCAATGTATTAGGGAGTTTGGGCCATCTTGTAACTTGAATTATAAGCGTTTTCACTTATGATTCTTGACGGAAACCGACAAAACAGTTATGACAATTGGTACATTTTAGTGATGGCTTATCACTCGTTCGATGGGAAGAAACAAAGAAGACAAACCCTTACATGATGAGTATCTGTATGCAACTACTAACCCTTGTCGCTGCCGCTTAGATGAAACAAAATGGCACCCTTTTAGGAAAGGGTTACAGGAGTTAAGCCTATCCTAAATTCCGAACAACTCTTTCTGTTACTTATATGTTGTCTCATTTAATTATCTGAATAGGTGTATTTCAACATTTTAAAGGAACTATGATCATCCATTAATTAACCTTTTAGCCATATTACTGTCATAATTCGAACGTATTTCCCCTTAAAGGAAAGTTTTATAGATAATGGAGAAGCGGATTAATTACCTTTACATTCTATATGTGTGTTTCGACCCTGCTGTCACCTGTCTTCTTGCTGTATAAGAAAAGTAAAGTGATATCCTCTTGGAAACGGAAATACAAATGTCATTTCTTTAAAATGTGAGGAGACAGGGCCGCAAACAATATCCACTGAAATCCCTCCATTTCTATAAAAAATACCCAATTTTAAGGTTTTATCATCTACCAAAATCCAGAGGAGGATGTGACTAGTAAATCAGTGAATCCCTTTGTCCTTTATAATTTCCTTTTGCATGGTCAATCGGGTGATGTAATGCGAATTTTCCTTCATTTTGTTACCCAATTATAAAGTTTCTGTTACAGATGAGACCAAAGATAGAGATGAGACCAAAGGTAGACTAAATGCCCCAAGGAAACATGGTTGTTATTTAGAACAGGCAAGTTTATATTTTTCTTTCTTAAAGGTGGGGAGAGTAAATCAAGTGGATTAAAAAGCCAGCAGGTGGGGACCGACCTGCAATTCAAAAGATTACACAGGTATTTAAGCATGAATCAATTATCTTCCAGTTGTATAGTTCAGAATAATACAAATATCTTGACAAGTAAACTCTGAAAATGCTCCTTTATTGTACATACAATCGTTGTGCTAAAGAACGGGATGTATTTGTAATATATCGAAGAATTAGCAGTATGAGTATTTTTACGTCCCAAGTCTAAAAAATGCCTTCGTTTTTTTCAGGTGTTTCGACTTGGAAGTGCTGACGCCAAGTCAATTCAGGTCAATTGATGTATAAAATAATAAAGTAAGGGTAAAAAATGAGTACGGTTTAAAGAGTTTGTCAAAAATTAGAGTCGCTCATAACATACTTTTTGGAAAGTAGCAGTCTAATAGCAAAAGCAATTCTATGTCCTTGGGTCTAAAGACAATCTGATGATTTCCTTTATGTTATAGAGATAAAGGGTTTTACCGATCTAGCGTTCTAAACAGGAAAGAGCCGTAGTTTATTTGCACAGACTTATTCTAACATAGTTTTCCAATTGTTCTTATTAACGCTTATGTTCAATCTGTCTTACTCTGTCTCTTTTAGCTTTGTTATTTAGACTCAACAAAATTGAATGTTCACAATATTAGTTTTACAATAATACATATTGAAGAAGTTTTAAGCTAATGTAATCTCATTTAAGAAGGCTCAAGATTGCTTGGCATAAAAAAAATTAAATATTTGCGTAAAAAAAAACGTCTTTTCAGTCCAAAAGACAGCTTGTTATTTCTACAAGCGCACTCATTAAGCGTCTTCGGAAAACATTTTGTGTCTATTAAGGTTTTCTTTCCCTACAGAAGTTTTTGGTGAAGTTTTTTCTACGGTTCAACACGCTTTGGTCTTTCAAAGCAGGACGACAATTCTTTTATTGTATTTGTATAAAAAAAAATACAAATGAATGTGTATTTTCAGTTTAATATACATATACTGATATTTAGTAATGAAAATGTTAATATTATTAGATTTATTAAAGTTATAAAAAGTAAAAACATTTATATTTTTTTCAGTAAAGTGCAAATTTTGTTCTGGCCTTGGGAGGGCATAGGGGTTTTGAGCCCAATTTCTGCTCGTTTTGAGTTTGACACGGTTATTTATTGTAATTTCTGTTCGTTTGGGGTTTCATTTATTTATCGATGCTGATTTGTGGTAGTTTCACGCTTGGTAGATTATTTGATTTTATTTTTGCTCATTTTTTGTTTAATGGAGCTCTTTAATTTTCTTGCAAAAACTTATCTTGTGGAAATTTTTTTTAATTAATTTCTGTTCGTTTTATATTGACATAGTCTTTTCAGGGAAAAGGAAAATAATACTTCAAATCTTTTCGTTTTTTTAAGACTTTATAGTTTGACCTGCTATTTGTATGCTGGAGAAAAATTTTTCAGCAATTTTTAACAACATACACCCTTTTAAAAATCTGAACACAAATAGTAGTGTTTAACTTAGTTTCACACCCCCTCTAGTTGACCTGAAATGGAAAACTTGATACCAGTCGTAAAAAAATCTGTTTACTTTCTTTGATAGCTTGGATGCACTTACGCTATTTTGATTTGGTTTAAATTTTAAGAGCTGAAGTAGCCCGAAAGTTTGAACATAATACCCTCAGTCGTTCTTGGGATACTGCTGAGATACCTTATTGGTAATTAGCATTAACACAGTGCATTTTGATTTTATCTTAGGGCACAATTTAGTTTTAAGCATAATGGGCAAATGGAGGATGGGCGTGGGAGGGGGACTAGTTGCCCTCCAGTCACTTTCGACTATTAAAAAAGGCATTAGCCCTTTCTATTTTCAATCGAATGAGCTCTTTTCGAAGTTGCCATGACAACTCCTTCGATACGCACTCTGGTCTAAAAAAAATGGTAGGAGTGAGAGGGGCGTTAGTCGCTCTCCAATCACTTTCAACTATTAAAAAGGGCACTAGACCTTTCAATTTCCTATTGAATGAGCCCTTTTGAAGTTCCTACGCTTTCAAAAAAAAACCTTACATTCCCCTGGGCATAACTTACAACCCTTGCCCTGAGGGCTGTGGGGGGGGGGGGGAGGGGTTGTCATCCTTAAAGACCTAATTTTCAAAAATTTTCAAATACGTTGAATAAAATGGCTGAGAGGGGGGTTAGTTGTCCTCAAATCAATTTCAACTATTAAAAAGGGCACTAGCCCTTTGAATTTCCAATCGAATGAGCCATTTTTCAAGTTTCTACGACACAGATTTCAATAAAAACCTTATATGCCCCCAGGGCATAACTAATAACTCTTGCCCTGAAGACTGTGGGGGGGGGGGGGAGTCCTGCTCAAAAGTATAATTTACTGAGCTTAAAACTGCGTGGAACAAAATGGTTATCTCGAAATTTTGATTGGATGTGTTTGGGGAAATGGTGGGCGTGGAAAGGTTGTTAGTTGCCTTCCAATAACTTTTGACTATTAAAAAGGGCACTAGCCATTTGAATTTCCAATCGAATGAGCCCTTTTTGAAGCTCCTGTGACAACGCGTTCTATAAAAACTTATATGCCCCCAGGGCATAACTTTACAGCCCTTGCCCTGAGGGCTGTAGGGGTTGTCATCCTCAAAAACCTAATTTCCAGAACTTAGAACTACGTTGAATAAAATGGTTATCTCAAAATTTTGATTGGATATGTTTGGGGAAAAGGTGGGCGTGAGAGGGGGTTTAGTTGCTCTCCAATCACTTTCGACTATTAAAAAGGACACTAGTCCTTTGAATTCCAATAGAATGAGCCTTTTTTGAAATTTCTACGACAACGCCTTCTATAAAAACCTTATGTGCAGGGCTTCCACTTCTAGGGAGATTATTCTATTTTAGAGAGAAATCACTTCTTTTAGGGATACTTATTTTGAATCTTGGGACAAAGGGCAATCTGGGGTAAAGTAAGGATTTTTAGGGAAATCTGGTGTAAAGTAAGGAATTTAAGGGGAAATTTAATTTTTTAAACAAAAGGCTGAAAAATTCTCAAAGACTGCGTATGATCGGTTTTTAAAATAGATTATGTAAAACACTGGTTTACGGTGCTGTAATTGCCGAAATTTCAAAAAGCTGAACCCTGGAATATTATTTAGGTAGCCTAGTATTTATTTTATTTTTTATGCAATGGCTTTGATTGGTGTAAACTATCGACATAAGGGAGTATTGGTTAGGCTATGCAGCAATTGTGGGCAAGGTTTGTTCATCCTATGCATGCTTGTCACTTACCAAGACAATAGAAGACCTGGCGCGAAATATCTATGCCCACTTTTCCAGAAGCGCTTCCATACGAGATAAGTATGCTGAATTTCAGGAGTTCTTTCAATCCAAAGCACTCTCATTTCTTACACCAGGATAAACCCGTTGGTTGTTCCTTCAGGTCTGCATAAAGCGGCTTATTGAGCATCGGGTTGCTATTACTCAGTATCTCATAGAAACCACGTTTGACGACCCAACTGCAACCTAGGACTTTATCTTGTCAACATTACAAATCAAGTTGACAAATACCTTGAAGTCATGGACTACTCTCTTGGACTCTCCAATGAATTCAACAAAATTTTTCAATCTGAGCTTCCAGTTCCTCACTCCCTAGAGGCAAGTGTCAGCAAAATTGTGAATGATATTGCGTCTAACTTCATGAAACTGGACTATATTCGCAGGGTTGCTTTGTTTACCGTACTGGATCCTTACCTTTCAAGTGAGTACCTGCCTTTAAACCAGACATATATAGGAATAGCTGCAACCAATTCAATGCAAGGGCTCCTAGATTCTCAAGGACCAAGTGATAATATTGATCTCTTTTACCAGCCTTGTTGAAAATACTATATAGTCCTAATCAAGCACATCCAAAACCCTACCAAGACGCTTTGGTTGAACCAAGGGATGAAAGAAATTTGAAACCAAAATCTCTAAGGCCACTGTTTGTGAGATTTCTTGTTCTAAGAGAAAAGTATTGTCTCCAGAAAATGGACGTAGAATGCAGGCCACAGTCAATGACTGATGTTACTGAGCTTCATTTGGGAGATGTCGAAGTCGAAGACCTGTGAGTTGAGCATTACTGGATAAAGATATTTAGTCTGGAGACTCGCAGTGGTGAAATCAAGTATTCAGAATTGCAGAAGCGCATATCAATGATCTTCTCTTTACCTTTTAGCAATGTACCAACTGAGCGTTTGTTTAGTCCCCTGAAACTAATCTGAACAGGCATCCGAAATAGTCTCGAGAACGTCACACTAGTCTCACTTGTTCGAGTTAATTACTGTTTGAAAAACGAAGATAAAATTTTATCAACTGTCAGCATACCGAAAGCTGTCACTGGTTTCAAAACGACGGCAAACGCCAAGTGCGATGAAGATGACATCAAGTGCGATGAAGCGATGATGCTGGAGATGACACTTTATTAAGCTTTCTTTTGTGTTCTAGGTAGTGAAAAAGATGTTATATATATCAATACCTGAAGTAAAAAATAACAATTTGAGGCTGCGCTGTCCAACATCAAATCATGCAATCATGTAGATTGTGTGGAAATGTAAAGCAAAATATCCCTTCTTTCTAGGGAGAAAAATAGGGAGAAATTAGAACTAAGCATAGGAAATTTAAGGGAAAATTGATATGAAAATAGGTAAAATTGAAATCGAAAAGCGGCAGCACTGCTTATATGCCCCCAGGGCAAAACTTACAACCCTTGCGCTGAGGGTTGTGGGGGAATTACCTCCTTAAAAACATAATTTCTATCTGGAAATCAACTACACTGAACAAAATGGCTATCTCAATATTTCGATTGGATGTGTTTCGGGAAATGGTGGCCGTGGAATGGGTGTTAGTTGCCTTCCAATCACTTTCGACTATTAAAAAGGGCACAAGCCACCCCAATTTCCAATTGAATGAGCCCTTTTCGAAGTTTCT
Organism: Artemia sinica; assembly: GCA_027921565.1. NCBI lineage: Eukaryota > Metazoa > Arthropoda > Branchiopoda > Anostraca > Artemiidae > Artemia > Artemia sinica. The sequence goes on from CM051256.1 coordinate 66,994,319, forward strand.
AAGACAACTCCTTCGATACGAAGTGCCCTGGTATGGAAAAAAATAATACATTGTGCTAACATCGTTCTTTACTTAGACAGCACGATCGCGCTGCCTATGATGGTTACGGCGAAGATTATGTTCATCAAACTGTTCATGGTAATAAATGGTAAGTAAGGAGCAACCCTCGTCCATTGTAAACAAAAACGGGAGTTTGAAAACAGTACATAACTTATACATGTAAAGTTTATGGTTTTTGTTCAGAATATGTCAAACGTTTTGGAAGAACTTTTTCTAGAAAGGTATTTACAAATTCATTTCAGTCACGATTAAATAACAATTTCGCTTTCAATACTGTGGGCAGAAAAGTGCCTATTTTAGTTTTGGGGGAGAAGGCGTTTTTAAAACTAAGCAATATATTAAGTTAAAACAAACGAATAGTGTGATAATAAAGATAATTATTAACTAAAACAACAGCTGGGCATGGGTATAGAGCCCCCCCCCTCCCTTGCATGTATTGATGCCTACGATTTTCCTTTTTAATTGAATTGTTTATCTAATTTCTGTACTTTCTTATTACATCGACCACACCGTTGTTCTTGACCTGTTGATGTAAAACCAGTTTTTTCGTGTGCACACATGTGATAATTGAGCTTGGCCTGAGTGAGATAAACAACTATGCAAGTATATTTTAATTATATATTTAATATTTAGAATTTGTGAGGTTAAATTACGTACTTAATATAACGTGTTCTGGGCGGCCTGCTTTCCATTTTTCTCTGTTGAAGTTTCCATAATTTTGCTACTAAAGTGCTATATTTTCATCATAGTTTGGTATATTTCATTATGATTAACCTAACTTCACTTCTTGAGTGTGGAAAATGTAACACGTAAGTACCCTATTTTTCTTTACTGGAATGTATAAATCATTGCAAATACTTGGTGGGAAGCGGACAGGAAGGCTTGGGAGAAGACGATTTCGTTTGTCTTTTTAAGCATACTCTTTATTTTAATGCAAAACTTAGGTTTGTTTTTTTAATTTAGCAAGAATTTAATGTAGCATTATAGACTGATTAATGAAAATGACTTAAGATAGCTCATTTGAGCAGGTTACTCAAAAAACTGCCAGAGGATTTCTAGTTGGAAGTTTCGGATAAACCACGATAATCTAGAACTTTTTCCATAGACGCACTTTTTTAAACATCCGATCCCAGGCAGTGCATGCTGAGGGGATTTTCGAGTTCATACCCCATCCTTAAAATTTTAGGATTTACTCATAATTTCAGTGTCTAACCAAATTCATTTTTTTCTCTCCTTTTTTTCGAACTGCCTTTTCCTTAACAAAATATATTGCCTCCCTAAGCTTGATGTTTTATCTCTATACACTAGATATATCCAAATACGAATTAGACCTCCGGTGCCAAGGCCCTGTGGAGTTTCGCAGCAACTGTGAGCCCATGGACCATAGTTGCAGAGCAACTATAAATAACGGGTATTACATTTATATGCTCCGTATTACGTTCCCTGATGTTTTATTAATATTGTAAGCAATTACTTGCAAGGTCAGCGTATAAGAACTTCTGAAAATAAGGTCTGTGTGTACGAGAAATCGTCAGACTGTGTAGCCATATTGTTTTTGTTCTTACCTGGATAAATAAAGAAACAAGTTTTTTTTTTTTTACTGAAAGTAAGGAACGACGTTAAAACTTAAAACGAACAGAAATTATTCCGTATATGAAAGGGGCTGTCCCCTCCTCGACACCTCGCTCTTTACACTAAAGTTTTTTATTGTTTTAAAAAATAGAGTTGAGACAGAGTGAAACTTTAGCGTAAAGAGCAAGGCGTTGAGGAGGGGACAGCCCCTTTCATATACGGAACAATCTCAGTTCGTTTTAAGTTTTAACGTCGTTCCTTACTTTCAGTTAAAAAAACTATTTTATTTATTTAAATTTTCGAACGTTTTTGAATTAATACAGGCTTTGATTTGGCTCACCGTACATGAATAATTAAAACAAAATTTGTATATTAATTTTACTTTTATTTGGTTAAATGGCTTTCTCAAAACTTGTTTAATTTTATTTACGAACGTTTTTATTAGTAATAAATATACGTAACTAAGGAATTAACTTACATAACGAACTTTTATATTCATATATTTTTAATGTGTATATTAGGGGGTTCGCCCCACTAGTCAATACCTGGCTCTTTAAGCTAAAGTTCGAATTTCGTTCCAATTCTTTGAAAATGACCCCTTAATCGCAAAGGCCATTATTTAGAATAAATAGCTCTTATGAAAGTATTAATCTAAAAAGACAAAGTTTTTCCAAGGGAAGTAAAGAGCGAAGTTGAAACTTAAAACGGACAAAAATTATTACTTCACAGCCTATCTAATATATATCAATCAAACTAGTACAAATAAACCAAATAATTTTGTTTCCCTGTGTTTCTAGGATTATAGAAAACTAGCGCTTTACTTAAAACACAGAAATCAAGTATTAAATACAGGAATATTAATTTGGGAGTGAAAAGTGAGTATGAAGCCTGACAACAATAAACTAATCTATAAAACTTTTCATAGTCTTACACCAGTTATGACATCAAAAACTTTCCATATACAATTAAAATCATAGGCAGCGCGCTAGCGCTGCCTAAGTAAAGAACGATGTGGGCACAATGTGTTTTTTTTTTGGGGTGGGGGGGGGGTTCCTCCACACCTGGGAACTTCTTATGGAAGGAGTTGTCGTAGAAACTTCGAAAAGGGTTCATTCGATTGGAAATTGGAGTGGCTAGTGCTCTTTTTAATAGTCGAAAGTGATTGGAGGGCAACTAGCCCCCCCCCACGCCCATCATTCCCCCAAACACATCAAATGAAAATTTTGAGATAACCATTTTGTTCAGCGTAGCTGATTTCCACATACAAAATATATTTTTGAGGAGGACACTCCCCCACAACCCTCAAGGCAAGGGGTTTTAAGCTATGCAATGGGGGCATATATGGTTTTTATAAAAGGCGTGGTCGTAGAAACTCCAAAACAGGCTTATTCGATTAGAAATTCAAAGAGCTAGTGCCCTTTTTAATAGTCGAAAGGGATTGAAGGGCAACTAGTCCCCCCACGCCCATCATTTCCCCAAACATCCAATCAATATTTTGAGATAGCCATTTTGTTCAGCGTAGTTGATTTACAGATAGAAAATATGTGTTTGAGGAGGACACTCCCCCACAGCCCTCAGGGCAAGGGTTTTAAGTTATGGACTGGGGCATATAAGGTTTTTAAAGAAGGCGTTGTCGTAGAAACTTCCAAGAAAATCTCATTCGATTGGAAATTCAAAGGGCTAGTGCCATTTTTAATAGTCGAAATTGATTGGAGAGCAACTAGCCCCCCCCCACACCAATCATTCCCCCAAAGACATCCAATAAAAATTTTGAGATAGCCATTTTGTTCAGCGTAGTTGATTTCCAGATAGAAAAATATTTTTGAGGAGGACACTCCCCCACAACCCTCAGGGCATGTTTTTATTAAAATCTTTGTCGTAGAAACTTGAAAATGGGCTCATTCGATCTAAAATTCAAAGGGCTAGTACCCTTTTTAATAGTCGAAAGTGATTGGAGGGCAACTAACCCCCCTCTCACGCCCACCTTTCTCCCAAACACATCCAATCAAAATTTTGAGATAGCCATTTTGTTCAGCCTAGTTGATTACCAGATAGAATATTGTTTTTGAGGAGGACACTCCCCCAAAGCCCTCAGGGCAAGAGTTTTAAGTTATGCCCTGGGGTCATATAAGGTTTTTAAAGAAGGCGTTGTCGTAGAAACTTCAAAAAAAGCTCATTCAATTGGAAATTCAAAGGACTAGTGCCCTTCATAATAGTCAAAAGTGATTGGAGGGCAACTAGCCCCCCCCCTCCCCACGCCCATCATTCCCCAAACACATAAAAATTTTAACATTAAAAATCCAATTTTATTGGATTTTAACATCCAATAAAAATTTCGAGATAGCCATTTGTTCAGCGTAGTTGATTTGGACATAGAAAATATGTTTTGAGGAGGACACTCCCCCACAACCCTCGGGCAAGGGTTCTAAGTTATGCCCTGAGGGCATAGAAGAACAGTGTTGGGACAATCTACTATGTATTATTTTTTCCTTTAGAGCAGGGCACTTCATATGGAGGGATCGTCGTAGAAACTTCAAAAGGGGCTCATTCGATTGCAAATTGAGAGTTCTAGTGCCCTTTTAATAGTCGAAAGTGATTTGAGGGCAACTAGCCCCCCCCATGCCCATCATTCCCCCAAACACATCCAATCAAAATTTGAGATAGCCATTTGTTATGCGAAGTTGATTTCCAGATAGAAAATATGTTTTTGAGGAGGACACCCACCCAAAACCCTCAGGGCAAGGGTTTTATGTTATGCCCTGGGGCCATATAAGGTTTTTGTAGAAGGGGTTGTCGTAGAAACTTCGAAAAGGGCTGAATTGATTTGACATTGGAGTGTCTAGTGCTATTTTAAGTCGAAGGACTTTTTTAATTGGAGCACAACTAGACCCCCCCCCCCCCACGCCCATCATTCCCCCTAACACGTCCAATCAAAATTTTGAGATAGCCATTTTGTTCAGCGTAGTTGTTTTCCAGATAGAAAATATGTTTTTGAGGAGGACACTCCCCCAAAACCCTCAGGGCAAGGGTTCTAAGTTATGGCCTGGGGGCATATAAGGTTTTTATAGAAGGCGTTGTCGTAGAAACTTCAAAAAAGTTTTTTGCGAATGGTATCAAGTTTTCCATTCCAGGTCAACTAGAGGAGGTATAAAACTAAATTAAACACTACTATTTGTGTCCAGATTTTTAAAAGGGTGTATGTTGTTGAAAATTACTGAAAATTTTTCTCCAGCATACAATTAGCAGGCCAAACTATAAAGTCTTAAAAAATGAAAAGATTTAAAGTATTATTTTCTTTTTCCCTGAAAAGACTATGTCAATATAAAACGAACAGAAATTAATTAAAAAACTTTTTCCACAAAATAAGTTTTTCAAGAACTCCATTAAACAAAATATGAGCAAAAATAAAATCAAATAATCTACCAAGCGTGAAACTACCACAAATCAGCATCGATAAATAATTTAAACCCAAAATGAACAGGAATTACAATAAATAAGTAGAGATGCCATAATAACTCCAGGGGGGCACCAAATATGGGCATAGAACCACGTGGTTTATGGTTTTTGTCAGTGAGAATGAAAAAACAGGAATTTTCTCACATTTATGTCTGTTTTCATGGATGGTTATGTGTGTTGGTCGATTTATTTGATGTTTTTCATGGATGTTTTATGGTTTTTGTCAGTGAGAATGAAAAAACAGGAATTTTGTCACATTTATGGATGTTTTTATGGTTTTTGTCAGTGAGAATTTGAAAAACAGGAACTTTGTCACATTTATGTCTGTTTTCTTGAATGGTTATGTCTGTTTTATGGATTTTGTCAGTGAGAATTTGAATAACAGGAATTTTGTCACTTTCATGGATTATTGAGTCATTAATCAAATTGTTTCCGGGCAAAGTTAATTAATGTCTGACAGATGACGTAAAGTTAATTAATGTCTTTGGAGTTCGAACAGAAATGTCTCCCGGCAAAGTTTAGATCACACATGACAGATGATGTCATGATTGATTGATTGACATGAAAGGGGAATTAATTTGTTGTTCTAAAGAGAATTGATTCACGAAGGTTAATTAACGTCTTTGGAGTTCTACCAAGAGAATGTCTCCGGGCAAAGTTTAGATCACACATGACAGATGATGTCATGATTGATTGATTGACATGAAAGGGGAATTAATTTGTTGTTTTTAAAGAGATTGATTCACGAAAGGGTTTCTTTTGTAATTTCAAATGTGAAAGCACAGGGATGCCAAACAAAAGGAACTCGATGAAATTACGTTTAGGGATTATTTGGGTGATACCGTTTTAGCCATTTTAGGGAATTATTTCGGCAAAACAGTTAGAGACATTTTAAAAGGTGATTTAAAGGATGATTTTAGAAGAGAATTTGAGGGTAAAACTCTGTGGTCGTTATAATACACAAGTTCCATTTGAACAGTGTTGTGAGGTCCTCTACCACAACCCAAAGGGTTCCGATCCCCCTACCCCAACCCCAAAGGGTTCCAATCCCTCTACCCCAACCCCGAAGGAAGCCCCGGTCCCCAAAGGTTCCCCAAGCTCCCAAAGGGTCCCGATCCCCCTACCCCAACCCCAAAGGGTTCTAATCCCCCCACCCCAACCCGAAGGAAGCCACTTGTCCTCAAAGGTCCACTGGGCTCCCAAAGGGCCACCCGGCCCTCAAGGGTCCCCCAGACCCACCGGGCCCCAAAGAGCCCCTCCCCCCCTTTGGTCCCCAAAGGGCCCCCTCCCTCTCCCTCCATCTCCCCCCTCCTTCCCATCCCCTCCCCATCCCCCTTCCCCTCCCCATCCCCCCTTCCCCTCCCCATCCCCCTTCCCCCCCCCCCCCTCCTACCCATCCCCTCCCCCTCCTCCCCCTCCCCTCCCCTCCCTTCCCTTCCCCATTTTTAATATTTTTTGTGCATTGAGACACAGAACGACCCTCCCCCCCGGCCCCTCCCCCCCAAAAAAAAGGTCCCCCGACACCCCAAAGGCCTGATTTTTCAAACTTCATTTTGAATTTCTTTCGTTGAAATGCAAGAGTTGGAATATTTCAGTAGTGTTTGGTTGTGGTTTACCTTGTCTCAGTTACATTTTCTTGATTTTTCAAAGTTCATTTTGAATTTCTTTCATTGAAATGCAAGAGTTGGAATATTTCAGTAGTGTTTGGTTGTGGTTTACCTTGTCACAGTTACATTTTCTTGATTTTTCAAAGTTCATTTTTAACTTCTTTCGTTGAAATGAAAGAGTTGGAATATTTCAGTAGTGTTTGGTTGTGGTTTACCTTGTCACAGTTACATTTTCTTGATTTTTCAAAGTTCATTTTGAATTTCTTTCGTTGAAAAGCAAGAGTTGGAATATTTAAGTAGTGTTTGGTTATGGTTTACCTTGTCACAGTTACACTTTCTTGATTTTTCAAATTCATTTTGAATTTCTATCGTTGAAATGCAAGAGTTGGAATATTTCAGTAGTGTTTGGTTGTCGTTTACCATGTCATAGTTACATTTTCTTGATTTTTCAAACTTCATTTTGAATTTTTTTCGTTGAAATGCAAGAGTTGGAATATTTCAGTAGTGTTTGGTTGTGGTTTACCTTGTCACAGTTACATTTTCTTGATTTTTCAAAATTCATTTTGAATTTCTATCGTTGAAATGCAAGAGTTGGAATATTTCAGTAGTGTTTGGTTGTGGTTTACCATGTCACAGTTACATTTTCTTGATTTTTCAAAGTTCATTTTGAATTTCTTTCGTTGAAATGCAAGAGTTGGAATATTTCAGTAGTGTTTGGTTGTGGTTTACCTTGTCACAGTTACATTTTCCTGATTTTTCAAAGTTCATTTTGAATTTCTTTCATTGAAATGCAAGAGTTGGAATATTTCAGTAGTGTTTGGGTGTGGTTTACCTTGTCACAGTTACATTTTCTTGATTTTTCAAAGTTCATTTTGAATTTCTTTCATTGAAATGCAAGAGTTGGAATATTTCAGTAGTGTTTGGTTGTGGTTTACCTTGTCACAGTTACATTTTCTTGATTTTTCAAAGTTCATTTTGAATTTCTTTCGTTGAAATGCAAGAGTTCGAATATTTCAGTAGTGTATGGTTATGGTATACCTTGTCACAGTTACATTTTCTTGATTTTCCAATGTTCATTTTGAATTTCTTTCGTTGAAATGCAAGAGTTGGAATATTTCAGTAGTGTTTGGTTGTGGTTTACCTTGTCACAGTTACATTTTCTTGATTTTTCAAAGTTCATTTTGAATTTCTTTCGTTGAAATGCAAGAGTTGGAATATTTCAGTAGTGTTTGGTCGTGGTTTACCTTGTCACAGTTACATTTTCTTGATTTTTCAAAGCTCATTTTGAATTTCTTTCATTGAAATGCAAGACTTGGAATAGTACAGTAGTGTTTGGTTGTGATTTACCTTGTCACGGTTACATTTTCTTGATTTTTCAAAGCTCATTTTGAATTTCTTTCGTTGAAATGCAAGAGTTGGAATATTTTAGTAGTGTTTGGTTGTGGTTTACCTTGTCACAGTTACATTTTCTTGATTTTTCAAAGTTCATTTTGAATTTCTTTCGTTGAAATGCAAGAGTTGGAATATTTCAGTAGTGTTTGGTTATGGTTTACCTTGTCACAGTTACATTTTCTTGATTTTTCAAAGCTCATTTTGAATTTCTTTCGTTGAAATGCAAGAGTTGGAATATTTTAGTAGGGTTTGGTTGTGGTTTACCTTGTCACAGTTACATTTTCTTCATTTTTCAAAGCTCATTTTGAATTTTTTCGTTGAAATGAAGAGTTGGAATATTTAGTAGTGTTTGGTGGTTTTGAATTTCTTTCGTTGAAATGCAAGAGTTGGAATATTTCAGTAATGTTTGGTTGTGGTTTACCTTGTCACAGTTACATTTTCTTGATTTTTCAAAGTTCATTTTGAATTTCTTTCGTTGAAATGCAAGAGTTGGAATATTTCAGTAGTGTTTGGTTGTGGTTTACCTTGTCACAGTTACATTTTCTTGATTTTTCAAAGTTCATTTTAATTTCTTTCATTGAAATGCAAGAGTTGGAATATTTCACTAGTGTTTGGTTGTGGTTTACCTTGTCACAGTTACATTTTCTTGATTTTTCAAAGTTCATTTTGAATTTCTTTCGTTGAAATGCAAGAGTTGGAATATTTCAGTAGTGTTTGGTTGTGGTTTACCTTGTCACAGTTACATTTTCTTGATTTTTCAAAGTTCAATTTGAATTTCTTTCGTTGAAATGCAAGAGTTGGAATATTTCAGTAGTGTTTGGTTGTGGTTTACCTTGTCACAGCTACATTTTCTTGATTTTTCAAAGTTCATTTTGAATTTCTTTCGTTGAAATGCAAGAGTTGGAATATTTCAGTAGTGTTTGGTTATGGTTTACCTTGTCACAGTTACATTTTCTTGATTTTTCAAATTCATTTTGAATTTCTATCGTTGAAATGCAAGAGTTGGAATATTTCAGTAGTGTTTGGTTGTGGTTTACCATGTCACAGTTACATTTTCTTGATTTTTCAAAGTTCATTTTGAATTTCTTTCGTTGAAATGCAAGAGTTGGAATATTTCAGTAGTGTTTGGTTGTGGTTTACCTTGTCACAGTTACATTTTCTTGATTTTTCAAAGTTCATTTTGAATTTTTTCGTTGAAATGCAAGAGTTGGAATATTTCAGTAGTGTTTGGTTGTGGTTTACCTTGTCACAGTTACATTTTCTTGATTTTTCAAAGTTCATTTTGAATTTCTATCGTTGAAATGCAAGAGTTGGAATATTTCAGTAGTGTTTGGTTGTGGTTTACCATGTCACAGTTACATTTTCTGATTTTTCAAAGTTCATTTTGAATTTCTTTCGTTGAAATGCAAGAGTTGGAATATTTCAGTAGTGTTTGGTTGTGGTTTACCTTGTCACAGTTACATTTTCCTGATTTTTCAAAGTTCATTTTGAATTTCTTTCATTGAAATGCAAGAGTTGGAATATTTCAGTAGTGTTTGGTTGTGGTTTACCTTGTCACAGTTACATTTTCTTGATTTTTCAAAGTTCATTTTGAATTTCTTTCGTTGAAATGCAAGAGTTGGAATATTTCAGTAGTGTTTGGTTGTGGTTTACCTTGTCACAGTTGCATTTTCTTGATTTTTCAAAGTTCATTTTGAATTTCTTTCGTTGAAATGCAAGAGTTGGAATATTTCAGTAGTGTTTGGTTATGGTATACCTTGTCACAGTTACATTTTCTTGATTTTCCAATGTTCATTTGAATTTCTTTCGTTGAAATGCAAGAGTTGGAATATTTCAGTAGTGTTTGGTTGTGGTTTACCTTGTCACAGTTACATTTTCTTGATTTTTCAAAGTTCATTTTGAATTTCTTTCGTTGAAATGCAAGAGTTGGAATATTTCAGTAGTGTTTGGTTGTGGTTTACCATGTCACAGTTACATTTTCTTGATTTTTCAAAGTTCATTCTGAATTTCATTCGTTGAAATGCAAGAGTTGGAATATTTCGGTAGTGTTTGGTTGTGGTTTACCTTGTCACAGTTACATTTTCATGATTTTTCAAAGTTCATTTTGAATTTCTTTCGTTGAAATGCAAGAGTTGGAATATTTCAGCAGTGTTTGGTTGTGGTTTACCTTGTCACAGTTACATTTTCTTGATTTTTCAAAGTTCATTTTGAATTTCTTTCGTTGAAATGCAAGAGTTGGAATATTTCAGTAGTGTTTGGTCGTGGTTTACCTTGTCACAGTTACATTTTATTGATTTTTCAAAGTTCATTTTGAATTTCTTTCGTTGAAATGCAAGAGTTGGAATACTTCAGTAGTGTTTGGTTGTGGTTTACCTTGTCACAGCTTACATTTTCTTAATTTTTCAAAGTTCATTTTGAATTTCTTTCGTTGAAATGCAAGAGTTGGAATATTTCAGTAGTGTTTCGTTGTGGTTTACCTTGTCACAGTTACATTTTCTTGATTTTTCAAAGTTCATTTTGAATTTCTTTCGTTGAAATGCAAGAGTTGGAATATTTCAGTAGTGTTTGGTTGTGGTTTACCTTGTCACAGTTACATTTTCTTGATTTTTCAAAGTTCATTTTGAATTTGTTTCGTTGAAATGCAAGAGTTGGAATATTTCAGTAGTGTTTCGTTGTGGTTTACCTTGTCACAGTTACATTTTCTTGATTTTTCAAAGTTCATTTTGAATTTCTTTCGTTGAAATGCAAGAGTTGGAATATTTCAGTAGTGTTTGGTTATGGTTTACCTTGTCACGGTTACATTTTCTTGATTTTTCAAAGTTCATTTTGAATTTCTTTCATTGAAATGCAAGACTTGGAATATTACAGTAGTGTTTGGTTGTGATTTACCTTGTCACGGTTACATTTTCTTGATTTTTCAAAGTTCATTTTGAATTTCTTTCGTTGAAATGCAAGACTTGGAATATTTCAGTAGTGTTTGGTTATGGTTTACCTTGTCACAGTTACATTTTCTTGATTTTTCAAAGCTCATTTTGAATTTCTTTCGTTGAAATGCAAGAGTTGGAATATTTTAGTAGTGTTTGGTTGTGGTTGACCTTGTCACAGTTACATTTTCTTGATTTTTCAAAGCTCATTTTGAATTTCTTTCGTTGAAATGGAAGAGTTGGAATATTTTAGTAGTGTTTGGTTGGTTTTTGAATTTCTTTCGTTGAAATGCAAGAGTTGGAATATTTCAGTAGTGTTTGGTTGTGGTTTACCTTGTCACAGTTACATTTTCTTGATTTTTCAAAGTTCATTTTGAATTTCTTTCATTGAAATGCAAGAGTTGAAATATTTCAGTAGTGTTTGGTTGTGGTTTACCTTGTCACAGATACATTTTCTTGATTTTTCAAAGTTCATTTTGAATTTCTTTCATTGAAATGCAAGAGTTGGAATATTTCACTAGTGTTTGGTTGTGGTTTACCTTGTCACAGTTACATTTTCTTGATTTTTCAAAGTTCAATTTGAATTTCTTTCGTTGAAATGCAAGAGTTGGAATATTTCAGTAGTGTTTGGTTGTGGTTTACCTTGTCAAAGCTACATTTTCTTGATTTTTCAAAGTTCATTTTGAATTTCTTTCGTTGAAATGCAAGAGTTGGAATATTTCAGTAGTGTTTGGTTGTGGTTTACCTTGTCACAGTTACATTTTCTTGATTTTTCAAAGTTCATTTTGAATTTCTTTCGTTGAAATGCAAGAGTTGGAATATCTCAGTAGTGTTTGGTTATGGTTAACCTTGTCACAGTTACATTTTCTTGATTTTTCAAATTCATTTTGAATTTCTATCGTTGAAATGCAAGAGTTGGAATATTTCAGTAGTGTTTGGTTGTCGTTTACCATGTCACAGTTACATTTTCTTGATTTTTCAAACTTCATTTTGAATTTCTTTCGTTGAAATGCAAGAGTTGGAATATTTCAGTAGTGTTTGGTTGTGGTTTACCTTGTCACAGTTACATTTTCTTGATTTTTCAAAGTTCATTTTGAATTTTTTTCGTTGAAATGCAAGAGTTGGAATATTTCAGTAGTGTTTGGTTGTGGTTTACCTTGTCACAGTTACATTTTCTTGATTTTTCAAAATTCATTTTGAATTTCTATCGTTGAAATGCAAGAGTTGGAATATTTCAGTAGTGTTTGGTTGTGGTTTACCATGTCACAGTTACATTTTCTTGATTTTTCAAAGTTCATTTTGAATTTCTTTCGTTGAAATGCAAGAGTTGGAATATTTCAGTAGTGTTTGGTTGTGGTTTACCTTGTCACAGTTACATTTTCCTGATTTTTCAAAGTTTATTTTGAATTTCTTTCATTGAAATGCAAGAGTTGGAATATTTCAGTAGTGTTTGGTTGTGGTTTACCTTGTCACAGTTACATTTTCTTGATTTTTCAAAGTTCATTTTGAATTTCTTTCATTGAAATGCAAGAGTTGGAATATTTCAGTAGTGTTTGGTTGTGGTTTACCTTGTCACAGTTACATTTTCTTGATTTTTCAAAGTTCATTTTGAATTTCTTTCGTTGAAATGCAAGAGTTGGAATATTTCAGTAGTGTATGGTTATGGTATACCTTGTCACAGTTACATTTTCTTGATTTTCCAATGTTCATTTTGAATTTCTTTCGTTGAAATGCAAGAGTTGGAATATTTCAGTAGTGTTTGGTTGTGGTTTACCTTGTCACAGTTACATTTTCTTGATTTTTCAAAGTTCATTTTGAATTTCCTTCGTTGAAATGCAAGAGTTGGAATATTTCAGTAGTGTTTGGTTGTGGTTTACCTTGTCACAGTTAAATTTTCTTGATTTTTCAAAGTTCATTTTGAATTTCATTCGTTGAAATGCAAGAGTTGGAATATTTCAGCAGTGTTTGGTTGTGGTTTACCTTGTCACAGTTACATTTTCATGATTTTTCAAAGTTCATTTTGAATTTCTTTCGTTGAAATGCAAGAGTTGGAATATTTCAGCAGTGTTTGGTTGTGGTTTACCTTGTCACAGTTACATTTTCTTGATTTTTCAAAGTTCATTTTGAATTTATTTCGTTGAAATGCAAGAGTTGGAATATTTCAGTAGTGTTTGGTCGTGGTTTACCTTGTCACAGTTACATTTTCTTGATTTTTCAAAGTTCATTTTGAATTTCTTTCGTTGAAATGCAAGAGTTGGAATATTCCAGTAGCGTTTGGTTGTGGTTTAACTTGTCACAGTTACATTTTCTTGATTTTTCAAAGTTCATTTTGAATTTCTTTCGTTGAAATGCAAGAGTTGGAATATTTCAGTAGTGTTTGGTTGTGGTTTACCTTGTCAAAGTTACATTTTCTTGATTTTTCAAAGTTCATTTTGAATTTCTTTCGTTGAAATGCAAGAGTTGGAATATTTCAGTAGTGTTTGGTTGTGGTTTACCTTGTCACAGTTACATTTTCTTGATTTTTCAAAGTTCATTTTGAATTTCTTTCGTTGAAAAGCAAGAGTTGGAATATTTCAGTAGTGTTTGCTTGTGGTTTACCTTGTCACAGTTACATTTTCTTGATTTTTCAAAGTTCATTTGAATTTCTTTCGTTGAAATGCAAGAGTTGGAATATTTCAGTAGTGTCTGGTTATGGTTTACCTTGTCACAGTTACATTCTCTTGATTTTTCAAAGTTCATTTTGAATTTCTTTCGTTGAAATGCAAGAGTTGGAATATTTCAGAAGTGTTTGGTTGTGGTTTACCTTGTCACAGTTACATTTTCTTGATTTTTCAAAGTTCATTTTGAATTTCTTTCGTTGAAATGCAAGATTTGGAATATTTCAGTAGTGTTTGGTCGTGGTTTACCTTGTCACAGTTACATTTTTGTGATTTTTCAAAGTTCATTTTGAATTTCTTTCGTTGAAATGCAAGAGTTGGACTATTTCAGTAGTGTTTGGTTGTGGTTTACCTTGTCACAGTTACATTTTCTTGATTTTTCAAAGCTCATTTTGAATTTCTTTCGTTGAAAAGCAAGAGTTGGAATATTTCAGTAGTGTTTGCTTATGGTTTACCTTGTCACAGTTACATTTTCTTGATTTTTCAAAGTTCATTTGAATTTTCTTTCGTTGAAATGCAAGAGTTGGAATACTTCAGTAGTGTTTGGTTATGGTTTACCTTGTCACAGTTACATTTTCTTGATTTTTCAAAGTTCATTTTGAATTTCTTTCGTTGAAATGCAAGAGTTGGAATATTTCAGTAGTGTTTTGTTATGGTTTACCTTGTCACAGTTACATTTTCTTGATTTTTCAAAGTTCAGTTTGAATTTTATTCGTTGAAATGCAAGAGTTGGAATATTTCAGAAGTGTTTGGCTGTGGTTTACCTTGTAACAGTTACATTTTCTTGATTTTTCAAAGTTCATTTTGAATTTTTTTCGTTGAAATGCAAGAGTTGGAATATTTCAGTAGTGTTTGGTTGTGGTTTACCTTGTCATGCTTACATTTTCTTAATTTTTCAAAGTTCATTTTGAATTTCTTTCGTTGAAATGCAAGAGTTGGAATATTTCAGTAGTGTTTGGTTGTGGTTTACCTTGTCACAGTTACATTTTCTTGATTTTTCAAAGTTCATTTTGAATTTCTTTCGTTGAAATGCAAGAGTTGGAATATTTCAGTAGTGTTTCGTTGTGGTTTACCTTGTCACAGTTACATTTTCCTGATTTTTCAAAGTTCATTTGAATTTCTTTCGTTGAAATGCAAGAGTTGGAATATTTCAGTAGTATTTGGTTATGGTTTACCTTGTCACAGTTACATTTTCTTGATTTTTCAAAGTTCATTTTGAATTTCTTTCATTGAAATGCAAGACTTGGAATATTACAGTAGTGTTTGGTTGTGATTTACCTTGTCACGGTTACATTTTCTTGATTTTTCAAAGCTCATTTTGAATTTCTTTCGTTGAAATGGAAGAGTTGGAATATTTTAGTAGTGTTTGGTTGTGGTTTACCTTGTCACAGTTACATTTTCTTGATTTTTCAAAGTTCATTTTGAATTTCTTTCGTTGAAATGCAAGACTTGGAATATTTCAGTAGTATTTGGTTATGGTTTACCTTGTCACAGTTACATTTTCTTGATTTTTCAAAGCTCATTTTGAATTTCTTGCGTTGAAATGCAAGAGTTGGAATTTTTAGTAGTGTTTGGTTGTGGTTTACCTTGTCACAGTTACATTTTCTTGATTTTTCAAAGCTCATTTTTAATTTATTTCGTTGAAATGGAAGAGTTGGAATATTTTAGTAGTGTTTGGTTGGTTTTGAATTTCTTTCGATGAAATGCAAGAGTTGGAATATTTCAGTAATGTTTGGTTGTGGTTTACCTTGTCACAGTTACATTTTCTTGATTTTTCAAAGTTCATTTTGAATTTCTTTCGTTGAAATGCAAGAGTTGGAATATTTCAGTAGTGTTTGGTTGTGGTTTACCTTGTCACAGTTACATTTTCTTGATTTTTCAAAGTTCATTTTGAATTTCTTTCATTGAAATGCAAGAGTTGGAATATTTTAGTAGTGTTTGGTTGTGGTTTACCTTGTCACAGTTACATTTTCTTGATTTTTCAAAGTTCATTTTGAATTTCTTTCGTTGAAATGCAAGAGTTGGAATATTTCAGTAGTTTTTGGTTGTGGTTTACCTTGTCACAGTTACATTTCTTGATTTTTCAAAGCTCATTTTGAATTCTTTCGTTGAAATGGAAGAGTTGGAATATTTTAGTAGTGTTTGGTTGGTTTTGAATTTCTTTCGATGAAATGCAAGAGTTGGAATATTTCAGTAGTGTTTGGTTGTGGTTTACCTTGTCACAGTTACATTTTCTTGATTTTTCAAAGTTCATTTTGAATTTCTTTCGTTGAAATGCAAGAGTTGGAATATTTCAGTAGTGTTTGGTTGTGGTTTACCTTGTCACAGTTACATTTTCTTGATTTTTCAAAGTTCATTTTGAATTTCTTTCGTTGAAATGCAAGAGTTGGAATATTTCAGTAGTGTTTGGTTGTGGTTTACCTTGTCACAGTTACATTTTCTTGATTTTTCAAAGTTCATTTTGAATTTCTTTCATTGAAATGCAAGAGTTGGAATATTTCAGTAGTGTTTGGTTGTGGTTTACCTTGTCACAGTTACATTTTCTTGATTTTTCAAAGTTCATTTTGAATTTCTTTCGTTGAAATGCAAGAGTTGGAATATTTCAGTAGTGTTTGGTTGTGGTTTACCTTGTCACAGTTACATTTTCTTGATTTTCAAAGTTCATTTTGAATTTCTTTCGTTGAAATGCAAGAGTTGGAATATTTCGATAGTGTTTGGTTGTGGTTTACCTTGTCACAGTTACATTTTCTTGATTTTTCAAAATTCATTTGGAATTTTTTTCGTTGAAATGCAAGAGTTGGAATATTTCAGTAGTGTTTGGTTGTGGTTTACCTTGTCATCGTTACATTTTCTTGATTTTTCAAAGTTCATTTTGAATTTCTTTCGTTGAAATGCAAGAGTTGGAATATTTCAGTTGTGATTTGTCGTGGTTCACTTTGTCACAGTTACATTCTCTTGATTTTTCAAAGTTCATTATGGATTTCTTTAGTTGAAATATGTTTTGTCGTGCTTTAGCTTGACACAGTTAAATTTCTTGATTTTTGTTAGGTTAGGTTAGGTTAGGCTAGATCAAGTTAGATTAGGTTAAGTTAGGTTAGGTTAGGTTAGCCTACGTATGCGCGCGTACGTAGGCTAACCTAACCTAACCTAACTTAACCTAATCTAACTTGATCTAGCCTAACCTAACCTAACCTAACCTAACAAAAATCAAGAAATTTAACTGTGTCAAGGTAAAGCACGACAAAACATATTTCAACTAAAGAAATCCATAATGAACTTTGAAAAATCAAGAGAATGTAACTGTGACAAAGTAAACCACGACAAAACACTACTGAAATATTCCAACTCTTGCATTTCAACGAAAGAAATTCAAAATGAACTTTGAAAAATCAAGAAAATGTAACTATGACAAGGTAAACCACAACCAAACACTACTGAAATATTCCAACTCTTGCATTTCAACGAAAAAAATTCAAAATGAACTTTGAAAAATCAAGAAAATGTAACTGTGACAAGGTAAACCACAACCAAACACTACTGAAATATTCCAACTCTTGCATTTCAACGAAAGGAATTCAAAATGAACTTTGAAAAAATCAAGAAAATGTAACTGTGACAAGGTAAACCACAACCAAACACTACTGAAATATTCCTACTCTTGCATTTCAACGAAAGAAATTCAAAATGAACTTTGAAAAATCAAGAAAATGTAACTGTGACAAGGTAAACCACAACCAAACACTACTGAAATATTCCAACCCTTGCATTTCAATGAAAGAAATTCAAAATGAACTTTGAAAAATCAAGAAAATGTAACTGTGACAAGGTAAACCACAACCAAACACTACTGAAATATTCCAACTCTTGCATTTCAACGAAAGAAATTCAAAATGAACTTTGAAAAATCAAGAAAATGTAACTGTGAAAAAGGTAAACCACAACCAAACATTACTGAAATATTCCAACTCTTGCATTTCAACGAAAGAAATTCAAAACCAACCAAACACTACTAAAATATTCCAACTCTTCCATTTCAACGAAAGAAATTCAAAATGAGCTTTGAAAAATCAAGAAAATGTAACTGTGACAAGGTAAACCACAACCAAACACTACTAAAATATTCCAACTCTTGCATTTCAACGAAAGAAATTCAAAATGAGCTTTGAAAAATCAAGAAAATGTAACTGTGACTAGGTAAACCATAACCAAACACTACTGAAATATTCCAAGTCTTGCATTTCAACGAAAGAAATTCAAAATGAACTTTGAAAAATCAAGAAAATGTAACTGTGACAAGGTAAACTACAACCAAACACTACTAAAATATTCCAACTCTTCCATTTCAACGAAAGAAATTCAAAATGAGCTTTGAAAAAATCAAGAAAATGTAACCGTGACAAGGTAAATCACAACCAAACACTACTGTAATATTCCAAGTCTTGCATTTCAATGAACAAAATTCAAAATGAACTTTGAAAAATCAAGAAAATGTAACTCTGACAAGGTAAACCATAACCAAACACTACTGAAATATTCCAACTCTTGCATTTCAACGAAAAAATTCAAAATGAACTTTGAAAAATCAAGAAAATGTAACTGTGACAAGGTAAACCACAACGAAACACTACTGAAATATTCCAACTCTTGCATTTCAACGAAAGAAATTCAAAATTAACTTTGAAAAATCAAGAAAATGTAACTGTGACAAGGTAAACCACAACCAAACACTACTGAAATATTCCAACTCTTGCATTTCAACGAAAGAAATTCAAAATGAACTTTGAAAAATCAAGAAAATGTAACTGTGACAAGGTAAACCACAACGAAACACTACTGAAATATTCCAACTCTTGCATTTCAACGAAAGAAATTCAAAATGAACTTTGAAAAATTAAGAAAATGTAATCATGACAAGGTAAACCACAACCAAACACTACTGAAATATTCCAACTCTTGCATTTCAACGAAAGAAATTCAAAATGAACTTTGAAAAATCAAGAAAATGTAACTGTTACAAGGTAAACCACAGCCAAACACTACTGAAATATTCCAACTCTTGCATTTCAACGAATAAAATTCAAACTGAACTTTGAAAATCAAGAAAATGTAACTGTGACAAGGTAAACCATAACAAAACACTACTGAAATATTCCAACTCTTGCATTTCAACGAAAGAAATTCAAAATGAACTTTGAAAAATCAAGAAAATGTAACTTTGACAAGGTAAACCATAACCAAACACTACTGAAATATTCCAACTCTTGCATTTCAACGAAAGAAATTCAAATGAACTTTGAAAAATCAAGAAAATGTAACTGTGACAAGGTAAACCATAAGCAAACACTACTGAAATATTCCAACTCTTGCTTTTCAACGAAAGAAATTCAAAATGAGCTTTGAAAAATCAAGAAAATGTAACTGTGACAAGGTAAACCACAACCAAACACTACTGAAATAGTCCAACTCTTGCATTTCAACGAAAGAAATTCAAAATGAACTTTGAAAAATCACGAAAATGTAACTGTGACAAGGTAAACCACGACCAAACACTACTGAAATATTCCAATTCTTGCATTTCAACGAAAGAAATTCAAAATGAACTTTGAAAAATCAAGAAAATGTAACTGTGACAAGGTAAACCACAACCAAACACTTCTGAAATATTCCAACTCTTGCATTTCAACGAAAGAAATTCAAAATGAACTTATAAAAATCAAGAGAATGTAACTGCGACAAGGTAAACCATAACCAGACACTACTGAAATATTCCAACTCTTGCATTTCAACGAAAGAAATTCAAATGAACTTTGAAAAATCAAGAAAATGTAACTGTGACAAGGTAAACCACAAGCAAACACTACTGAAATATTCCAACTCTTGCTTTTCAACGAAAGAAAATCAAAATGAACTTTGAAAAATCAAGAAAATGTAACTGTGACAAGGTAAACCACAACCAAACACTACTGAAATATTCCAACTCTTGCATTTCAACGAAAGAAATTCAAAATGAACTTTGAAAAAAAAAGAAAATGTAACTTGACAAGGTAAACCACAACCAAACACTACTGAAATATTCCAACTCTTGCATTTCAACGAAAGAAATTCAAAATGAACTTTGAAAAATCAAGAAAATGTAACTGTGACAAGTTAAACCACAACCAAACGCTACTGAAATATTCCAACTCTTGCATTTCAACGAAAGAAATTCAAAATGAACTTTGAAAAATCAAGAAAATGTAACTGTGACAAGGTAAACCACGACCAAACACTACTGAAATATTCCAACTCTTGCATTTCAACAAAAGAAATTCAAAATGAACTTTGAAAAATCAAGAAAATGTAACTGTGACAAGGTAAACCACAACCAAACACTGCTGAAATATTCCAACTCTTGCATTTCAACGAAAGAAATTCAAAATGAACTTTGAAAAATCATGAAAATGTAACTGTGACAAGGTAAACCACAACCAAACATTACTGAAATATTCCAACTCTTGCATTTCAACGAATGAAATTCAAAATGAACTTTGAAAAATCAAGAAAATGTAACTGTGACAAGGTAAACCACAACCAAACACTACTGAAATATTCCAACTCTTGCATTTCAACGAAAGAAATTCAAAATGAACTTTGAAAAATCAAGAAAATGTAACTGTGACAAGGTAAACCACAACCAAACACTACTGAAATATTCCAACTCTTGCATTTCAACGAAAGAAATTCAAAATGAACATTGGAAAATCAAGAAAATGTAACTGTGACAAGGTATACCATAACCATACACTACTGAAATATTCCAACTCTTGCATTTCAACGAAAGAAATTCAAAATGAACTTTGAAAAATCAAGAAAATGTAACTGTGACAAGGTAAACCACAACCAAACACTACTGAAATATTCCAACTCTTGCATTTCAATGAAAGAAATTCAAAATGAACTTTGAAAAATCAAGAAAATGTAACTGTGACAAGGTAAACCACAACCAAACACTACTGAAATATTCCAACTCTTGCATTTCAATGAAAGAAATTCAAAATAAACTTTGAAAAATCAGGAAAATGTAACTGTGACAAGGTAAACCACAACCAAACACTACTGAAATATTCCAACTCTTGCATTTCAACGAAAGAAATTCAAAATGAACTTTGAAAAATCAAGAAAATGTAACTGTGACATGGTAAACCACAACCAAACACTACTGAAATATTCCAACTCTTGCATTTCAACGATAGAAATTCAAAATGAATTTGAAAAATCAAGAAAATGTAACTGTGACAAGGTAAACCACAACCAAACACTACTGAAATATTCCAACTCTTGCATTTCAACGAAAAAATTCAAAATGAACTTTGAAAAATCAAGAAAATGTAACTGTGACAAGGTAAACCACAACCAAACACTACTGAAATATTCCAACTCTTGCATTTCAACGAAAGAAATTCAAAACGAAGTTTGAAAAATCAAGAAAATGTAACTGTGACATGGTAAACGACAACCAAACACTACTGAAATATTCCAACTCTTGCATTTCAACGATAGAAATTCAAAATGAATTTGAAAAATCAAGAAAATGTAACTGTGACAAGGTAAACCATAACCAAACACTACTGAAATATTCCAACTCTTGCATTTCAACGAAAGAAATTCAAAATGAACTTTGAAAAATCAAGAAAATGTAACTGTGACAAGGTAAACCACAACCAAACACTACTGAAATATTCCAACTCTTGCATTTCAACGAAAGAAATTCAAAATGAACTTTGAAAAATCAAGAAAATGTAACTGTGACAAGGTAAACCACAACCAAACACTACTGAAATATTCCAACTCTTGCATTTCAACGAAAGAAATTCAAATTGAACTTTGAAAAATCAAGAAAATGTAACTGTGACAAGGTAAACCACAACCAAACACTACTGAAATATTCCAACTCTTGCATTTCAACGAAAGAAATTCAAAATGAACTTTGAAAAATCAAGAAAATGTAACTGTGACAAGGTAAACCACAACCAAATACTAGTGAAATATTCCAACTCTTGCATTTCAACGAAAGAAATTCAAATGAACTTTGAAAAATCAAGAAAATGTAACTGTGACAAGGTAAACCACAACCAAACACTACTGAAATATTCCAACTCTTGCATTTCAATGAAAGAAATTCAAAATGAACTTTGAAAAATCAAGAAAATGTAACTGTGACAAGGTAAACCACAACCAAACACTACTGAAATATTCCAACTCTTGCATTTCAACGAAAGAAATTCAAAATGAAGTTTGAAAAATCAGGCCTTTGGGGTGTCGGGGGACCTTTCTTTGGGGGGGGGAGGGGCCGGGGGGAGGGTCGTTCTGTGTCTCAATGCACAAAAAAATATTAAAAAATGGGGAAGGGAAGGGGAGGGGAGGGGGGAAGGAGGGGAGGGGGAGGAGGGGGAGGGGATGGGTAGGAGGGGGAGGGGAGGGGAGGGAATGGGGAGGGGATGGGAAGGAGGGGGGGAGATGGAGGGAGAGGGAGGGGGCCCTTTGGGGACCAAAGGGGGGGGAGGGGCTCTTTGGGGCCCGGTGGGTCTGGGGGACCCTTGAGGGCGGGGTGGCCCTTTGGGAGCCCAGTGGACCTTTGAGGACCGGTGGCTTCCTTCGGGGTTGGGGTGGGGGGATTAGAACCCTTTGGGGTTGGGGTAGGGGGATCGGGACCCTTTGGGAGCTTGGGGGACCTTTGGGGACCGGGGCTTCCTTCGGGGTTGGGGTAGAGGGATTGGAACCCTTTGGGGTTGGGGTAGGGGGATCGGAACCCTTTGGGTTGTGGTAGAGGACCTCACAACACTGTTCAAATGGAACTTGTGTATTATAACGACCACAAAGTTTTACCCTCAAATTCTCTTCTAAAATCATCCTTTAAATCACCTTTTAAAATGTCTCTAACTGTTTCGCCGAAATAATTCCCTAAAATGGCTAAAACGGTATCACCCAAATAATCCCTAAACGTAATTTCATCGAGTTCCTTTTGTTTAGCATCCCTGTGCTTTCACATTTGAAATTACAAAAGAAATCCTTTCGTGAATCAATCTCTTTAAAAACAACAAATTAATTCCCCTTTCATGTCAATCAATCAATCATGACATCATCTGTCATGTGTGATCTAAACTTTGCCCGGAGACATTTTCTTGGTAGAACTCCAAAGACGTTAATTAACCTTCGTGAATCAATTCTCTTTAGAACAACAAATTAATTCCCCTTTCATGTCAATCAATCAATCATGACATCATCTGTCATGTGTGATCTAAACTTTGCCCGGAGACATTTCTGGTAGAACTCCAAAGACATTAATTAACTTTACGTCATCTGTCAGACATTAATTAACTTTGCCCGGAAACAATTTGATTAATGACTCAATAATCCATGAAAGTGACAAAATTCCTGTTATTCAAATTCTCACTGACAAAATCCATAAAACAGACATAACCATTCAAAAAAACAGACATAAATGTGACAAAGTTCCTGTTTTTCAAATTCTCACTGACAAAAACCATAAAAACATCCATAAATGTGACAAAATTCCTGTTTTTTCATTCTCATCTGACAAAAACCATAAAACATCCATGAAAAACATCAAATAAATCGACCAACACACATAACCATCCATGAAAACAGACATAAATGTGAGAAAATTCCTGTTTTTGCATTCTCACTGACAAAAACCATAAACCACGTGGTTCTATGCCCATATTTGGTGCCCCCCCTGGAGTTATTATGGCATCTCTACTTAAATAACCGAGTCAAACTCAAAACGACCAGAAATTAACATAAGTTGGGCTCAAAGCCCCTATGCCTTCCCAAGGCCACAACAAAATTTGCACTTTAC
The DNA here is from genome assembly GCA_027921565.1 of Artemia sinica. Lineage (NCBI taxonomy): Eukaryota > Metazoa > Arthropoda > Branchiopoda > Anostraca > Artemiidae > Artemia > Artemia sinica. The sequence continues at coordinate 67,017,846 of CM051256.1, forward strand.
TGAAAAAAAAATACAAATGAATGTGCATTGTCAGGTTAATATACATATACGGATATTTAGTAATCAAAATGTTAATATTATTTGATTTAATAAAGTTATAAAAGTAAAAACATTTATGTTTTTGATATGTTGGGAAAAACATTATGTTGGGAAAATGAGTGCATCACATTTTCAAAAATAGTGGATTATCTAAAAAGTAATGATAAGAATGGACAAACCATGATTGAAAAAAAAAATCCAAGGAGGAATTAAATATGATAATCTTATTTGAAGTCCAGCGCTATACTAAGAGAACCACGCCTCTAATAATCAAATTTAATATATTGGTGTTTGTAGGACTTTAATTGCTTAGCTTATTAAGGGGGCCTGGAGGAGGAACCTGCGGGAGGTGTTCTTGCAAACTTCGAGTTAAGGGTTTTGGATCATAATTATTACAATTATACTGTTTTATACTTTCAAGATTTTCCACTTAAGAAGTGGCACCAAAAATGTTGTTATCAGTGGTATATCTCATTTATGAATTGTAGAATTGATAAAAGCCCGTAGATATGAGAAAACGTTTTCAAATGAGCCATTAAAAATCACTCTAGGAAGTTCTGGTAGCCCCTAGCCCCAGCTTTTCCACTTCAGACATGGCACAAAAAGTGCCGTTTTTAGTCCCATTTGAAACTTGCAAATGACGGAATTTATAGGAAGAACGTAAATATGAGCAATATTTTATATATGAGCTATCAAAAATCTATCTACGATGTTCTGGTTGCCCGCTAGCCCCACCCCTTGAGAAATGGCATAAAGTGCCCTTTTTTCTGCCATATGGCACTTGCGGATCGTGGAATTTATATAAACCACGTACATATGAGAAATAGCTTTTGAATGAGCTCTTAAGCATCTCTCTATGATGCTCTAGTAACCCACTAGGCCTGGAAAAAAAGAAGAAGAAAAGACCGTTTTAAAGTTTTTTAGCTTTTAGTCACAATGGGCTGTGGTTCGCTCTTTACACAAGATTGCAGCTAATGCTTCAACCATGACAAAGAGTTCATTGCAAATTCTCCGGAGAAACTAGTTCCTATTGAAATCTGTGCAATCTAATAGATGGTAGAATTTGTAAAAACCTAGTGAATATAAGCAATAGCTTATAATTGAGCCATTAAACATCTATCTACGATGGCGTGGTAGCCTGCTAAGGTTTCAGTAGCTTACTGGTGAGCCGACGATCTATAAAACTTACTAAGGGGGTTGGGAGGGGGAGGGTGTGGGAAGGGTTCTTGTAAACCTCCAGTTAAGGGTTCTGGAACATAACTATTACAATAGTACCTGTTTTGTACTTCGGAGCTTTTCCACTTATGAAGTGGCACCATAAGTGTTGTTTTTAGTGCTATATCGCACTTACTAATGGTAGAATTGATAAAAAAAAAGCACGTTTATATGAGCAATAGCTTTCAAATGAGCTATGAAATATAACTCTTATAAGTTCAGCTAGCCCAATAGCCTCGGTTTTTCTACTTGAAACATGACACAAAAAGTGCCGTTTTGAGTGCCATTTGGAAATTTTAGATGGTGGAACTTAGGCTTATAGAAGGAACGTAGATATGAGCAATATATTTTATATGAGCTATAAAAAATCGGTCTACGATGTTCTGGTAGCCTGCTAGCGCCACCACTTGAGATATGGCAGAAAGTATCATTCTAGTGACACGTGGTACTTGTAGATGGCAGAGTTTATAAAAAGCACGTAGATATAAGAAGTAGCTTTTGAATGAGCTATTAAGCATCTATCTATGATGTTCTGGTGACCCGCTAGGCATGGAGAAAAAAAAAAACAGAAAAAAAGGGAGACAGATCAGTGCTACCGATGCAACAAAGCGTTTTTCCTTGTTGTTCAAGGAGGGGGACTATAATTTCTCTGTATAAGGTTTTCAACAATTCTGATTCCAATGTTGCATTTTTCATTTTGATCTGACGCCATTTTGGAGGGTTTTCAGGTTTTTTTTTCAAAATCACCATAAAGTTCTTTTTGCAATGAACTTTTACTTTTAAGACAAACCGAAATAATAGTTAATAATAATAATAATAATTTATTTATAACACACTGCACAAACAATGTGAAAAATAGTGAAGTAAAGAGAAAAAGGAAAGAAAAATAAACACACACAGCACTAAAGTAAGATAAACAAATAAAAAGAAAATTCAGCGAAACAAACGAATGAGACCATGGTGAGGGGACAGTTTTTCATAGGCATTTGCAGGCAGTTTTATATGTAAATCACGAAGTTTTTCATTTATATCCGGTGTGTTATACTTCTTCTTAAACATCTATCTACGATGGCGTGGTAGCCTGCTAAGGTTTCAGTAGCTTACTGGTGAGCCGACGATCTATAAAACTTACTAAGGGGGTTGGGAGGGGGAGGGTGTGGGAAGGGTTCTTGTAAACCTCCAGTTAAGGGTTCTGGAACATAACTATTACAATAGTACCTGTTTTGTACTTCGGAGCTTTTCCACTTATGAAGTGGCACCATAAGTGTTGTTTTTAGTGCTATATCGCACTTACTAATGGTAGAATTGATAAAAAAAAGCACGTTTATATGAGCAATAGCTTTCAAATGAGCTATGAAATATAACTCTTATAAGTTCAGCTAGCCCAATAGCCTATAGAATTGATAAAAAAAAACACATTGCCATGAGCAATAGCTTTCAAATGAGCCATTAGTCATAACTCTTATAAGTTCAGCTAGCCCAATAGCCTCGGTTTTTCTACTTGAGACATGACACAAAAAGTACCGTTTTTAGTGCCATTTGGAAATTTTAGATGGTGGAATTTAGGCCTATAGAAAGAACGTAGATATGAGCAATATCTTTTATATTAGCTATAAAAATCTGTCTACGATGTTCTGGTAGCCTGCTAGCGCCACCACTTGAGAAATGGCAGAAAGTGTCATTCTAGTGATATGTGACACTTGCAGATGGAGGAGTTTATAAAAAGCACGTAGATATAAGAAATAGCTTTGGAGTGAGCTATTAAGCATCTCTTTATGATGTTCTGGTTACTCGCTAGGCCTGGAGAAAAAAAAAAGAAAAAAAGGGAGACAGATCATTGCTACTGATGCAAAAAAACGATTTTCCTTGTTGTTCAAGGAGGGGGCTGTAATCTCCCTGCAGAAGGTTTTCGACAATTCTGATTTCAATGTTGCACTTTTCATTTTGATCTGACGCTATTCTGGACGGGTCTCAGGCTTTTTTTTCGAAATCACCATAAATTTCTTTTTGCAATAAACTTTTACTTTTAAGATAAACCGAAATAATAGTTAATAATAATAATAATAATAATAATTCATTTAAAACCCACTGCACAAGCAATGTGAAAAATAGTGGAGTAAAGAGAAAAAGGAAAGAAAAATAAACACACGCAGCACTAAAGTAAGATAAACAAATAAAAAGAAAATTCAGCGAAACAAACAAATGAGACCATGGTGAGGGGACAGTTTTTCATAGGCATTTGCAGACAGTTTTGTGTGTAAATCACGAAGTTTTTCATTTATATCAGGTGTGTTATACTTTTTTATTATACGGCGATTACGAAGTTACAACGGAAGATATAACAAAAATGTGCAGTACCCATAATGGCCTTTCCTTAATTTAGGTAGGTCATTCTTCCTAAGCAAAATGTAAATAACTGAAATAGCATGGTCACAGAAAACAGAATACAGCGACACTAAAGCTTTGCGATTGTATTTCGACCGATTTGCAACAATCTTGGAATAGCCACATCTAATCTTGGTACATGCGTCCCTAACAGCTGACTGGCAAAAACAAAACATATTATTACACAGAGTAATACCAAGCCAACGTGGGCTACCAACTGAACGTATAGAAGCATAATTTCAATTCAAAGGAGAATTTGTAGCATTATCGTTAAACAAAGATAATCGAACTTTTCAAAATTTAATTTAAGTCCAATATCTAAAAAACCTTTTCTCACATTATCCACCATTTTAGACAAAGAAAATTTGCTCCTACTAATAATTAGGATGTCATTTGCGTAAGCAATATACGATACATCAGAAAACAAAGAAAGCAGGTATCAGCTATCTTAGAGAGAACTATAGCAATGCTAAGCTTAAAAACATTAGGGAATAACCCGCCTCCATGGAGTGCTCAGCATCGAACACGAACATTTTCTTGGACATTAATCCCGTTCATGGACATTAACCCCGTTCATGGACATTAACCCCGTTACCATTCGTTAATCAGTGTCAGATGGCAATTTTTTCACTAGGCAGTTTTTTTCCAAACGCGTTTTTAACTTTTAGTTACTATGGGCTGTGGCTCGCTCTTTACTAGGTGGCAGCTACCTCTGCAGCCATGATACCAAACTGTCGAGAAGTTGGTTGAATATACGATCTGATCAAACCGATTTCATAGCCACAAGGATAAATGACGTGCGATAGAATGCATTGGACTTGTCTAATTTAGGCTATATATTGCCAGATTAGAGGGGAGTGGGGGTAAGGTTAAGTTGAATTAGGTTTTAAACTCCTTTCTGAGGTTTATTTTACCACCCCCCCCCCCTTAATGCTTAAATATTTAGCTCAAATTATATTATTATATAAACTAAAGTATTATATTTTCATCATGTTATGGCATCTTTCATTATGATTAACCTAACAGCCCTTCTTGAGTGTTTGTATAATACGTAAATACCATTAATTTTTCTTTCAAGAGGGCATAGGCTAATGCTACCAATTTTCTGTGTGTTTTTAAGTTAATCGCTGATGGTGGAATTTATAGGAAGGCGGCTGAAAGGGCGTAATTGATATGGGGCAGAGGGAGGCAACTGCCCCCTTCAGACCCAAGTTTGCCCCCCAGACCTCATTTCGCCCCCCGGCTGAAATTTCGTTTCTGCAAAAAAAAAATCTTGTCAAAACTAAGATACGCCTTCATAATTAAAGCATCCAGAGAAACAGGTCAGTTTTCTTTAGTATTAATTAAAAAAAATTTTCTACAAAATAAGTTTTTCAAAGAAAAGTAAAGAGCTCCATTAAACAAAAAAAGAGCAAAAATAAAATCAAATGATCTACCAAGCGTGAAACTACCACAAATCAGCATCGATAAATAAATGAAACCCAAAACGAACAGAAATTACAATAAATAACCGAGTCAAACTCAAAACGAGCAGAAATTAACATAAGTTGGGTGCAAAACCCCTATGCCTTCCCAAGGCCAGAACAAAATTTGCACTTTATTGAAAAAATACAAATACATGTGCATTGTCAGTTTAATATACATGTACTGATATTTAGTAATCAAAATGTTAATATTATTTGATTTATTAAAGTTATAAAAGTACAAGCATTTATATTTTTAAGTAAAGTGCAAATTTTGTTCTGGCCTTGGGAAGGCAAAGGGGTTTTGTGTGTGTCGTCTCTTTGTGTGTGTCGTCTCTGTGTGTGTGTCGTCTTTGTGTGTTTGTCGTCTCTGTGTGTGTGTCGTCTCTGTGTGTGACGTCTCTCTGTGTGTGTCGTCTGTGTGTGTGTCGTCTCTCTGTGTGTGTGTCGTGTCTGTGTGTGTGTCGTCTCTGTGTGTGTGTCGTATTTGTGTGTTTGTCGTCTCTGTGTGTGTGTCGTCTCTCTGTGTGTGACGTCTGTGTTTGTGTGTCGTCTGTGTGTGTGTGTCGTCTCTGTTTGTGTGTGTCGTGTCTGTGTGTTTGTCGTCTCTGTGTGTGTGTCGTCTCTGTGTGTTTGTCGTCTGTGTGTGTGTCGTCTCTGTGTGTTTGTCGTCTATGTGTATGTGTCGTCTCTATGTGTGTGTCGTCTCTGTGTGTGTGTCGTCTCTGAGTTATGTTAGGTTAGGTTAGGGGGATTAGTTGCCCTCAAATCACTTTCGACTATCAAAAGGGTTCTAGCCCTTTGAATTTCAAATCGAATGAGCCTTTTTTCAAGTTTCTACGACAAAGATTTCAATAAAACCTTATATGCCTTCAATAAAACCTTATTGGCATTTGCAGGCAGTTTTATATGTAAATCACGAAGTTTTTCATTTATATCCGGTGTGTTATACTTCTTGATAATACGGCGATTACGAAATTACAACGGAAGATACAACAAAAATTTGCAATACCGATAATAGCCTTTCCTTAATTTAGATAGGTCATTCTTCCTAAGCAAAATGTAAATACCTGAAATAGCATGGTCACAGAAAACAGAACACAGCGACACTAAAGCTTTGCGATTGTATTTCGACCGATTTGCAACAATCTTGGAATAGCCACATCTAATCTTGGTACATGCGTCCCTAACAGCTGACTGGCAAAAACAAAACATATTATTACACAGAGTAATACAATTTTCTTCACTAGGCAGTTTTTTTCAAAACGCTTTTTTTAACTTTTAGTTAGAGTGGGCTGTGGCTTGCCCTTTACTAGTTTGCAGCTACCGCTGCAACCATGATACCAAACAGTCGAGAAGTTTATTGTATGTACGATCTGATCAAACCGATTTCATAGCCACAAGGATAAATGACGGGCGACAGAATGCATTGGACTTGTCTAATTAAGGCTATATATTTGCAAATTGGGGGTTGGTGGTAAGGTTAGGTTGAATTAGGTTTTTAATCCCTTTCTGATATTTATTTTACCCCCCCCCCCTCCTTAATGTGCAAATATTAGCTCAAATTATATTATTATATAAACTGAAGTATTATATTTTCATCATGTTATGGCATCTTTCATTATGATTAACCTAACAGTCCTTCTTGAGTGTGTTTGTATAATACGTAAGTACCAGTAACTTTTCTTTCAAGAGGGCATAGACTAATGCTACCAATTTTCTGTGTGTTTTCAAGTTAATCGGTGATGGTGGAATTTATAGGAAGGGCGTAGAAAGGGTGTAATTTATATGGGGCGGGGGGGAGGCCCAAGTTTGCCCCCCCCCTCCAGACCTCATTTTGCCCCCCGGCTGAAATTTCGTTTCTGCAAAAAGAAATCTTGTCAAAACTAAGATAAGCCTTCATAATTCAGGCATTCAGAGAAACAGGTCAGTTTTCTTCAGTATATCTTTGCCTCTACGGTAATATATGGCTCATTTTTCCATTTTCACTATCATTTTCACTTGATTTTGGAAAAATTGGATCCAACTTCGCCCCCCTCCCCCACCTCAGGATTTTGACGAAATTACGCCACTCACGTAGATATGAGCAATATCTTTTATATGAGCTATTAAACATCTTTCTAGGCACATGCGATACCAATACGTCCAATAACAATACGCTCATGCCGATACATGTGATATAATTATGCCCGATACCGATACAGCGTGCATTCCTTTCTCCAGGGAGTATGGAGGGTCGTATAATCACCAAAACCAAAGATATTTGACCTTTGAACTATGTTGAACAAAATGATTATCTCAAAATTGTGATTCCCTTCAGGGAGGGCTAGTTGCCCTCCAATATTTTTGCTCACTTCAGAAGGACACTAGCAAATTTAATTTACGTTCGAATGAGCTATTACAAATCTCTCTGTGATGTTCTGGTCACCTCCTAGCCCTGCTAAAAAAAACGGGAGACGCATCAGTGCTAAAACAAGGAAAGTCATTTTCTTTGTTGTTCAAGGAGGGGGACTGTAATTACTCTATGCAAGGGTTTCGACCATGATGATTCCAATGGTACACTTTTCATTTTGATCTGACGCCATTTTGGAGGGGTGTCAGGCTTTTTTTCGAAATCACCATAAATTTCTTTTTGCAATGAACTTTTACTTTTAAGACAAACCGAAATAATAGTTAATAATAATAATAATAATAATAATTTATTTATAACACACTGCACAAACAATGTGAAAAATAGTGTAGTAAAGAGAAAAAGGAAAGAAAAATAAACACACACAGCACTTAAAGTAAGATAAACAAATAAAAAGAAAATTTAGCGAAACAAACGAATGAGACCATGGTGAAGGGACAGTTTTTCATAGGCGTTTGCAGGCAGTTTTATGTGTAAATCACGAAATTTTTCATTTATATCAGGTGTGCTATACTTTTTGATAATACGGCAATTACAGGGCTAGGGAGGGAAGGGGGGTTAGTTGCCCACCAATATTTTTGCTCACTTCAAAAGGACACTAGAAAATTTAATTTACGTTCGATTGAGCTATTATACATCTCTCTGTGATGATTTGGTCGCCCCCTAGCCCTGCTAAAAAAAAACGGGAGACGCATCAGTGCCACAACAAGGAAAAAGTCATTTTTTTTGTTCAAGGAGGAGGACTGTAATTACTCTGTACAAGAGTTTCGACCATGGTGATTCCAATGGTACACTTTTCATTTTGATCTGACGCCATTTTCGAGGGGTTTCAGGCTTTTTTTTCGAAATCATCATAAATTTCTTCTCGCTATAAAATTTTACTTTTAAGACGAACCAAAATAATAGTCACCATTCCTCAATCAGTGTCAGATGGCAATTTGTTTCCACTTGGCAGTTTTTTCCTGAATATGATTTTTGACTTTTGATTCTGACCGTGTTAAAGAGTTTATTGTAAATTCTCCCAACAGACCAATGAGACTTACTAAGGGGACTGGGAGGGGGAGTATACGGGAAGGGTTCCTTGTAAATCTCCAGTTAAGGGTTTTGGAACATAATTATTACAATGGTACCGTTTTATACTTCAAAGCTTTTCAACTTGAGAAGTGGTACAAAAGGTGCCATTTTTTGTGCTATTTGGAAGCTATGAATGACAAAACTGATTTAAATCACGTAGATATGAGCAATAGCTTTCAAATCAGCCATTAAACATCTCTCTAAGAAGCTCTGGCAGTCCACTAGCCCCTAGCTTTTCCACTTGGGACATGGCATCAATAGTGTCATTTTTAGTGCCATTTGGCAGTTGCAGGTGAGAGAATTTATAAATAAAACGTAGATGAGAAATAGCTTTAATGTGAGCTATTAAACATCTGTCTACGATGTTTATGTGGCCACGCCCCTTGAGAAATGGCCCATAATGTGCCATTTTGTGCCATATGGCACTTGCAGTTGGTGGAATGTATGAAAGGCACGTAGATGTGAGAAACAGCTTTCTAATGAGCCATTAAGCATCTCTCTATGATGTTCTGGTAAACCGCTAGCCCTGGAAAAAACAGGAGAAAAAAAAGGTAGACGGATCTGTGCTACCCATACAAAAAAGTGATTTTTCTTATTTTTCAAGGTTGGGGACTGTAATTTCCCTGAATAAGGTTTTCGACTATGCTGATTCCAATGCTACACTTTTCATTTTGATCTGACGCCATTTTCGAGGGGTTTCCGGCTTTTTTTCGAAATAACCATAAATTTCTTAAACTTATAACCATAAACTTATATTTTTTAATATGAACTGAAACGATAGTTACCATTACTGAACCAGCGTCAGAAGGAGATTTTTTTCACTGGGCATTTTTTCCTAAGCGCGTTTTTTAACTTTTGGTTATTATGGGCCGTGGTTCGCTCTTTACTAGGTGGCAGCTGCCGCTGCAACCATGACTAAAAAATCTTTGGCTTAAAGAGCGAGGTATTGACTAGGGGGTGAACCCAATAATATACATAATATTTTCTGTTCGTTTTAATTTTTGATGTTGCTGCTTACTTTCAGTTTAAAAACTTGTTTTTTTTATATTTAATTTCTGATCTTTTTTTAAATAATGCTGGAAAATCCGGCGCCCCCTTCATACCAATATCCCTTCCCCCATGAAAATTCCTTTATGGACAGATCCTCCCACATAGCCCTCGAATCCCCCCCCACTACAAGAAAAAATCCCCCCTGAAAACTTCTGTATACTTCCCAATAACCAATACTATATGTTAACATTGAGTAAAGTTCATAACTTTCAGCCCTCCCCCCGGGGACTTCAGGGGGCTAAGTCATCCTAAAAGACAAAGTTATAATATTTTCGACCATGCTGAACAACAAGGGAATCTCAAAATTTTGATCGGGTGACTTTGGGGAAAAATGAGCGTGGGAGGGGGCCTAGTTGCCCTCCATTTTTTGGTCACATAAAAAGGGCACTAGAACTTTTAATTTCCGTTCCAATGAGCCCTCACACTATATTCTAGGAGCATTGGGTCGATAAGATCACCCCTGGAAAAAAAAAAAAAATAAACACGCATCTGTGATCTTTCTTCATGCAAAAAAAATGCAAAATTCGCATTTTTGTAGATAGGAGCTTGAAACCTCTACAATAGAGTTCTCTGATACGCTGAATATGATGGTGTGATTTTCATTAAGTTTCTATAGCTTTAGGGGGTCTTTCCTCCTTTTTTCGAAAATCAGCCACATTTTCTCAGGCGCTTAACTTTTGATGGGTAGGATTAAACTTGATGAAACTTATATATTTGAAATCAGCATTAAAATATGATTCTTTGTATGCATCTATTGTTATCAAAATCCCGTTTTCTAGAGTTTCGGTTACCATTGAGCCGGGTCACTCCTTACTCACAGTTCGTTACCACGAACTGTTTGATAATGATTAGCTTTGATTGTTTAATGCATGGTTCATTTTCAGGTATAGGAGAGCGCACGGCTTCTTATTTACTTTTCATGGTATTAAACATCTACAATATAATAAACAGTCATATCGAAAATTTACAAAGAAATACAGAAAAATCATAACTTCAATTTCAAAATCAGGATTTTCGGTAGACTAAATATGAATTTCTTTCAGGATTAAAAAGTTATTTGATTTCTAAAAAGTTAAGCTTCGAAGCTAGGACATTTTCCTTAAACAAAATGTAGGAAGTTTGCAAAATAATAAATTCAAAATGAAAAAAGTCATAGAAGGAATTTTACTTCTGGAAAACCAATGTATGCTCCAGTTCATAGAAGATCATGATCTGTTTACCCGAGTTTCAGAAAACCAATTAAAAATCGGTGCTGCGGGGTTTTGAAATCAGGATTTGCGGTATTATTCCGAAAATTTATGCGAGACACGGAAATTTCACTAAGGTTTTCGAAGAGATAATATAAAGTTTCATCAGTACTAAAAGTTATTTGATTTCTAAAAAGTTTGGCTTTGAAACTAGTTCATTTTACTTAAACGAAATATGAGGAATTAGCCAAACCGAATTTAGAAATAGAAAGTCACAGAAAAGATTCAATTTACGGAAAACCAAGGTCGGCTTCAATTCTTAGAAAATCGACATCTGTCTATCAGCGCTGCACAAAAATTCTGTCTTGTCTTGAGAAAAGGGGCCATTAGGAAATTAAAAAAAATTAAAAAATATCATGAAAACTTTGTAAACTATTTCTACGTGAACAAAGTAACTTCGTATATATGAAAGTTCTTACCATAATGTGCATTTTTTATTGTATCACTCGATTGAAATAAAAGTGGTATCGAATCAAGAATTTCAGAAAACTTCCCAGAAAATTGGAAATTGGCATTCGAGATAGACTTTTCTAGAATTATTTCCAAGAAATCTGAAAGAGATACAGAATTTTGTTCTGCGTTTCTTAGAGATATAATTTAATTTACTGTAGGAGTACGACATCCCATTGTTCTGAAAAATTTACTTTTCTAGATAGGATAGTTTTGTTTTGACATCATGTACAACATGAGGAAAAAATGTTTTTTTTTTTTACGGAAAACAAATGGAAATTTTGAAAACTTCACTGGAACTTTATGATTCCTTTTACGGCTTCCAAACACATGAAACATTTTCCGTTCGTATCCTTTACTACTTCTGAGCTGCAGATCACTGAGCCCCAAAAACAAACCGCGAAAGCAGTAGCACTGCTCTACAATACAATAAGAGTTATGAAAATAGGGTAAAAACAAGGCTTTCTACATTCTTACCCCAAACACAGAAGAAGATTTTTAGCATTTAACCTTTTTGCCCTTTTAAGAAAAACTGAGATGGTGTCTGATGTGAACTAACAATGTTACTGATATTCTGTACAAGTACTGTCAACAACACTCTTCCTATGTAGGTTTACCATGGTACTTACATCGTCAAAATATTTCACATGCTATAGTCATAGATTATAATTATAGAAAAGGTCATGATCCCTAATTCCTTTGCTTTTGAGAAAATCTACTAAGTGGGTATTCTGTCCCGGCAATATTTTTCATTTTTCTTAGTACTTGAGGATAGTAAGATAATTTTCTTATTCAAATTCTCAGTATAGGTCGTGTGAGTCGACCTGTGCCATATGCAAAGATTAACGACAGTAATATAAGAAAAAACTGTATAGCCTTTGGCTTGTCTTGTATTTTATTAGCTAAAAGTAAGTACACGCTTAGGACTTTGACAAAGCCTTCTAAGAACTTTGTCAACCTAACAAAATGCTTACAGGTTTTCCCTACAGGCCAAAAAGATTTTACGCTTGAAGTTTGTTCAAGGTGTAAGCAAAATTCTTGCCTTAATATTTAGAAGTCGCGATCGATAATAAAATAAAAAAACAAATAAAAAAAAATTATCGTAAATAAGAGGGGACTGCTTCCCTCCTCAACCCAGGCAATATACTGAAGTTTGACGTTGGCAGGCCCGTACTCAGCAATTAATAACTACTTCTGCTAGGAACTCACTGTAGCAGTAAGCCACCTAATGCCAAACACCTGCACACGCTCCTTTGCCGGTGCTAGGCGTATTCAACCCAGAAAATTCAGCCAGGAAAATTTTCCCCCGGAGAATATCCCTGTGGAAAATTCTCTCCGTATGCAAAACTGATCAGCCACACAGAAAGTATCTCAAATACAAACAATGAAGGAAAAAAGAAATTTTGGAATATTCGATCAATATTCCAAAATATATGCAGAATATACGGTGTAAAATATCCTATAGTATTTATTTTTAACCTGTTTCTTTATTTTAGGTCTTTTTTGGGATGTTAGCACGGTAATATAAAGGTTAAAGAAAATAATTTGAAAATATAAAATAAAAGGGAATTGCAGAAGAATTGTCCTGTGATGGCCGTGCACTGAGGTAACAGGCTGGGACGAAGAAGTACGAGTAATTACTTTCCGTGGACTTGGTATTGTAACGACCTTTTACGGACACAGCAAAGATAATTAACTCTTTTCAAGCCAAACGCCAACAAACTACGAGCCGAGAAAACATAACGAAGTGAAAATAACAAAACATGAAAATGAAAAAAAAAGCCATCACGGTATGTAGACAAGGACAGGGCCAAGAGAACCTCCGTTAAAAGACATAAGAAAGAAGAAATAAATCTAGCTTTAAAATTTTATGACGTCCGATTTTCTTTTTTTTGTGACAAGAAAAAAACGTTTTTTTTTATTTATGATCTTAACAGGTATTTATTTCATGAGTTTAAAAAACAAACAATTACAACAAGGTAGAACATGTAAAGATTTTAACTTGTTTTTTACCCCATGATATTGCCTCATTCTTGTACAATACTGAAAAACTGAGTATGGGGGTTGAATTGCACAAGGTTCAGTTACGCGGGAGTTCATTAGACGAGAGTTCAGTTGCACGGGGGTTCAGTTACACGGGGGTTCAGTTGAATCTGGCTGAGTTGCACGGTGGTTCAGTTGCACAAGGGTTAAGTTAAATGGGGTTTAGTTGCACGAGTGTTTAGTTGCACGGGGGTCCAGTTGCACGAGACTTCAGTTGGACAGTTCAGTTACACGGGAGTTTAGTTGCAAAAGTGTTCAGTTAAATGGGGTTCGGCTACATGAAGGTTAAGTTACACAAGGGTTCAGTTGCACAGGGTTCAGTTTTACTGCGATTCAGTTACATGGGGGTTCAGTTAAATGGGGTTTAGTTGCACGAGGGTTCAGTTACACGAGGGTTCAGTTGCAACGGGATTCAGGTGTACTGTTACACGGGAGTTCAGTTGCACAAGGGTTCAGTTGCACAGGATTCAGTTGCTCGGGGGTTAAGTTGCACGAGGGTTCAGTTGCACGGTGGTTCACTTACACGAGGTTTCAGTTATACGGACACCCTTAGAAAAGACCTGGTGCGTGAGGTTGAAACTTTCAAGGCCTGTTGGACTAACCAAAATGCAAAATTTGCATCCTACTACCACTATGTCTATTAAAACTACTGTCGCTACTGCTAGTCGCTAGTGCGTGAGGTTGAAACTTTCAGGGCCTGTTGGATTAACCAAAATGCAAAATTTGCATCCTACTATCACTATGTCTATTAAAACTACTGTCGCTACTGCTACTGCTACTGATACTGCTCTTGCTATTACTATTGCTACTACTACTACTGCTACTAAGCCTAAGGTTACTATTAATTCTACTGCTACTCCTATTACTACTGGTAATACTGCTACTAAAGCTAAAGGTATTTTAGGGCGTAAAATTTGGGGAATGTTGAAATAATCTCGGAACGCCTAAACCGACTCAAGAACGGGCTATGGTAGGCTATTAAGTTGAAGATTTGAATGTATGTTTGTATTTTTCCGCGTTTAAGGATAAGGAATAATTATACGACTTTGAGGAATAATTATCTGTGTATGCATATTAAAATGTCAATCTACATGCTTTGTTTTGTTCAATAATCTTGGTTATGATGGATTTTTCTTGTTTTCAACATTATGAGTAATAGAAACATTCAGCTCGAAATAAGGGTTGTCTTCAGTAAAATCCAAATTATTTTTTTGGTTCTTAGAAGGTATAATGGGTGGTAGCCCCACTCATCTTATTTTTTGCTCGTTATTTTCTGATTTACTTTTTCGAACTTATTTCTGCTCATTTTTGATTTAATGTATCTCTTGAATTTCCTTTGAAAAACTTACTTCCTGGAAAAGATTTTTTTAATTTATTACGAAAAAAGGTTTGTCTATCGTCCGTGACTTTTCAGAGAAGAACGTACAACCACACGGCTTTACTTCCTCCGCAGCTGGGAAGCTCAATACGTAGTTTACTGATACATATAAATTAGGTGGTCAGACTGGTGGTCAGACTTAGGTGGTGATACATATAAATTAGGTAGGTTAGACTGGGTAAGGTTATATTACGTATTTAATATATGCTTTGTTTTACCCCCCCCCCCACCCCGTAATGTGCAAATATATAGCCCAAATTTGTTTCTGAACTATTATATTTTCTTCCTTTTTTGTTTTATTTCACTAGCATTAACGAAACTTCACTTCTCCTGTGTTTATCGGATTCTAAATAAGTAGGCTACCTTTTCTTTATTTTAGAGTCTTGGTTACTATTTACCCCATCCACATTTTACTTGAAGTTCGTTTCCATGAACTGTTTGATTCTACACCATCTAATTGGCTTGTGTTTTAGAATAGAGGTAGAATTTCCTGAACCCCTTCATTTCCATTTTTTATTATTAGCCAAAGCTTTTTCCTAACCAAGTTTTATTATTAGTTAATATAATGAATGTTTCTTCAGTTTTCCTGTTTTCAGCTTAAAAACTAAAATACTTGATTCTATGTTCTTCTTCTGCTGCATAAAATAATCTGAATGTTGTCTCTGATTTTATTGAAAATAATTACTATATAAATTCATTTCAATTTTATATCAAGACTCTTTAAAACTTTTTCATTTTGTTACTTTGACGTGAGTGCTGGCTAGTTGCAGTGTGGAAAAGTTGTTATTCTAACAACCTGAATCCACATAATGTCGTTTAATCGTGTTCAACATCCTTCTAAAAATGTATCAAGAGTTCAAACTTAATGCCCTAGCCGTAATGACAACCGCTCTTTTAACAAGCGTGGATTCACCAGTGCCTTTTTATTTATTTTAATACCCTCCTCAACATTCCCTGAAAAAATTGACATAAAACCCTTCCCGTTCCAGAGATACTATGTACCATGTTTTAATTAATCAGATGATCATTTTTCCTTTCAGTGTTATCCATGTTTTTAAATAATTTCTAAACAATATTCGGTGCCTAACGGATCTGATTTTTTTACTATCACATACAGGTCTAGTGGTTTGGACGGGTCAAGAAAGGACAAGTAAAAACAAATAAGGAGCGACCCGGCTCAATAGTAATCGAGATAGACACATTAAAATAATCAGATTTTAATGTTGATTTCAAATATATAAGTTTCATCAAGTTTAGTCTTACCCATCAAAAGTTACGTGCCTGAGACAATTTGCCTGATTTTCGAAAAAAGGAGGAAACACTCCCTAAAAGCTATAGAACCTTAATGAAAATCACACCATCAGATTCAGCGTATTAGAGAACCCTAATGTAGAGGTTTCAAGCGCCCATCTGGAAAAGTGTCGAATTTTGTATTTTTGCCAGAAGAAAGATCACGGATGCGTGTTTTTTTTTTTTTTTTTTTTTTTTTTTTTTTTTTTTTTTTTTTTTTTTTTTTTTTTTTTTTTTTTTTTTCCAGGGAAGTTCGTATCGACCCAGGGGTCCTAAAATATCGTCTGAGGGCTCATTTTAACGGAAATGAAAATCTCTAGTGCCCTTTTGAAGTAACCAAAAAATGTAGGCTAACTAGACCCCCTCCCTTGCTCATTTTTTTCCAAAGTCACCCGATCAAAATTTCGAGACAGCCATTTTTTTTTCAGCATGGTCAAAAATATAATAACTATGTCTTTTAGGATGACCTAATCCCCCAAAGTCAACGGGGGGAGGGCTGACAGTTATGAACTTTACCCAATGTTTGCATATAGGCTAGTATTGGTTATTGGGAAGTACACAACGTTTTCACGGGGGATTTTTTTCTGATAGTGGGGGGTCGGGGGTTATGTGGGAGGATCTTTCCACGGGGGAAGGGATATTGCTATGAAGGGGGCGCCGGGTTTCCCAGTATTATTAAAAAAACGATCAGAAATTAAATAAAAAAAACAAGTTTTTCAACTGAAAGTAAGGAGCAACATTAAAACTTAGAACGAACAGAAATTATTACATATATGATTTGGTTCGCCCCCTAGTCAATACCTCGCTCTTTAAGCCAAAGATTTTTTAGTACTTTCATAAGAGCTATTTATTCTAATTAACGGCCTTTGCAATTAAGGGGTCATTTTTAAGGAATTGGAACAAAATTCGAACTTTAGCGTAAACAGCGAGGTATTGACTAGGGGGCAAACCCCCTAATATACGCATTAAAAATATATGAATATAGAAGTTCATTACGTAAGTTAATTCGTAAGTTACGCACATTTATTATTAATAAAAACGTTCGTAAATAAAATTAAACAACTTTCGAGAAAGCCATTTAACCAAATAAAAGTAAAATTAATATGCAAATTTTGTTTTAATTATTCATGTACGGTGAGCCAAAATCGAAACCTGCATTAATTAAAAAATGTTCAAAAATTAAATAAAAAAAAACAAGTTTTTTTTTAACTGAAAGTAAGGAGCAACATTAAAACTTAAAACGAACAGAAATTATTCCGTATATGAAATGGGCTGTCCTCTCCTCAATGTCTCGCTCTTTGCGCTAAAGTTAGACTCTTTCTTACAACGCTATATTTAAAACAATAAGAAACTTTAGTGTAAAGAGCGAGGTGTTGAGGAGGGGACAGCCACTTTCATATACGGAATGATTTCTGTTCGTTTTAAGTTTCAATGTTGCTCCTTACTTTCAGTTAAAAAAAAACTTTTTTTTTTCATTTAATTCATAAAGAAAACGAAACATCGAAAGATCCGAAAGAACGGAGAACGTCTATATATTGGGCCATTAGGGGGGGGGGGTGATCAGATTTTCGTATTTCTTTCCACCTATATTCACTTTTTAAAATAATTTCAAACAAAACACTTTTATCGAATATTGCGATCTTTACAGGCAAAACTAAATTTTATGGAGCCGAGACTGCAGAATTACTGCAGCTATTAGTACTGCTACTACTACTACTGCTACTAAACCTAAGGTTACTACTAATTCTACTGCTACTCCTATTACTACTGGGGAATTTTAAATTTGGGGAATTTTGAAATAATCTCAGGAACGCCTAAACCGCCTCAGAACGGCCTATGGTATTAAGTTGAAGCTTTCAATGTATGTTGAGGCGCATTTTGAAAAAAAAAGCACAGGTGGTATGTGTATACTGCTACTATATCAAGGAGTGCTTTGATTGAGGTTCAACTATACACAGACAAACGATGAGCATGTAGACTGTCAAAAGGATCTAACGGCAATATCTTTGGAACAGTTTAAATTTTTAAGTTGGAAATTTCAAGGTATGTGTGGCGGATTTTTAACTAGCCAAAAGGCACTATGTGTATACTAGTACTGCTACTGCGGCTATAGGTATCAGGGTGAGGGTGCTAATGAGACTATAGGTATCAAGGGAGAAACTCTTAGGGAGCGTTTAGAGGGGGAGGGGTCAGTTAAACGAAAAAACTATAGGGCTGCAGTTTTATAGGGACATGTAAGCATTATAATAGGCAGCGTACCGCTATCATAGAAACCTTCAAAGGAGCCCGTTCAATTGGAAATGAAACGTTCTAGTGCCCTTTTTAAGAATCAAAAGAAATTGGAGGGCAAGCAGTCCCCCATTCCCAACTCCACTGATTCTCCAAATACATCCAATGAAAATGTTGAGATAGCCGTTTTCTTGAGCATAGCTGGAAGGCATGAGAAGGAAAAGAAGGCAAAATAAAAGAACCTTTGGTGTTCTAAAAGACCAAGTGCCTTCAAGCGAAACTTTCAGAGGATGTTGAGGGGAGTTTTGAAATAAATCAAACCATGTTTTAGGCATACAGGTTCTCAAGAGGGGAAATTCAAGAATGACTACGGTATTAAGTTGGAACTTTAAGGGAATGATGAGGGGGATGATCAATTGGCCAAGGGCATGTTAGTAGCATGTTAGTAGCGCTATATTGCTATACGGAACTTACGGCGGAGGCATGAATATACAGTGCAGTTTAACCAGTACATTGGCTTACCAAGGACAGTCGCCTATTACTACGAACGGTACATGTCTTACCAGACGGGTTTATGAGGCAAAACCTATTTTTTGGGTCCAATCAGAGAGAGCGGAGGGTACTCCATATATGGTAACTTGGTTAGTAATTGGATTCAAATATTAGGAGTGATTTTCATTGTAGTTCATATTAGTAAGAGAATTGAATTCGGAGAGAATAGTTTATTTGAGACGTTATTAGTAAGGAAAATGAGTGGAACATTTACACTATTGGAGCTTGATGGTGGGGCAGGTAGCAGCAATGATACATGGACGAGAGCACCAAACTTGGCAGTGGAAATAACACGAGGATGTAGACTAAGCCTTGAATGGGACGATATGTATGCAAGATACGTGATAGGAGCAATTATGCTCTGTTGCCAAACTGAACATTGTACATATAAATAGACTTCAAGCTGCATTGGATACACTAGTAAAATATATTTGTGAAAATAAATTGAATCAGTGATTATTATTCTTGTAATTATAGTCAATAAAATTGTTTCTAATTCGAAGATATTTTTCTTTCTATAGTAGGCTAGCGTATATTTTTTAGAGTAGAAAAAAGAATCCTGGTTAGTCTGAAGTTGGTTATGAGAGTGTTAGGACTCTAAAAAATGGATAGATTTGAGAAAGAACGAGTCATGGGGAATCTTGTGTTTATGGAAAAACGTTTGATTCTAGATGATGATTTTCTAGAGTTGTCTATTCAAAGGAAGATATTTTCTCAGGGAATGCTTATCGATATAATGAAAACTGATTCTCCGTCATTAGACTATTGCATGAAGCTTTTACATCGGGGTCCAAAGACATCTACACAATTTATTTACACATTAATCACAACAGGACAAAATGGTATTGTGGATATGCTTTTTAAACACTAGCTTAGAAATTTAGGACTTTTTTTCATGAGAAGGATGTTGCTCAGGGATGATTTACTCCTCTCTCTCTCTCTCTATCCCACTCAATTTGTTGATAGTAACTCAGTTTCATTTTGGTGGTGAGAGTGTCAACACATGAAAAATGTTCCATACATGTCCACTATGCATGTATACACTGGGCAGCTGGTCATCATGTGAGATTTGTACAATGATTGATGAGTATGATGAAAAGTGCAGATTATTCAACCCATGTAAATTGCATAGAGGATATGCTGTACAAGTTAAAGGTTGTAATTTTTGTCTTGAAGGGGTGTGTGATTCTCATCCTAGAGGGCACCTATGCTCTAATTGGCACTATGATAAATGTAATCATTGGGAGAATAAATATCCTGGTATGATTGGAAAGAATCCTAAGCGTGAGTTTAGTTTATTGCTAAGAGATTGGTATCGTCGTGGCTTTAGATTTTTCTGGGAGGAAGAGCCTGGTCAGCGATTCAACTGTTGGAACAACAAAAGAATTTGGTTTCTACGTCATCGTTGTGAAGACAGTGGCTACTATGATTATAAGCCCACTGATTTTTATTTGGCTGTGACGGAATGTGATTCGCCACTTGAGGACACTGTTTGTGACATTGCTTCAAATAAGCAAATTGAAACATGCGAATTTTACAAAATGAATGAGAATAGTATCATTGACTATACAAAGAGATATGATAAGAGTGAAGTTAAACTCTACTGTAGAAAATGTGACCCTGACATTGCAGCACATCAGGATCAGAATACTTTGAATTCAGATAGTCTACCTGCATTAGTTGTTTTCGACAAATACCTATACCTAGTAGAAGATGAAATCTAAAGAGTAGAAAAGTTGTTTTTATCATGTATATACATTATTTTTATTAATAAACAATTTCATATACCTTTTTAGAACATTTTATTCGTAAGGCACTAAAATCAATATTAAACACGCTTGTAAGTATATTTTCCACTAGAACGTCATTCAGTCGAGGAAAGTCAACGTAAATGTTGAGAAACTGCTTGTAGGTATAGCCACGACATCTGTACAGGAAAAAGAGTAGTGCATGAAAGCCGCATGTCTTAGTCGTTAAATCCTGTACTCTCCTTTGATTTTGAATAATAGTTTTCCCACTGCTCTCAATAAACTTGCTGATGTGTGGGGTGTAGAATTTATATGATAGGCCAAGAGGATCAAAAAATTCAATATTTTCCGCTGTTTGAAAGATGCATAGCCAATGACCTGTCTTAAAAGTTGATGGACCGCTATTAACAATGATTAGGGTGTTGTTAACACTTGGAATTTTTTTGCACTCTAAACGTACATTCCCTGTTCGTACTATGCTCATATCCTGGGTACCAGACAGATCCAAGACAATTACACCATAACTTTCTGAAAGCATTGAATCGGTTATTCCATTTTCAAATAGTTGGGAGTCATGATCTAGGGATTGCATGGTCAACTCATACAGAGTTCTATAGGATTTTTTATCAAATGATAGAGTGTACAGTGGAATACCATTCACACTTAAATTTTTTCTTATTATTTTTTTTAACATGATATATTTTTTCAACTTTTTTTCACATCTCTTAGAATGACATGTAACATACCAAAAAAAAAAAAAAAACACATTTAATATTTTCCAAATTCAAAATGAGAATGGTATAGATTCTATGAGTGATTGCGTAACATGACTACTGGTATATGCCTTAGCAGACAGTTTTTCTACTCGACAGTCAACCCGGTCAGATTTCAGGCATAATATATAAGAAGTGCACACCATTTAAGGTGAGTTCAATATCCCAAACAAAAAGAAAAAAAAAGAAAGAAAAAAAACCGGTCCATCTTGGTTAGAGGTGAATATATTCATTTTTTGAGTATAAAATACAGGTCCAAATTACAACTTTGTATAGTTTGAAAAGCTCTTTCAGCGAGTCAAATAGATTTTTTGGTTTTTTGATTAATTATTTGCTCTGATAGTGATATGGAGAATTCCAAGCGAATGCTGGAGAGTAAATTTTTTCTTGTATTATAATAAAAAGAAAGCCATTTTGTGCTGCCATTAAGTCAGCACTGACTTATATTAGACTTATATGTAAATATGCATGTACCAGATACTAGAATTGTAACAATCAACATACCAATATGGGGGATTAAAGCCTTTCTTGGTCCTCGATGCAATAGGCTATGAGATTTTATCGTGAACATAGCTATCAATTTAATGACATAAAATATGTGATTCAAGAAGCGAAATGTATTAAGAACTTTACTCTTTTCAAAGGTTAAGAGACGTATTGTTTAATTAAAATATGAAGCTTTTTTGAAAGTATAAACAGCTTTAACGTAGAGAGCATTATATTAAAAATATACTTGGTTTAGCCTCCATCTAGGACTGCCGCTCTTTTCTTTATGTGTTTAAGTAGGCTGAAATTTAGGTATTTAAGTTTACGAGCTACCTACTGAGAAAACTGAAAATAATTTTTTATTTTAGGATTTTGTTGATCAAACCCCCCAGCAAAAACGGGCAAAGTTGGATGTCACCCCTTGCAGCAATGTGAGTCATAGAAAAGTACACAATGAAAATACCCCCTTGCGTATTTTCGAAGATTCGAATGCTGCAAGAAAACGGATAAGAATGCTTGTAAAAACACAAGAAAAAGATAGACATTCACTTCTTTTTAAAGGAAGAGATGTGAGGCACTATACTCAGTTAAACCATGCAAGGAAATATCCTATAGTGTCGTTATGCCAAATTTCTAATTGATCTGTGAATGTTCCTTTCTACAAGCAGTATTTCTATGATTTCAAATAAAATTCGTTGACTTTTCAATACTCCCATTACTCAAAAGGTCCAGAGATTCTTAGAATATATTTTATATCCTAATCCCCTGCGATACAACTTATTCATCACTTGAAAAGCCCATTATAACTGTTGAGTTTTAATCTAAAAATATACATTAAAGTAGATTATAGAATGGGTTTGTTCCAGTTCGGCACCCATAGTCGACATTCTGGTACTATTCCTGCTTGCATCGATAGCTAAACTACCAAGTGAGAAAAAATTGTCATTTATAGCTGATTTGGAAGGGTAAAAATCAACTTGACAACATCATCTTTGAATGTCGAGGTTACTAGTGCTGTCATTCATAGTTCTATTCACGAGACCAAACTGATCATGCATCTAGCTTTTTTAATGTTTTATGCATTATATTTAGGTTTCTTAATCTTTCGTAGGTTTATATTGCATGAAACTCATGATTTGGGATGTCTAGTTTGCTATTTTGAACTTTTCTGAGCTAGATTTCATAACCTTTCGTAGGTGTATGTCTGGTTTTATTAATAATATTTGATTTTGTAATAAAGTTGGGTTTTAATTTTCAGAAATAAGAACATACAAGCTTAAAATACATCTGATTTTAATAATTGGGTACATTTTTGCAGATTTTTTAATAAAGTTGGGGTTTAGTTTTCAGAAATATGAACATCCCACTTTAAAATACATCTGATTTTATTAATAACATTTGATTTTTTTATATATAAAATTGGGTTATAGTTTTCAGAAAAAAGAACATCCATAACGTTATGTTCTAAATTTTTCAGTAGAAGATAGAAACAGTTATACTTTGATTGTGAATATTCGCCATGAAGATAAAGAGTTCTACTTTAATTATGCGTTTTCTCAAAGAAGAGTAAAAATGTTCAAGTTCTCTTCTGAAGGTAAAAAGTTCCTCTTTAATTCTGAGTTTTCTCAAAAAAGTGAAGAAAAAGTTCAACCTCCCTTCTAAATTTTCTCAAAGAAAAAAAGTTACAGATCAATTCTAATTTTTTTTTTCAAAATAAAATAAAAAGTTTCCACTTCAGTTCTGAATTTTCGCAAAGATGGGAAACAAGTTTTAAGTTTCCTCTGGAGTTGATGTCATACCCTAAGAATATAATGGAAACGAAGACGAAGTAATGCATTAAAATATTGTTATTGTTACAACTACATGATAAATATCATCCTAAAAATGAACTATGACACCGAAATGGAATAAGTATCATATCACGAGAAAACATTATGAAAAAATTTTGTAATAGGAATTGAAATAACCTTTATTTCTATGGATGAATGGGTGAAGCCTAAAACAAACATAAATTACTATCATTGAATAAATGGAACATAAAAGGAACAAAGTTCTGTTCTCAATTTTTCAGTAGATGATAGAAATAAGTTATACTTTGATTGTGAATATTCTCCATGAAGATAAAAAAAAAGTTCCACTTTAATTCTGAGTTTTCTCAACAAAGTGAAAAAAGTTCCAAGTTCTCTTCTGAATTTTCTCAATGAAGAGAAAAAAGTTACAGTTCAATTCTAATTTACACTAAAGGAAAAAAATCAATTCTAATTTTTTCCAGAGAAAAAAGGTTCGATTACAGTTCTTAATTTTCTCAAAGACATAAGAAATTTTAAGTTCTATTCTAACTTTTTCCGTAGAAGATAGAACAAGTCATGCTTTGATTGTGAATATTCTCAATGAAGGTAAAAAAGTTCCACTTTAATTATAAATTTTCTCAACGAAGTGAAGAATAGTTCAAGTTCTCTCCTGAATTTTCTCAATGAAAAGAAACAAGTTACAGATCAATTCTAATTTTTTCTAAAGAAAATAAAAAGGTTCCACTTCAGTTATGTTTTTTCTCAAAGAGATGAAAAAATTTAAAGTTCTGTTCCGAATTTTTCATAGAAGATAGAAAAAAGTTATACTTTAATTATGAATATTCCCCATGAAGATAAAGAGTTCTACATTAATTCTGAGTTCTCTCAAAGAAGTAAAAAAATGTTCAAGTTCTCTTCTGAAGATGAAGTTCCACTTTAATTCTGAGTTTTCTCAATAAAGTGAAGAAAAGTTCAAGCTCTCTTCTGAATTGCCTCAAGAAAAAATAAGTTACAGATCAATTCTAATTTTTTCCAGAGAAAATAAAAAGGCTCCACTTCAGTTCTGATTTTTTCTCAATGAGGTGAAAAAATATAAAGTTCTGTTCTAAATTTCTCATAAAAGGTAGAAAAAAGTTATAATTTTAATGCGAATATTCACCATGAAGATAAAGAGTTCCACTTTAATTCTATATTTTCTCAAAGAAGTGAAGAAAAGTTCAAATTCTCTTCTGAATGTTTTCCCAAAGAAGAGAAAAGGTTCCACTTTAATTCTGAGTTTTCAAAACGAAGTGAAGAAAAGTTCAAGTTCTCTTCTAAAATTTCTCACAGAAAAGAAAAAAGTTATAGTCCGATTTTATTTTTTTCCAAAGAAAATAAACAAACTCAGACTTTTTAATAAACATTCTAAGCATTTGACATGCTAGCGTATCCTAAAAATAATACAAATATAACAAAGTAATGTATAAAATATTTTTCTTGAAATAACGACATGTAGAATATTAATATAAAATGTTATTATACATTATTAATATCATTTAACAACTTTGGACATTTTGAATCTGTTCCAACAAATAAATCATCATGTTCTCTCTTGATACAAGAGTTACCCTCTTCTCTTAGTTCATAACCAGTAGAATAATCAATAATCCATTTTTAGTCACACGCAGATGTTACTGGGGTGTCACATACAAGTTCAATACACGTTTCATCTTTGGTATTATTTGATTCATTGACGATATGATAATTGGTAGCAATAATGTTCACTTGTGCTTTATTCTCCGTTAATTTATCTTCATATTCCTTAGTAATATTTTCAACCATTGCCCTTTTTATTTTGCCAGCGATTTCATTGTCTATTATCACATTATTTTTACAGATTTAACAGTTCTGGCACGTAGACAAGATATGATTTATGATATTAGTGCAGCAGTATACATGTCTTCTATTTCCCTTTGCTTTCATTCGAATACTAACACCGGAAAGATGACGATACGATCTATCAAGGGGTAACATGTTACCAGAACCATTAGCTAGAATTTGCCCCTCTTCATCAACTATTATTTTTATGTTGACTTTCTCTTTGAGTACTAACTTTTCTGGAAATAATACTTTCATATATCCGCTATTTGCATGATGGAAATTCTTGGGTACTCCAAAGGAATTTAACTCCTCACCATCATGACAACGTATACATTCCCAATAAGATCTCCAATACTACTTGTTTCATGGTTCAAATATATCTCTTTGTCAGAATTCAAGGCAACGATGACTTTATCATGTCTACACAAATTCCTCGAATAATTCATTTTCACTGATGCAGGTGTTTATCACTCCAATGTGTAAACATTACTGATTTAATACATGCAATAAACTAGGTAGTCTTGATAACCTACCATAGAGTACCAGTGGAAAAGCCACTTTGTGTGTAAGAGCAAGCATAGAGTACGATTGATATAGCCGCAAGCATATTTCATGTTGTTATAGATGGCAGCACACCCGCTCAGACACAAATACACACACTCATAGTGAGAGAGACATGCAAAAAGTTAGGTTAATTTAGGTTCACTTAGAGTGGCGCACCACTCTAAGTGAACCTAAATTAACCTAACTTTTTGCATGTCTACTTAAAAATTTCAACCTACTTAAACACATAGAGAAAAGAGCGGCAATCCTAGATGGAGGCTAAACCAAGTATATTTTTAATATGATTCTCTCTACGTTAAAGCTGTTTATACTTTTAAAAAAGCTTCCTATTTTTATGCAACAATACGTCTCTTAACCTTTGAAAAGAGGTAAGGTTCTTAATACATTTCGCATCTTGAATCAAATATTTTATGTTATTCAATTGATAGCTATGTTCACGATAATATCTCATAGCCTGTTGCATCGAGGGCCAAGAAAGGCTTAAATCCCTCACAGTGGTAGCTACTCAAGGAAGAATTAGAATAAGTAATAGTTAATTGTTACAATTCTAGTATCTGATACATGCATATCAAGGAGGCACACTAGTGCCTCTATAAAGAGGCGACCCACCACAATGTTAAGCGATTTCAGGTCCTAGAGGTCGCAGAGAGACGGCGGTAATTGCATTTTGTAGCCCAAGCTCAAAATAAGAAACTTGCAAAATTTCATCCTCCTCCGACTTTATCTTCATGGGATAAACTGGGCCGGAAGTTTCAACCCTCCCACCACAGCCCCCCTTTAACGTTATCCGATTGGGCTGAAATTTAGAGGTTAAGCTTTCCTAGGGCCCGGGAGCTTATCCTCGAAATTTCAGCTCAATCCGATCCCTCCTTCCCTGTTTTCAAAAAACCAAATATAGCCACTTAGAATTCATTTCTTTTTTTTCTTATCCACGCCTACAGGCCGCAGTTGGCAACTGATCCGGGTGAATGAGGACTAATTCGAAGCAGAATTCGACCTGTTAGGGCCTTTTGATATTTTCAGACCGAAAAAAGTATCCCCCGAATTTACATTTACGAAAAACCTCCTTTTCCTGTAATAGCCCATGTTAATTTTTCCCACCACAACCCCCCTTTAACGTTGTCTGATCTGGCTGAAATTTAGAGGATAAGCTTTCCTGGGGCCCGGGAGCTTATCCTCGAAATTTCGGCTGAATCTTAAAACGAACAGAAATTATTCCGTATATGAAAGGGGCTGTGCCCTCCTCAACGCCTCGCTCTTTACGCTAAAGTTTGACTTTCTCACAACTCTTTTTTTTAACCATAAAAACTTTAGCGTAAAGAGCGAGGCGTTGAGGAGGGCACAGCCCCTTTCATATACGGAATAATTTCTGTTCGTTTTAAGATTTAATGTCGCTCCTTACTTTCAGTTTAAAGAACTTTTTTTTATTTAAAGGCTGCGAAAGCGGGGGGTTTGGGGGGCGGCAGCCCCCCAACTGTGCCCCCTAATCCCTGTACGTTTTAAGGTTCAACCTTGTAACTCGGCCTCTTTAACTCTTTAGAAAACGTAGTTTTTTTCAAATAATTTACATATAAGTCTAATATAAGGCAATGCTGACTTAATGGCAGCACAAATGGTTTTCTTTTTATTATAATACAAGAAAAATTTTACTCGCCAGCATTCGATTGGAATTCTCCATATCACTATCAATGCAAATAATTAATCAAAAACCAAAAAATCTAAAATCCTCTTGGCCTTATCATATAAATTCTAAACCCCACACATCAGCAACTTTATTGAGAGCAGTGGGAAAACTATTATTCAAAATCAAAGGAGAGTACAGGATTTAACGACTAAGACATGCGGCTTTCATGCACTACTCTTTTTCTTGTTCAGATGTCGTGGCTATACCTACAAGCAGTTTGTCAACATTTACGTTGACTTTCCTCGATTGAATGACTTTCTAGTGGAAAATATACTAACAAGCGTGTTTAATATTGATTTTAGTGCCTTACGAATAAAATGTTCTAAAAATGTATATGAAATTGTTTATTAATAAAAATAATGTATATACATGATAAAAACAACTTTTCTACTCTTTAGATTTCATCTTCTACTAGGTATAGGTATTTGTCGAGAACAACTAATGCAGGTAGATTATCTGAACTCACAGTATACTGATCCTGATGTGCTGCAATGTCAGGGTCACATTTTCTACAGTAGAGTGTAACTTCGCTGTTATCATATCTCTTTGTATAGTCAATGATACTATTCTCATTCATTTTGTAAAATTCGCATGTTTCAATTTGCTTATTTGAAGCAATGTCACAAACAGTGTCCTCAAGTGGTGACTCACATTCCGTCACAGCCAAATTAAAATCAGTGGGCTTATAATCATAGCAGCCAGTATCTTCACAACGATGACCTAGAAACCAAATTCTTTTGTTGTTCCAACAGTTGAATCGCTGACATGGCTCCTCCTCCCAGAACAATCGAAAGCCACGACGATACCAATCGCTTAGCAATAAACTAAAATCACGCATAGGATTCTTTCCAATCATTCCAGGATATGTATTCTCCCACTGATTACATTTATCATAGTGGCAATTAGAGCATAGGTGCCCTCTAGGATGAGAGTCACACACCCCTTCAAGACAGGAATTACAACCTTTAATTTGTACAGCATATCCTCTGTGCAATTTACACGGGTTGTATAATCTGCACTTTTCATCATACTCATCAATCATTGTACAATTCTCACATGATGACCAGCTGCCCAGTGTATACATTTATAGTGGACACGTATGGAACATTTTTCATGTGTTGACACTCTCACCGCCAAAATGAAACTGAGTTACTATCAACAAATTGAGTGGGATAGAGACAGATAGAGAGAGAGAGAGGAGTAAATCATCCTTGAACAACATCCTTCTCATGAAAAACAGTCCTAAATTTCTAAGCTAGTGTTTAAAAGCATATCCACAATACCATTTTGTCCTGTTGTGATTAATATGTCAATAAATTGTGTAAATGTCTTTGGACCACGATGTAAAAGCTTCATGCAATAGTCCAATGACGGAGAATCAGTTTTCATTATATCGATAAGCATTCCCTGAGAAAATATCTTGCTTTGAATAGATAACTCTAGAAAATCATCATCTAGAATCAAACGTTTTTCCATAGACACAAGATTCCCCATGATTCGTTCTTTCTCAAATCTATCCATTTTTTAGAGTCCTAACACTCTCACAACCAACTTTAGACTAACCTGGATTCTTTTTTCTACTCTAAAAAATATACACTAGCCTACTATAGAAAGAAAAATATCTTCGATTTAGAACAAATTTTATTGACTATAATTACAAGAATAATAATCACTGATTCAATTTGTTTTCATCAATATATTTCACTAGTGTATCCAATGCAGCCTGAAGTCTATTTATATGCACAATGTTCAGTTTCGCAGCAAAGCATAATTGCTCCTCCAATTTGAATTTGCTCAAAGATATCACGTATCTTGCATACATATCGTCCCATTCAAGGCTTAGTGTACATCCTCGTGTTATTTTCACCGCCACGTTTGGTGATCTCGTCCACGTATCATTGCTGCTACCTGCCCCACCATCAAGCTCCAATAGTGTAAATGTTCCACTCATTTTCCTTACTAATAACATCTCAAATAAACTATTCTCTCCGAATTCAATTCTCTTCCTAATATGAACTACAATGAAAATCACTGCTTATATTTGAATCCAATTACTAACCAAGTTACCATATATGGAGTACCCTCCGCTCTCTCTGATTGGACCCAAAAAATAGGTGTTGCCTCATAAACCCGTCTGGTAAGACATGTACCGTTCGTAGTAATAGGCGACTGTCCTTGGTAAGCCAATGTACTGGTTAAACTGCACTATAGTCATGCCCCAGGCGTAAGTTTCGTATAGCAATATAGCACACTACCCATGTTTAGGGGAATGTTGAACTAGCCAAAACTCACTATATGTATGT
Source organism: Artemia sinica (assembly GCA_027921565.1). Classification (NCBI taxonomy): domain Eukaryota; kingdom Metazoa; phylum Arthropoda; class Branchiopoda; order Anostraca; family Artemiidae; genus Artemia; species Artemia sinica. The sequence continues at coordinate 67,047,879 of CM051256.1, forward strand.
TACCCCCGTTACTGCTATTACGACTGTTATGACAACTACTTCTACTGAGTTTCAGGAGATTAGGGCGAAACTTTGGAGGAATATTTAGGGGGGGGGGGTATTGAAGTAAATAAAAAACGCTGTGTGCCTTCAGGTTGCCAAAAGCATGTATGGAAATTTTCTCAGGAATAGCTTAGAGTATTAAGTTGAAATTTTCAGGGTATGTTGAGAGGGACGTTAGACTAACCAAAAGGCACTCTCTGCATATTGCTGCTACTACTGTTGCTATTATTGCTAAGACTATTACTACTGAGGCTTAGTGTAGGAAGTTGAAACTTTCAGGGAGACTACATTCAGATTATCTTATGCAGCAGAAGAAGTTAGAATCAAATATAGTTTTAAGCTGAAAACACGAAGACTGAAGAAACATTCATTATATTAACTAATAATAAAACTTGGCTGGGAAAAAGCTTTGGCTAATAATAAAAAATGGAAATGAAGGGGTTCGTTAAATTTTACCTATATTCTA